>CM035807.1:11118006-11120506 GCA_020466095.1 Chlorops oryzae | reverse complement strand
GACGTACAATTAAACGCGAAAAAACCACTTGCAAAGTCGTCATCGTGTCTCGGAATAGACTTCATAATGCCATTTCAGAGGAGATCTCAGAAAGTGTTAACCAAGAAAAATGAAAGAAAACTTTTTTTTTAAGAAAACGACCACGAAGATACACAGAAAGCCGCCTAAGGTGAAATGACGGAGGAGATTTTATAATGAGGGATTTAAAAAATCTGTGATGCCTTTGATTTGAACGTTCAATTAGAAATGACTTCACAATAAAAATACTTTATATAATTAAGATTATTATAAGAAGTGGAAAAACGGGGGACCGCCTTTCTAAGGATGTTGAATTTTCTTTGATGTGATAGCAAAAAATTGATAGTAAATTTAAAATTTAAATTTCGAGGCTCGAAAACAACCACGCTCTCATTCACTCTCTCCCTCTCAATATCTCTCCCTCTCAGTCTCTCCCTCTCAGTCTCTCCCTTGTCTCTTAGTCTCTCCCTCTCAGTCCTCTCCTCTCAGTCTCTCTCCTCTGTCTCTCTCCTCTTCTCTTCTCCCTCTCAGTCGCTCTATCTTCCTCTCAGACTCTCTCTCTCTCTCCTCTCAGTCTCTCTCTCCCTCTCGTCCTCTCTCCCTCTCGTCTCTCTCTCCCTCTCTGTCTCTCTCTCTCTCTCTGTCTCTCTCTCTCTCGTCTCTCTCAGTCCTCTCTGTCTCTCTCTCCCTCTCGTCCTCTCTTCTCCCTCTCTCTCTCCCTCTCTTCTCCTCCTCTCTCTCTCTCCCTCTCTCCTCTCTTCTCCTCTCTCCCTCTCTCCCTCTCTCATCCTCTCTCTCCTCTCTCCCTCTCTCCTCCTTCTCCTCTCTCCCTCTCACCCTCTCAGTCACTCTCTGTCTCATCTCTCTCTCTCCCTCTCAGTCCTCTCTGTCTCACTCTCTTCTCTCTCCCTCTCAGTCACTCTCTGTCTCACTCTCTCTCTCTCCCTCTCAGTCACTCTCTGTCTCACTCTCTCTTTTCCTACGCGTAGGATGCAATAGCTTTCTGTTCTCAAGAAAACTTTTCAGCTTTCTTTTGTTTGCAAAAACTCACGGCTCGTTTATTAGCTTTCCGAGGATATCGTAACGTAAACTTTAGCTATTGTTGTTTCTAAGGCCGATAGAACTCCAGGGTCCACAAATATTTTTGATCATTTTTACTTCCAAGGCAACCGAATGCCGTATCAATCACTGAAAAATAAGACTATCAACTCAAAATTGGCCCAAACCCCTTTAGGGGATCCAACATTCTTGCTCCTACAAGTCGTGAGTCTACGCCTAGCCGCAGCGAGACTTGTGCACTGAAACATTCTCATAAGTTAGACTAAGAAAAAATCAATTTTATTGTAAGTACATCAAACGGAAAAAAATCTCATTGAAGGATGAAATTAAAAAATATTTTTTTAAGAAAAGCCGTTTTTAATGATTTCTCCGAAAAGTCTTCAGTCTATGGTGAACGAAAATCGTTAACAACAATTATTTGGATCTCAAAGGATATTTAAAACGTCGTCAATTGTATGTACTTGAAAATCTTTTCTTTTCGCTCCATCTCGCGTACATAAAGCATCGTTAAGGTTATGTACGCAACTTAATAACCATAATCATCGCCCTCAGACATCGTTTTGTCATAAGTCAAATTCTTAGTGACAATCTTTTAAAATGCGTGTAATCTTCAAGGGTCCCTCCTACTCTACGCTTTGTCTGCGATTTTACTCCATTTCCCATTTTGATTACTTTGAAAATCGAAAATTTAAAGGCTTTCCAGAGAGAAAAATATTTAAGTGTGCTCAATTTTTTTTTTTTTTTGATGATGATTTTCCTCACATTAGACATGCAAATTGGTTTTCTCGGAAAAGTTTGTCGCCGTGCTTATTTCGTTTTTATTGTTGCTGTTGCTGCTGCTGTTGTTGTTGCAGATGGTATATAGCTGGTACCAATGCCGGCACCGGTATCTGAAGGACCATATGAAGTCGTGATGCGATAAAAATTAGCATAAATCACACGTAGAAGAAGAGAAAATAGACGCGAGCAACGGAAACAGCAGATAAAGTGCCAGATCCGCTGATTTTGTTCTCTTACAAAATCGTTTATTCACTTCCTGTGGGAAGTGCGCAGCGGAAAAGGATACATACTTAATTTAAAATGTCTTCTCTACATGCGCCTATTCGCCCGGTTCGAGTGTTGGGTAGAAATTTTGTTGTTTACGTTGAAGTCTAATTCGCATGTAAATCAGCAGCGGGTACACAGAGAAAAAAATTTATTTGAAGTGATCTCAAAAGCATTACTAATTAAAGGAGAAGCGTTTTCACTTTTACTTCATTTAAAAATGAAAAAATTAAAAACTAAAAATTAAAACAAAGAAATTCGCTTTTAAGTACTTATATGAAGGCAGTGAAGAAAGTTTTGTCACTGTTGAAGCTATAGTTTTTACAAAGTTCATTCATTTGTTTTACTGTTACTTTAAGAAATAAGTTATTGATTTAAC
>CM035807.1:10805506-11113006 GCA_020466095.1 Chlorops oryzae | reverse complement strand
AAAATCGAATAAAAATCGTCCCTGTTTGCCCATTATGGCCCATAACACTAGTTTACGAATAAATATTTTTTATTTTATCAGGATATCTAAATGGACTTTTCCCATGAACTTTTGCCTTTTAAGCACGAAAAAATTATTAAAAAATAAAAATGTAGGTATGAAAGCATTTTCCTTATTTTGATTTTTGGTGGGGAAACATTTTTTATATGGGGTATTACAGTTTTCCAAGCATAACGGAACAATGCATCATCCGATTTGACCAAATTATCCCTTGAATAAAAGAAAATTAACCCCTCAAGGACTTGTTCTTACATAGCTTTAAGATCGGTCAAGAAAATAAGAATCTACATACCTTTAAACTAAAACAAAAAAACACATATTTTTAGAGGAAATTTTTGGATCAGTCAATATACATGTGTAAGTGTTAGTGTGCTAGGTATTCGTTTTTCAGCAGAAAATGTGGTCAGACATAAAATTGTTTCAACAAATTTTGAATTGTGCCGGTTGTGTGATAAGTGTACGATATGTGCATCTACATTTCCAGGAATTTGAACATTATTAAGTACAGTATTCCACGGATATATGCACCCCGGATATAAGCACTCCCCGGTTATATGAACTGACAAACGTGCATTCATGTTTTTTCAGCAAAATTGTACTGAAATTATTTCGATATATGCACCCCGCTTATAAGCAGGCCCCGCTTATATGCACGCGAATTTGTGCCATTTTCCTACCACTTTCATAAAAAAAGCCCCTGTTATAAGCACCAGCTGAAAATCGTATAACGGAAGGCGCTTATGCCGTCAACTCAATTTATTCAAGAAATAGAAAATATTAGTAGTACTCATGCAGCTTCGCAAATGCCTTTGCAACTTTTCCCATCGTAAAATTTTCATATAAATTTTGACAGTTGTGTGACAAATTTCTCATTTCCCACAATTTGCGAAGCTGCATGAGTCCCACTATTGAAAAATTCTATTTCGAGTTTTGCCAAAAGACAAAAGCACAATCCAAAATATCTGACTACTTTTCGTAAATATGTACGGGTAACATAATTGAAACTTTATTTGTGATTTTTGGTTGAAAGCCAATTTTTTTTTGTTTTGTTTTTAATAAAGTTATTTTTTAAAATTAAATGAAGCTCAAATATTATATGTTACGCGAAATTTGTTTTGAATGATTTTCATGTATATGCACTGACTGTGCTTATAGCCGGGGTTTCAATATATGCACTCACTGCTTATATGCACTGTTCCTCATGCATTTTTGACGGTGCATATATCCGTGGTATACTGTACTCAGATAAAATCAATCCTTAATTTTGCTAAATTGTTTGACCAATGCTTTCCTTTTATTTTTCGTTTGAAAATTTATTTGAATTTATTTGAAGTTTCGGTATATCCATGCGTGAGGGACTCTCTCTCTCTCTCTCTTTCTGTCACAAATGAAAAACTTCATAGAAAAAACCACTTCAGAAAATTTCTGTTTTATTTCTGAAGAGGTTTTTTATATGAAGTTTTTCATTTCTGCCAAAGCTGGAGAGAGCCCCCTTAATATTTGTTCGGTCTTTGGGTCCAAGCACGTCAGCACGACATAGTTCGACTGGCTGGTCGAAGTGGCTTAGACGTTAGTAAAGATGACTGATGATGAACTAGTGGTTGGATTCGAAATCGATCGCGTCAGCTTTCCACGTTCCCTTTCGGTAATAAGGAAAAATATTTTTTCCGATTGCAAAAAATAACATTTCGGAATAGAAATGTTTGGACCCCAAGCCAAAACAAATATTAAATATATTACATAAAAATTAATAATTGAATAAAACGACATCTTTCAACAAGATTATGACAATAAAAAAAAAAAACAGTAGGGGTATTCACAAAGGCGTCGGAAAATAGGAAAGTCGGAAAATCGGAATATTTGAACTGCTTAAAAAGTTGTGCAAGATACAAAAAAAGTTTAAAATGTTTTTAAGAAGTCGCAATTTTCCGATTTTCCGACTTTGCAACGGTTTTAACACGCCTTTGTGAATACCCCTAGTGAAATTGATGTAAAATTTTTAGAAAAAGAACAACTTTGAAAGTATGTTACCATTTATCTTTTGTTAAAATTGAATTTTATCAGTTTCAAATGTGCCGGTTTTGTTGCTTTTAAATAGTGGTGGGTCCTAAGAACCCTGCAGTATTTCCATCTACTCCCTAACGAGTGTACAGGTAAAAAAAATCAATCACAAAACTGGTTAAATCAAAAGGAAAAACATACAAAACGGTTTCAACAAGGAACATTTTTAATTTTAACAATTTTTCTTTTTGGAAAAATTAAATATTTTCCTTTTGAATCAACCATATTTCAGGTTGAATTGAAATGATAATTTTCAAAAATGCATTTAAATTTAAATTGTTGAACCAACCACGGACGTAATTGAAATGACAAGATAATTAAAAAAAAAAATTCTAAAATACCCATAAAAGATGAAATGTCAGAACAAATTTACTTAACACTCATATCAAATGTCCACCGAGCCCTCTGCTGATCATAACCCCAACAATAGCCATCGAATGGACTTCATCCGATTTTGTCACTCCGTTGTCGTGGACTGCTTTCGCAATGCTTAAAAATTTCTAAGATGAATAAATATTTTATGTCCTATTTTATAAACCAAATGAGAATTATACACAACATAATGAAATGTAATTAAACATATTTCCTTTCAAATCAACCAAAAATGTTGTTGACTCAACCCATTTTTCTTTTGAATTTTTCGTTCTGCTCGAAAATCAAAAGGACTGCGAATAACAATGTACCCTTTTAAAAAAAATCATGTTAATTTCGCTCAGTGTGACAAAAATACCAAAACTGTTGAAAACATTATCCAAAAGATCTTCCTTGAAAGCCATGTATCTCCTTCAGGAAGAATACAAAGCAATATTTACGTTAAATATTTTCTACAAAGTTTGTCGGTATATCATTAAATCGACTTTCATTTTCA
Organism: Chlorops oryzae; assembly: GCA_020466095.1. Taxonomy (NCBI): domain Eukaryota; kingdom Metazoa; phylum Arthropoda; class Insecta; order Diptera; family Chloropidae; genus Chlorops; species Chlorops oryzae. Next base: position 11,110,017 of record CM035807.1, on the reverse strand, counting down.
TCGAATCATCGAAAACTCGAAAGTAAAAGGCTAAATAGGAATTCTTTCGAATTCCAAAAGGTGCAAGAGAACAATGCCCGAGTCAGAAGGATCAAGTTGTTAATGGATTTTCGAGCCGTAATCCTTTGATATTCTAGAAATAATAGAGTGTAATGGCATCACGAATAAAGTACATACCTTTGTCTTTTAAGTCCAATGCAATCTCAAATTTCTTTCTTCATAAAAAGCAACCCAATAGGGGATGAAAACCCCGGCACAATGGATTGAGAGAGGAGAGAGAGAGAGATAGAGATACAGAGAGATTGTGTGCGTTTGAGAATATAATGTTTATTGTTGTAATCTCCGTACGAATTATTGTTTTCCTTTGGTACTGTTGTGGTTACCACTTTACGTCCAACAAAGACAATTGAAGTAGGTTTAAGAAGATTTTCAAACGTCGAACTTTCCCTCTCAGATGGAGATTAATTTAAGCATGGAACATTTAATATCTGAAATGGAAAAAAACGAAAGGGGATGAGTAAATGAAAATGAATACAAAAACGTGTAATTGACGGTATCGATTGAAGGTGTTAGTTCAAATAAGGGTTAAAGATAAACGCTGCGATTTCGTAGAAGTTAATGGTGCGTTATAATTCTTCTTTTGTTAAAATCAGTCATAATCGCTATTGACTATTCGAATGAAGACCCTGTTTTAATACCCTATTCGAATGAAGAACCTGTTTTGATACAGCCACCTTCACTATGTACGTGAAAAAATCTTTGAAACTTTTTTAAAAGAAGTTCCACACACTCGCGTGCCTTGAGATAATATACATATTATTATAAAATATTCATGTTTGAATGATACTCTGACAAGGCGAACCTTGTGCGTGATGGACATAGTAAAAGTAAGAGGTATATTTGAACTTTGATGCTGGATTTCCAATCTCGCAGGAATCCGCACGTGCAAACATATGCAATAAATTTTAATTAACTACGGATTTGATTCTAACTGGTTTCATACTGGTTTGCATTTGTTGAATTCATATTTGAAGGAACTCCTGAGCTACTCGAAATCGAGAATCAAGGAAAAATGTGCGGTCGACTTTGATACCCCGTCTGAAAGAGGAAGTTTTTTTTTACTCCAATTTTCTTTGCGATGGAAGGCGGTGCCGCAAAATTAAATTCCCTTATTGTAATACTTTAATTCAGCCCTAAAAATATTGAAAGATTTCTAGTTATCAATATAAATAGTAGGTCTTCATAAAATTTTCCATTTCCGTGCATAACGCTAAAGATAAACTTAACTGGGACCATTAACGAGTTAGAATATTTTCTTAGCATCGGTATAATAAATTTTTATTGACTCTTTTCTTCTTATCACCGTCTGTCATTTTCAATTGAAATTAAGCCAAAGCAGCGAAAATTGATAGCTTACAGTCCTCGACGAAATCGACAAATGATGATTGACGGCAAACGAGTTTCACATCAAATTGGATCCATTGAATGCGTAACGAAGGGTAAAATAATCGAATGGGCCATAACTACCGAGCCCACTAACCACAATAGACGAGCCAAACAGGATTGAAACAAACCGCACTAACCAAATAAAGATCCCAAAACGACGATGAAATAACGGCGGAAAAAATGCTGCCGCGTCGCAAAACATCCAAAAATGGATGAAGTCGAAGCAGCGAAGAAAGTAAATCGGACCGAGTTGATGAATAGACCACGGCGAATCCAGAAGCCGTTGACTGAGGTTGTTTGCAATTGGGTTTCCATCGTGAATAGCAAAATTAACAGCATGTCGTCTGTTCAGGTCTCGTCTGGTCTGGCCCGTTTGGCTGCATAGCTGTGCCAAAAGTAAACAAGTGAATTTCCTTTCATTACCTTTGTTGTTTGAACTGTAAAGGAAAAGCAAATATACGCCGAACAGAGCAGAAATAGTTACTGATGCCATAAACGGATGCGTTCAATTTGGTTTTTTACAGCACAATGACAGCTTTTGCGTACCAAAATTGGGCTTGGCCAGTCGTCGACAACGCAACGATGACGTTGATTTTGCTTCGTTTTTATTTTTGTTATTATTTTTTTTAATTTTTTTAATATTTTCATTTTTATAATTCTTATATTTCTTACCTTTTTTATTTTGTTTATTTTTAAAAAAATTTTTTTATTTTTAAAATTTTTTTAAATATTGATTTTTCTATTTTTCTAATTTTTTTCTAATTTTTTTTTGATTTTATTTTTATTTTTTGTTTTTTTAATTTTTTAATTTATTTAAATTTTTAATTTTAATTTTTAATTTTTTAATTTTTTAATTTTTCATTTAATTTATTTAAATTTTTGTTTTAACTTTTAATTTTTTTTAACTTTTTTATTATTTATTTCATTTTTTTTATTTATTTATTTATTTTTATTTTTTATTATTTTTTTTATTTTTTTTTATTTTTTTTTATTTTTTTATTATTTTTTATTATTTATTTATTATTTTATATTATTTTTATTATTTATTTCATATTTATATTCATTTTTTATTATTTTTTTTACTGTATATTTTTATTTATTTTTTTTTATTTTTTTATTTATCTGTCATATTTTTATTTATTTTTATTTTTATTTATTTTTTTTTATTTATTTATATTTTTATTTATTTTATTTTTATTTATTTATATTTTATTTATTTATATTTTTATTTATTTATTTTTTATTTATTTCATTATTTTTATTTATTTCAATTTTATTTTATTTATTTATATTATTTAATATTTCATATTTTTATTTATTTCATATTTTATTAATATTTCATTATTTATTTCGTTTATTTTCAATTGTTCAATTTATCTATTGCGGAAATATTTTCTGATATTATCGATAGTAAAAATTCAAATATGTTATTTCATATTGAATTATTATCAATTTATTAAGATAGACAATATATTGTATGGATTAATATTTCATGATTTGAGTTGATTGATTCATATTTCATTAAGCTAGGAATATGCATTTGTTTTCGTGTATTTATTTTAACATATGATTGACGAAAATTTCATGTCATGATATCCATCACTGCTAGGAATATTCATAAATGGCTATTATTTCATGTATATCCGAAATGATTGAAGAATAGACGAATAAAGAATCGGAAAATGGAATTTGCGACTCGAATTGAAGTTGATTGGATTCAGTTTTCATTAAGCTAGGCACATGACTGGCATTGTTGGAGCGTGTAGGTTTTAACAATGATTGAAACGCAAGAGGATATTCATGGTCATGACTACCATCCCACTGCTAGGAATATTTAAATGGCCTATTTATGTATTTCCTTCCGTCTTTTTTATTCCACTAATGATTGGGAGAGGTAAGCTCTCTGAAATAGGAAACAACATGAACAGACGACGACAGCGTGGTATTTAGTAGTCAGGATATTTCCGGGTAATAAGAATTACATGCAGGCCTGGCCAGTCCGCCAAAATCGATAACAAGAAGTAAGAAAAATAAATTTCGAGTATTTATGTTTACTAAAATGGAATTTAGTATGTTATTGAAGTATATGAGCGATATATTTATGCATTTCAATAAAATATTTAATAGCATACTTTCAGGAAGAATTGTTTTTTTTTTTTTTGGAATATTAAACGGTTATAGTTCCCTAATGCGTCATTTTAGCACAACAATGTTTTCGGAAAAATTACTTGGCATATCTCAAAGTACATTTTGATGTTAATTTGGAACATTAAACTTCAACTCATACGTAGATAGGGACCGAAGAGTGGACAAAAGAACTTAAAACAATTTTCAATTTTTAGTTAAAAATAGTTATGTTGGAAATATCGATATACTTCCTGAGGAGAAATTTGATGATATTTTAAGGGTTTTATTTTTTTGATATAAGGGTGGTACATTAGGATGGTAGGCACTGAGATCTTGAGGGTAAATACTAGAACGGTACGTCTGAGGTCAATGACTTCCTTGCGACAAAAACACTGATGTACCAAACTTTAAAATCCGACTGTAAACACCAGAGATATGAAGAAATATACCAATGCGCGACCTCTACGTTCGATAGAAAAAAAATTTTTTTTCTTTTCGCTGGTATACGGCGCACTTCTTTTTTCTTCCATATAAGGTGGACGGTCTAATGTACATACATATATCTTCTGAATGTCTTAAAATAAACCTAAAATTCCCTTAAAATAAAAAAAAAATTTTTTATAAATTTAAAATACTCTCCATTAACTGCTGAACCGATCCATATAAATGTCCATCTTCTAACACTCTAACATTTCGAATTGTGCTGGTTTTGTGATTAATGTTCGATATTTAAAAAAAAAAAATTTGAATGACAAGAATGAAGGACGACTCTTTGCTATGAAATATGACAGAAGAAAAAAGCGAAAAATTTGTCATCGGAACTGTCATTCCTGTCAATTTTGTGGAGCATTCCTTCCACCTGACAAATATACTTTTAACTAAAAAAAAAAAAAATATACCATACGATAACTTAAAAGCCAACAACAACAAATGACAGCATCTCTGTTGCGAAAATAGCGCTTCGCAGCAAAACGATTTCCATATGCCATCATTTGGCGTTTTCTTTTCATGCTTTTATTGAAAGCATTTTCCTCTCCTACTTTTTCGAGCATATATTCTTGCAACACTATTCGGCCTTCCCTTAAATTGTGTACACACTAGTGGTATTCAAGCAGCTATGGAAATTGAAGTGTGCAAATTTCGCACCAGAAAATTTTGCCCTTTTGTATGAACGACTCTGCGAAGAACGAGTGCAAAACTTGTGCGATAACATGGCGCAAATTTTGCCCATCAAAATCAATGTGCAATATTTGCCCGGCTGCGGAATTTTTTTCCATACAAACAAATTTGCACAAACGCAAAATTTGCGAGGGTGCAAAAATTGCACACCTGCTTGAATCCCACCACTACCTATATCTATGTATGGCACATGAAGGTAAATATGCCCAATTTTTGTGATCTTCTTCAATTGGCCGGCCGTGTGTCGCAACTTTGGACGAAATTCCATCCATTCTTATATTTTTCTCTTTCCTTTTTTTTTTTTTTTATTATTTCAATTTTGAATAGCAAACGAAATTAAGTGGTTAAGTAGTTCACTCTTTCTGCTTGCCGAACGCGTCATGTGCGGAATCGATTTATTGAATTTGTTGATTTTTCCACTTTAGAAATCGAAGCCATTCGGTGTGTAGTTTTATTCGAAAAAAAAAAAAAAAAAATATTTGAGAATAATTTTTTTTTTCGGTTGATGACGTGCCTTGGGTGAACAGAAGCACACATATGTCTGTCGTTATTTAAAGAATTTTCGAATGGAAAACACGAAGAAAATTATGTCCTAAGAATTTCGAATACCAAATCGAAGTAAGGAATGGCCGAAATTCCATTGCCGATTGAATTTCCCTTCAATGAAAATGTGGTGGGGGCAATTTAGTAAAACCGATTTCACTTGGGTTATTCGGCGCGGGAAGGATGACTGGTCAAATCTTGCGAATGAAGGGTGTATGTTTTATTATACTATATATAATTTCTCCTTGGGAACACAAATGACCTTTAACTAATCGAAGGAGGTTTGCTTCTGGAGTAGTTGTGTGTGTGTGTGAATCGTGAGGGAAGTGAGCTTTTAATGACAGCTGCATGTTAAAAACCGACAGTCGAAGATTGTGATTTGTCAGCGAGTGGTGCCAGGTACAACTTTTCCCATCGAAACACACAAAATAATCTTTTTTTTTTCACTTTTTTGTTTTAATAAAATCCGTTGAAAACTATCTTTTAAAAGACCTGACTGTATGTACTGCACAAGTCACATTTCTCTGTAAGGAATGTGAGCGGTTGTCTGAATTAATCTACGGCAATGAGGAATAACTGCATTTATAGAAATTTTAGCGCTTTAATATCTTCTTGAAGAGGTCGGAGTAAGATCCAAATTTGACAATCCACTTTTGTTGAAAGCGTTTTTCTTTTTCGTTCTTTATCAATTTGATTTTTCTCACAAGCAAGGGGGTAGGCATGATACAAGAAAACAAGATAGCGCCACTTCAGTACCGCTATTTTGAGGCTCTCTTTGAGAGCCGAAAATTGAGTTTGTGACGTCACTGAGCGAGAAATTGATGTTGTTTCCCATGCTATTCAAAAAAGTAAAAAGCCGGTTTAACATGGGAAACAACAACAACGAATCGCGATTTTGAGTTTGTGACGTTTCCTCTCTCAAGTGGCGCTATCTTGTTTTCTTGTATAATGGGGGTAGGTATGTTCCGAGAAAATGTTGAAAGGGAAAAACTATTTGAGGTCGGTCATACATTTTACTACCCTAGGGACGTGATGGAGCTAGTTATAACAGTGGGGGCAAAATGTATACAAACATAATTTTGTATGGAAGCCCTCTTAAGGAGGGGAGTTAAAGGGTAGGTATGTTAAGAGAAAATATTGGGGTGCTAAAATTATAGGGGTCGGTCATAAGTTTCACTACCCTAGAGGCACCCTGGGGCCAGTTAGGTCGGTGCGGGCAATATGTTAAAGAACATTTTTGATAGGGAGACCCCTTAAGGAGGGCATTTAGGGGGTAGGTATGTCCGGAGAAAAGGTTGACGAGGAAAAATTAATGGGGGTCGCTCATACATTTGACTCCACTAGGGGCACCCTGGGGCTAGTAAGGACGGTGGGGGAAAAATCTATAAAAATAAAGTTTTTGTACCGGAACCCCTTTAAAGAGGGGAGTTAGGGGGTAAGTATGTTGGGAGAAAATGTTGGGAGTAAAAATTTAATGGGAGTCATTCATAAATTTGACTACTCTAGGAGTGACTCGGAGTCAGTTATGCAGCTTTTAGTTGATTTTTTCACCGTAACGCCTATCTTTGACCCCGATGAGGGGCTATTTTGCCCCCACCACAAAGACATATTTTTTTGGCTCATGATTTATTTTTTTTTATCAAACCGCCCAAAATAACGGGTTCTAGCTAGTCGAAATCCTGTTGCTAAGGATCTCCATACAACACTATAGCAGCCGTAATGCCCACTGATGCAGGCGAAATTGGCTACACTGTGTAGTTGAGCGCCGTGGAACCGCTCTATCTTTTGATATCGTGTTGTAAGCACCGAAGTGTAAAGCAGCACATAAAGCAATTAAAATTGGTTTCGAAAAAAAAAAAATTATGTGTAGAAATAAGGTACTTTTGATGTAGAACAGACAAAAAAAAAAAAAGTGCTCACCTCAGTTGACAGTTAAAAAATTTTTTAAGTTTCGTCGTCTAATAATTCTCAAGTTGCTTAATGCTGAGCCAATTCAAACTGCCCAGCGTAAGGCAATATTAGAAGAATATAAAACAATTTGCTCCTTATGTTAAGGCTCCTTCTATAAAGTAAAAAACTCGCTAGTTCAAAACGCCAGTCATTGGCAATATTTCGCACAAGTAAAATTTAAAGTTCATTTCATCCACATTTCTTTGAGGGTGGGCACAGGTGAACGAACACACATACAACATGCTCGTCCATACGCCAGCAAGTGAGTGTTCCATCAACCATGCGAAAAAATAAAATTACAAAAAGAAAAAAAAAATAGGAACATTTCGAAAACGCAGCAGTCACATATGCTTGAAATGTTGCTGATGTGTTTTAGGGACGCTTTTCGTCAATTGACAGCTGCAGCTCTTAAATGAAACGAATGGAAAAGCTACGAAATTGCTTCGACGCGCTGTGTTTTTTTTTTTTTTTGGTTATTTCACATAATTTTTTGGCTTTGCCATTTTGTTAGCCACATATAAATTCCATAAAGAATATTGTATGCACTCGTGGCATGAGAAAAGTTGCAGCGAGCATATGGTGACAATGCTCCCGAGCAATGAATGACATTGCCGACAATTGAGTGAGACACTTTTATGCTGGCGATTTTGAATTTGAAAAATTTCATTTCAAAAAAAAAAAAAAAAAATACGTCACGACTTTCGAATCGAGTAGCGAGAGAGCCAACAAACAACGTTCTCAAAACAAAAGAAGAAAAAGAACGAAAAAAAAATGCGACAGAACGAAAAACGAGGCGATAACGATATTTATGTCAACGCTTAATTTGATCAGTCGTAAAAAGTTTTTTGGTCACTCGTGAATTGCATGGTTCTTCTCTTCGCGTACTTCTTCTTCTTCTTCTCCTGTTATTTGAGCTTCATTTATTTATTATTATTATTTTTTTTTTTTTGCTAGTCATTCCAAATAAAAATATTGCATGGTTGAGAATCTAGTGCTTGAGAAGGGAAATAGTAAGATGAAGTCATTCGGCCATATGATGGAGAAGCTAATCATTGTTTTTATGCTTCGTCGAGTCTTGAACGAAGAAACATACAATGAAGTTTAGAGACTCTTTGTTAAAAGAACAAGTAATTAGGAAAATCTTATGTTTTTGTCATGATTTTTCTCAATGACGGTCGAATGTATTCCTTATTTCTGTTTATACTCGATTTTTTTTTCCCCCTTCAACTATCTTGGTTCTCACAACCGAACGATTGGAGTTTCGTTCAACCTATAATTTGGGTCACTTCAATTCAAGAAACCTTATAAGGAAATCGATTTCTAATGTGATAGCTTAGTTTTATTTTTTCAAGTTTCTTCTCCTTTTAATGCGCTATTGAGTCTTCCGGACATATCTATGTAGGGTTATTAGGAAAACGGACAAAGTTTGTTCTGGTTTGATTTCGAATGAATGAGTCTCTTGTTTGGTGAAGATCAATTAAATTTTTATTTATTTTAAATCCACCTTTGGAATGTGTTGGCAAGGCAGAAAGAGAAGTTTTCTCATAGTAGGATCGTAGGGTCTCATAAATAGTCTTCTTCTGAAGTAAAACCTTCCGTCGCAACTGATATCCCAAGACATACGCTTTACCCAACAAGCAAAATATGAAAATATTACCAGCATTAAGGGAGTCTTCTCATTGAGCAACTTTTTTTTTCGACTTTTTTTTGCATTTATTTATAGCTTGGGTAGTTGTGAATATGCCCCTAAAAGGATTTTTTGAAATTCGAAATAGTTTAGAGGATATAGCCTTCTTTGTCGAGCAAGATCTGCGCTAAAACGAGTAATTTTTGCGTTGCTTCAAACTTTAAACGCGTTTATCTCGAAACCACGTTTTTCGAACTGGCGGCCATGATATCTCCAGTTCAACTGAACCGATTTTCATAAAACAAAGTGGAATCGACGCAGAATTGTCACCATTCTCGGGTGAACCTCGACCATAATTTAAAAAATTTTTTACTATTTTTTTTTTTTACACTAAACTACAAAAAAAAAAGCCAGAAATTGAAATTTTTTTTGAATGGCCGCCATTTTGTCAAAAAAAATCACAAAATTAAGCTTGAGGTTCACCCGAGAATTACAATCTATACTGATTATAACCCCGTTTTTTTTTTTCATTTCGGACGCTCCGGAGACCCGGAATCGTGGCCGCCGTGACGGCACCTTTTTTTTTCACCACCAACTTTGAAGTCTCATTACTTTTTGAACAGCCCACGTATCGAGGCAAAAAAATTTTTTTTATTTACTTTGAACCTTTTGTAATACAATAAATAAAAAAAGTTTTCAATTATTCTTTGCGTTTTCAAATAAGAATTTTTTTAAAAAGGGTCAAAAAAAACGGGTTTTCAATGAGAAGACCCCCTTAAGTTCATTCCACCTATGTTTTTTGAGGCCGAAGTTACCTATACTCCAACTTTGTAAGCCTATCAAAGTGAATTCTGCTTTTAAGAATATTTTTGATTTTGATTGGAAGGCTAGTCATCTTTCCTGGAATAATGGATGCTAGTGCCTATTATATAATTTAGATGAAAATTCGGCGCATAGTGCTTAAAATGTAAATTTTACGGCTCATTAAGTGTGTCAGGAAGATAGCGATCATTTAAAAGGCGTCTATGAATCCCTTATAGCTTTAAATTTTACTTAAAAAGGTCACCTATAGGGTCCTCATATTAGCTCTATTCGGAATTCATGGGGATAATTTCGCGAATAGGGGTCGATATACCGTCGAAACTCTCTATAACGAACTCCTCTAAAGAGCCCGATTCAGTTTTTTAACTACTCTGGACAAAATCTATCTTTCCCGCCCCTAGAATGGAACTTATGGGTTACTATTTTCGTATATCTATGTGAAATACCCGCGCCTTACAGTGCCGCTTGCTATATCCTAAATCGGGGCCTGCTCTTCTATGACAAATTTCTATCTATAGCGAATCTTCTCAACCGCATTTATTGCCTTTTTTCTCCTTATAATTTATAGTGAATTTTTCTCCCATCCCTTGAAATTCGTTATAGAGAGTGTCGACTGTATTATAGAGGAATTTATTCGCGTGAATGGGTAAATTCGATACCTATACCAGACGAATGTCTGGAAAATATTGCACATTTCAGAAAGATCTTTATTAAATGACCATCTGTATATCTTCTCGTTTATCCAATTCTCGTATCCAATTACTCCATCCTACGCTTTTAATCTACTTAATGTAGGACTCGGCCCCCTGCTTCATCGAAATGGCACAATCTCTTGACATAAGAAAACAATGCTGTGCTTTCGAATACGCTTAAGATTAGAAGATATATCATTCGACGGGAACTTTTTAAGCTATCATCCTGCTAAAATGCTTAAAAATTAAAAAGAATAAGGAGAAAATTATTACAATTCCGTTCGATAATTTACAGCTAATTATGATAAACGCAAACAGTCAATTGTTAATGAAAGCACAGTGCGTTCGAAAGCGGTGCCACTTAGCACCCAGCGACGATAACGAGTCAAACGGGGCAGCCAACCAACCAACAACAACTACAGCAAGATCAATAGCAACAACAACAACAACATCCCGAAGAGTGGCTAAGTAGTGCACATTTAAGTGTATTTGGATAGATGGAGAAAATGCAACCGGAAAGTGCTTAAGGCGCAAGGGAGAAAATTGAAATTTAAATAAACAGCAAAAGGCGACCATTCCGTTGATGAGCGTACCACAAAGGCTATCATCTATCGAAGGCATTAAAGATGTCAAGAGATAGACAGAGAGGGCGAGAAAGCGAGATAGAGAATAATAGTGAGGTACGAGCACTCACAGTAGGTAATTGCACTATCCTGGCTGGCCTTGTAACTCAATTATAGAAAATGTCATTAGAACGAAGTGTCGGATGGGCATGATGAAGCATGCAGTGATGATAATGGCCATTTGATATTAATGCAACAGACTGACTCCCTTCCCACTCCCCACTCGCTTTTCTATGCGATGATGCGATGATGCGACTGTGCAAGCATGAACGTGAAATGTTATTTAAAAGGAAATTTTTAATGGAAATTAATATAATTCGCTAATGTGATAAGAAATTATGACTTACGTCGTGTTTGTGGCTGCGTGGAGTTGAAAACTTTTTATATTGCAAAGATTCACCGTCGCATCGCACTCTTGTAAACAAACGAATATATGTATGTATGTATGTAGATAAGACGACAAAGACGCGCTCTCGAATTTCTTAAAGAATGAAAGAATGTCGTCGGAACGCGAAAATACCGAAAAGTTTAAGAATTATATTGCTTACACAATAATAAAACAACGCACAGATGAAGCATTAAAGCACACACAATTGATCGGATTTGCTTAAATTTTTTATAGATTTATCGAATTTCAATTAAATTGCAAAAGCGAAGAAACATCACCCGATTTCATTGCATTTACCATTTGACATGATTGTTGTTGCTTCTTCTTCGAAATTTTTCTTTTTCTTTTTTCTTTTTTTTCCTTTTGCTTTTGCAATTGGAAGTGCGGGGCGAAAACCAAAGCTATAATCGATATAATTATACGGCACTACGCAGATTTCACTGAATCACTAGAATTTGAAGACTTTTTCTAATTTTACTGACATTTTTTTATTTGAAATTTTGTTAACGCGCACGAAAATAGCTCCACTCACGTTAGATATCTGACAACAAATGACTTACGAACCGAATGTATCGATACTACTGAGAATCGATTGTACCATCGGCTAGGGATGAAGAAACTCGGAGTTGAAGAAGTATTTTGGATGAGAAATATCGGTCTATCGATACACGTTGACACATATTGAGGCCATTTACACCAGTCAATTATTGACGTCAATTCTTAATTATTTTGGAGGGCAAAGTGCGGGAATTGAAAGAAAATGGAGATTGATAGATCGTTTCGTGCCCTCCCTCATGCGTGGAAACATCGGTGTAACCTTAAAAGCGAATAAAAATAAGAATTGACGATGGCGAGGAATGTTCGGGGATGTTGTGGTGTGTGGAGCGTTTTTCTCTCTTCCTCGTGCGTCCCTCGCAATCAAACCAACATTGTCACTGCTGATTGGTCGCCTAAGCACCCGCTTACACATGCCGTCGACATCGTTCAACAAAACGTAGCTTGAAAGGGAGAGGAGAGCGGGGAGAGAAATCCGTGTAAACGGGCACTAATACGCTATTTACACGTTAAGACATTTCGATAACGAAAAACACTTTTTGTGGACTAGGGACGCTAGGGGATGTGGTATGGTAGCGTTTTTCTCTCTTCCCGCTGCCACCGTGCCACTTAAATTTTGTTTCATTATCGAAATGTCTTAACGTGTTAGCATTTACACGTTAAGACATTTCGATAATGAAAAACATTTTTGTGGCTAGGGACGCTAGGGGATGTGGTATGGTAGCGTTTTTCTCTCTTCCCGCTGCCTCCCTTGCCACAAAAATTTGTTTCATTATCGAAATGTCTTAACGTGTAAATGGCCTCATAGCGTATAATATGAACGGTGATTAGGAAAAATACTATTCACCGATAAATGAATATCGATAGATTTTGCGCATTCCTATTGAGCCATCAGTTGTTGACGGTGTTTTTATTATGGAGAAGATAAGTGCGACTTTAGCGGCTTTTAAAGCCTTGCGTTCCAGCGTTCGGCATTGCTTTGAACACTTGGCCGAAGGCGCCGAAGCCTCAGAAGAAACGAAAAATAAATACTTGAGCGAGTTCCAAGAAAACTACAATAACATCAATGCACAGTTGAGGTAAGTACCCTGCAGAAAGTGGGACTAGTCCGGGGACTAGTTATCGGATTTTGTGATTATTTTTTTTTTTTTAATCTATAGAGATGTCGAAACACTAATCAACGGCTTACAAGTGCCGCCAGCACCATATCAATTGGGTAATACATCGTTTTTGGCACAGGAGACCACAAACGAGCGACAAGCGTTATACTCTCAATTGGTCAATAGTTACAAGTGGATCGATAAAGTAACTCAGGAATATTTTTAAATGATAATTAACTTCCACCGAATTTTCCAGGTCCACGATCACAGTTCATTAGCTCATAATAATTTACATCAAAACAATCTACGGCGTAGCTATACTTATTGCTCTCAAAAGCGTGGCCGCATACCTTGCCTGAGCAACAACGCCGATCCGGACCATACCGATAAGCTACTTAGTGAAATAAATCACCCGCACACCATATACAAAATAATACGACCCTTTGGCTCAAACTCAGTCGTTCTGGTCACCATAAGTCGAGTCTTAAAAGCAGCGATCGTCTGCAAAGGCGTACTGATCGAATGGGTTACCATCAAGGGTTTCGATGAGTTATTGGATCCGGAGGATATATGGGCTGAATCACGTTACGAAGTCTTTCGCAAAGTGCAAGAACACTCCCATTCGGCTATGTTGCACTTCTTTTCGCCGACACTACCTGACTTGGCCATCAAAAGTTATGTCGTAAGTTGAAATGTTCGTCTTTTCATTTAGATTTTTTTATTAAAAATAATTGGAAAAATCAATTTTCCAGACCTGGTTGAACAGCTATAGTAAACTATTTTTGGAGCCTTGTAAACGTTGCACAAAATACGTTTTAAATGGACTTCCGCCGACTTGGCGTGATCTGCGCACTTTGGAACCATTTCACGAAGAATGCCGAAACTGCTAACATACAATTAAATTAGTCTAATTTATATTTTCTAATAATAATGTATATTTTATCGTTCAATTTAAGCAACTCAACCGATTTTTAAATACAACAACAATAATAATTATAATATAATATGTATCGATCGGCACAACGTTCGCTCGCATTTGAAATGTGTGTTTTGTGTGTGTGTGTGTGTGTGTGTAGGAGTTGAGATGCACAACTTCGTTGATGTACGGTTTATATTAATCGGCTCTCTTAATAGGAGCTCTCTCTCAGTTTCTTTATATATTTTCATTGCATTTGAATGCAGAAGCACCACCACTCTGATTGCACAAGCGTGCAAAATTTTGCCTCAACCTTTCGCGCAACTTTTGACGTTGCTTTTCAACTTTCTCACGTTGGAATTGATATTCCAAAACCACCTCTTGAGGAATGTAACAGCTTTCAAGATCTTCGTTCTCTTCCAAGCAATCGTCTTCGTTCTAGAAAAGAAGTGAAATAAAATATAAGTATTTCAAATAAAATTATTTCGAAAAAACTTCATCATTAACCCGGAAGCACTTGAATAAAAAAAAATATTTTTTTTAAATTAAAAAAAAAAAAATAGAAATAAAAATAAAAAATATGAACCGGTTCAGAAATGGCGATGACAAAAAATAAACCCTTTTAGTGATGCCATATGGTTCGCTAGGCGCTACCGGTTTAAAAAAATCAGTACAGTGAGAGCTTCAATCCCTGAAAGCTGAGAGACACAATTCTTAAAAGCGGTAAATAAAAACCAAATGCGAACTTCCCTTTAGATCCGACTACCTTTTTCTTTGATCCCCCCCCAACATCAGGGATGTCTCCCACATGCAAACAGTGGCGTGTCTAGAGAAATACTGCTTTGATAGTGCTTTTATTTTCCACAGTGGTATATTGAACAATTATAAGACATTAACCCAAAAATTTTTGGGGGGGGGGGGGGGGGCTAGAGGAAGTTTAGAGAGTTATGGACCAAAAACCAAAAAAATCCGAAAATTTCATAACGTCCGATTTTGATGAAAATTTATATATAGAATAAGTGAAAAATTCTAAGAATTTTAGCACGAAAATTTTTTCAAAAAACTGGTCCTTTCTGGACCAGTTTGGAACTAGACCCTAACTAGACTAGTTGTAATCGGTTTCTTGAAAAAGTTTTGACGCCAAAATTCTAAGCATTTTTCGCTTATTCTATATATAAATTTTCATCCAAATCGGACGCCATAAATTTTTCGGATTTTTTTGGTTTTTGGTCCATAACTCTCTAAACTTCCTCTAGCCCCCCCAAAAATTTTTGGGTTAATGTCTTATAATTGTTCAATATACCACTGTGGAAAATATAAGCACTATCAAATCAGTATTTCTCTAGACACGCCACTGCATGCAAATGTTTTGATTGGAAGGGCACTTCTCTGCACTTTTAATGCAGTACAGGCATCCATCAAACGCGAAGGTTTACAGTGCAGATTTAAATAAACTTATTCAGGCATGCTCTAGAAATCGAATCCCCATAAAAATATTCGAAATCGGTTAGATTTCTATTGAAATCTCATTGATTTCGAATTTTTTTTTATTCGGATTCGATTTCTAGAGCATGCCTGAGATAATCATTATTTGCTTAGAGTTCGAACGCTGTTCGTGGCCATACCAGAGGAAATTTTCATCAGATTACTTGGATTACGAAAGTTCTAATCTCTCCTATGTATAGTTCGAACAATTCGTTTGTCTGTCTGACTTCTTTTTAGCAGTGTTCTCCTTCTTTCATGAAGGACATTCGACTACAACGGGTTCCTCTTCCTCCTGACACAGAATCTGCAAATTCTCATTCATGGCAAGTCCCAAACGTGATTTGTGCTTGTTCAGGAAGCACTTTAATGTCTGATCTGCTCGGTCTTAACAGATCTCTTGTTTTCTTCATCGAGTATAATAATAAATAAATGAACACTTTAGTAAAAAAGTGAACTTCCACATTTGTCCTGATCTAACTGCTAAGAACCGAAGAAGTTCGTATTTGAATATTTAACACCACATTTGGTATCACCTTTAGGGCCATTTTCTCATCTTTTTTTTTCTGTAAGTTAAATTATCCTGATGATAATTTCATACAAATTTGATTAATAAGTCATAGAAATTGAAATTTAACTGGCAGATAGAGCTTATAAGTAGGATGCCTTAGTCTATTCGAATTTAAATGCAATTCCTTACCAGCATTTGCTCCAAACTCAACAGATCTATTGGTTGTCGTTGGCACACAGATGATTCGCAATTCTCGTTTACGCAATGTTCGTTCCGCTCCTCGGCGTGTTGTTTTTCATGCTCTTCCGTTAATCGAACATTAAGGCAACTATTCCTGGAAGCATCATCACCACCATCACGTGGATTTAGACGTTCGTTATCATGGTTACAAAAACCATCGGAACACGAAATAACAGATCCTTCCGGTGACGATAATTCACTTCCTTCACGAAATGAATTCGGTTCGCTGCCATAGCCCGAATCTTTTATATCATTCTCACATGGGCAATGTCGAGTTGATTCAAGGCAATCACTACATTTGTTCACATCGACCGTCAAGCCGTGTCGCACATCATTTAAATTCAATGTTGGCACACAATTCATTGCCTTGCGCTGAACGATTTCCGACGTGGACGTAGACGTGGACGACGACAACAACGAGGATGAATTTTTATTATTGTTATTGTTATTAATATTATTATTTTGGTTATAATTTTTATTATTATTGGACTTCTTTGACTTTTTCTGCTTTGATCTCTTTTTCTTTTTTATTTTCATTTGATTTTGCGCCTGACACGGTGACGTATTCGTCATACTTGTCTTCTCGTGTTCTTCAGTTGCATCCGAATTGGATTCTAACGATGCACCTTCATAAATGTCTTCCTCCTCATCGTCTTCACGATTTACAGGTAATGAGTTGACGACGTGATCCTCACTAACGCTATACTCATCGCTTACATCAACGGCCTCGTCTTCAGCATCAGCATCAGCATCATTCTCCTCCGCCTCCTCCACCCCATGTTGTAAATCGCCGTCATCACAATCGTCGTCTCTTGATTCTTTTGACAATGAAACGGAATTCATTGCTGCACACATACGATATCCATTTCGCTTCTCAATCTTCTTCTTCTTCTTTTTAAGCTTCTTCTGCTCGCGACGGTGTTCTTTTGCTTTCTCTGCACGACTGATCTCCTTATAAAGTAGTTCCAGATTGCTAATACCTTGCTTCTCCTCCACAGACGTATCGAAGCTACGACATAGGGCATGTACGCCGACAGCAGCAAGCACCTGGCAGGCACGTTCCTCTTCACGAAGATTTATATAAATGCGACGTAAACGTTCATACATGATCATACCGACACAGGTGAGTACTTCCTCCTGAGCGATCTCCAATGTCTTCGCATGGCGTTCACGTAATTTTGAATAACTAAAATTGAAAAATCGATATCGAATTATTGCATTCATATTGCCGCCTCTGATTACAAGATTTCTCGTTTCAATTCAAAGCTTTTTCGTTATTCGTAGAATACATATACATCCATACCAGAGAGCTGCAACGATCACATTTTTCTTGATTTGTTCTTGATGGAAAGTTTTCATGCACAATCGATTATGACACTCAAACGAAGTGTTGCTCAAACTCGCACACACCGCATTCGAACCGATCATTTCAAGTGTCAATAAAATGTTCAGATTGTGAATGTTCGAAGCTCGTTCGGACACTACTCCGTTTTTTGCGGTGGTCAGTTTGATTGCAACTCAAAAACAAAGAGCAAAAACAAAACATTTAGAATGTTTTTGCTTTCCTAGAAGCAAAGAGCTCGTGACAACAATCACACGAGTATGATTATAAGTTGTAGGTACATATATACGAGGATGTCTTTTGTTTTAGTTCTTTGAAATTATTTAAGCAGTGAGCATTTCAGTTGACTTACGAAAAATGTCAGATATTCAAACTGAAGTTTTAAATAAAATTGCCAAAGGAGTTATCAAAGAAACGTAAGGAAAAGTAGAGCACGCAAAAATGTACACTCATTCATTTCTTGCCTTTTGTATATTTGTATTGTTGAATGTTTGAACTTAGCTTTTGAGTTGCAATCAAACTGACCACCGCAAAAAACGGAGTAGTGTTCGAACGAGCTTCGAACATTCACAATCTGAACATTTTATTGACACTTGAAATGATCGGTTCGAATGCGGTATGTGCGTTTCTTAGCGAAGTAGACATACAACCATTATTATGCTTTGCATAAAAATGAATGAACATAATAAGCATTGAGGCATGTTTGATCGTTTGAGCGAAAGTGACTCACTTTTTGTGCGTTGATTGAATATGATTGTTTATTGAAACACCGCATGCAGTTCTCTGATCCATACATCTATGAGAACGAACCGATTTGAGATTTCACATACCTTCCGTTGACTTCGGGCTCAGCGCGTCGTATTAACGCGTCGAGAAAGTCGATTTTATTCGTAAAAACGTGGATATGTTTGTCAGGATGGCACTTTTCGAAATTGGCATAAAGTGCGGCGACAAATCCTTTCTCCTTTGTCGTGCATTCGCCCACGAGTATCTTATAGGCTTTTTCAATCTACAAAAAAAAAAAAATGTTCGAATTTATGTTAATTTATGATTCATCTTTCGATTTTAGGCTAACCTTTGTGCGGCAGCCTTGACAGAACTTGTGCTTTTTTAAATAGCCCTCGAGTACATCCTGCAGTTCTTTTGTCTCAATAACAGCTAATTCATCACGGCAATTATGTTTCATCGATGACCAAACTTCACGCCATGTCTCGGAGAATGGTTTCGATCGGAAGGCGTCCAGTGAATGCAATAGACAACGTGTCTTATTACGTAATTTACTATCCAATAGATTATTGAGCACATCATGATGCCGATAGAGTAGTGTACCCAACGATTGCGGTGTCTTTAAACGTTCTTCGTTTACTGTCAGCACTTTATTGGTCTTCAGCACCAATGGATCCAAAGTCGGATGACCCGATAGAGTTAACTGATTGAAGAGCCGTTCAACTCGACGGCGACAGCCAACGCACTGTACACATTGATTCAATATCGACATAAATGTTGCACTATCAATTTCCAACGAGGCGCGGAGTTCATCTTCATTGAGTAAATTATATTTCCGAGTGAATTCCTCCAATTCTCTGCCACGCATTGTCGGACAGTCAATGCAGAGACCTTTACTATTCAAATCCATGAGCATCTGTTGTAGTTTCATTAAATAAAAAAAAATAGAAGAAAAAAAAGAACATCAATAAAACGCAACATTTGAATGGGATTATAGAGCGAACTTAGGAAAATCTAGGCACAACGCAGACATGAATGCACGGACGATATGTAGAAATCTAATTTAATATGAATATGAATAGGAGCGCTCTTCTCATATGACAAATTAGGTTTGGGTAATTGACCATTACAATCACAATCTTTCTTATATCTCGTTGAGATATGCAATAAAGCCGATAGGCACTGGAAAAACATGATTACAGCTGAGAATAGCTTCAAAAGGACTATGATGGAAGTGACCCGCAGAGTCGTTTTATATGGAGTGAATAATTTTTCAATTGACCGAGCAGATGAACCTAGAGGACAGTCAAATCTTTTATGCAACACTTTTCTTGATGCTTAAAGCGACGAAGTTCTCCATCCAAATGAAAGTTTTTCTTCCTCTCTTTGAAGAGGCCAAAACGTATTTCATTAACTTCCTGGAACACACAGCCAGTTCCATCCATAGAACATTGAAAATCCAAAAAAAAAGTGTCATTTCATCTTCATCCATTCACGCATTCAACATTGCTAAAAATTTGCAAAATAATTAAGATACTTCGGTTACCAGAGCTTATTCCATTAATAAGCAAATTTCATATTATGTAGAAAATTGCAGGACGTTGCAAGCTGAACGTTTCAGATCCTATGTTCTTCTTTAAAGAGTAAAAAGAAAAATTGTTTTCTCGATAAAGAAACGTTTAGAAAAGTCAACAATTTTTGTGCATGAAGATAAGATACTTATTCAATAAAAGAAATATTTTTTTCAAAAAAAAAAAAAAAAAAAAAAAATTATTAAAATTCAAATTCAAAAGTTTTGATAAGAATCAGCCAGCTAAAAAAAATGTCTGAGAATTTTCTCCAGCATATCAAATAAGATTTGACATAAAAAGAAGATAAGTTGACTGAATGGTGACAATAAGCTCTGCTTCGAAATTCGCACAAATAATATGTAGTGATATTCATCATCATTCTAAATCTTCTACTTTATATCATGCTTAAAATATGATCATCTTCTATTTTACTACATCAAGATGACGCTTTTTAGGTTCTACAAATGTATGTTTTCGTCCATCGCTCAAGCGTCTCTTACGTTTAATTTAATGCAAATTAAAATTCAAGGTTTCAAGCTTTGGCGTAGACTAATTCAAACTTAATACACACAACAAGCAGTAAGATTTACTAATGCAGTAAGGCCTCGATAATGATTGACGCCTCTATCGTACGCAACACTATCCATTCATTCGTCCAGGAATCAACTTCCAGATGGTTTTTGGGAATTCTGTTCGAAACGCAATAACTCAATTACAGTCGAATCTGGATATAATGAATCTCAATAAATGAGCTGGAAAGAGTGAACGCTTTTTGTTACATGGACTTTTCTAAATAGTCAGGCCTTAGGAGAGGGGGCTCGCAGACATTTCTCTCTACAGACCTATAAATAATGAACGAACAATTCAATCTCGCTAATACGAACAATCTGGATACAATGAACAGGACGTGCAAACATTCAATCTTCTTTGATAAGCTTAAATATGATGAGGTATGGGAGTATGTTGAAAATTGTGAGAGACTGAAAATTGTGAGACTGAAAATTGTGAGACTGAAAATTGTGAGACTCAACTATAAGATTTGCTATTTAATACTTTTATGTATGATTGCAAATTAAAGATGGTGATGATGGAGGGGTCCCTGTTCGAGAGGTTTCACTGTGCTGTGTGAGATTGCAGCTGATCGTTTTAGAAATTTCATTCGACTTTCTTGAAATGCAAAAAGATTGCGTTGAAGAGTTTTAAAATGGCAAAACTGATGCCATTACTTAATGGCTTTTTGCTTTTCAGCTATATAGTATTTATCGAAATATCTAGTACTTACCATTAAGCCACCACTAAAACCTAAAATCGGTAATTGCCTTCGACCGATCTTTACTTCATTCAAGTCTTCAACTCTGAAAACGTTGGTGAGCCTTGCCATTTTTACTGGTTTGTTCGCTCGTATTCCAATAATCGTGAAATTCGTATTAAATTTCAAAAAAATACAGGAATTCTGCAGGTTTATTCGCTGGCGATGAAAAATTAAAACAAATAACCAAAGTTTCACACGTAGTAGTGCAAAAAAGTGCTGCCTATTTGACAGTGACTCAAAAATGTTAAATAGTAATCGATAAAAGTGCTGGTAGGACTGTCCGAGGATCGATCCTATTTCGATGGGTGTCGGATGAATGATAAAATGGTTCGATGCTCAAAATGGTTCAATTGTACATTTGATCGATTCAATTTTGGTACTTTCGATGGATTTCAATTTTCGGTACATTTGATGGTTCAATTTTCGTACATTTGATGGTTTAATTTTCGGAATTTAGGATTCAATTTCGGTTACATTTGATGTTCAATATCGTACTTTGATGATTCATTTTCGGTACATTTGATGGATTTCAATTTTCGGTACATTTGATGGATTTCAATTATTCGGTACATTTGATGGCATTTCAATTTTCGGTACATTTGAGGATTCAATTTTCGGTACATTTGATGGATCTTTTCGAATTTTGATTCAATTTGATGAGATTTCAATTTTCGTACATTTGATGGATTTCAATTTTCGGTACATTTGATCATTTCAATTTTCGGTACATTTGATGGATTTCAATTTTCGGTACATTTGATGGATTTCAATTTTCGGTACATTTGATCTATTTGAAATATACGGTACATTTGATGGATTTCAATTTTCGGTACATTTGATGGATTTCAATTTTCGGTACATTTGATGGATTTCAATTTTCGGTACATTTGATCGATAGGATTTCAATTTTCGGTACATTTGATGGATTTCAATTTTCGGTACATTTGATCTATTTTCGTAATATATTATCGGTACATTTGCTCAACAAGTTAGTTCTTCTTAAAATGTGCCTTTTCAACTTGCCGACGTGTTTTGCGCTAGTTTTTATTGCACCTGCTCCAAATTCAACAACTAGAAGAAAAAGTAAGTTATACATTTGTAATTTTCTTTTTTAAATAAGTTAATTTCTTATATAAATCAATGAGCATACACAATGAGTATACACATACGTTTTTATTGAGAATTTTGAATTTTTTGTTTTAAGCTGCCATATCGGAATGACAAATGAGGAGACTAGTCAATTGTTGAACGCCAATTTTTAATTTTTTTCGCTTTTAGAGTTACATCCGTGTTTCCATGTACAAAAGAGACCACAAAACGATCCATCGAATATGCGTGCAACCAAAAAATGTTCAATTTTCTCTAAATTCCCGCAATTTGCTCGCCAAAAAATTGAGAATTAACGTCAATAATTTACTAGTGTAAAAGGCCTCAATCAGCATTTCGACCGTTCATATCGAGCCTTTCGATGACCTCAAATATGTGTCACAGTATACACAGATAAGAACTCAATGAGTATGACATAGGACAGTGCTTGCAAATTCAATTTTTCCGTATTACCTAGGCACAAATCAAAGATTTTTAAAAAAACCATTCTTTTGTAAAATTTTAATTTTGGCGTTTACGTCTATTTTGCGGCTATCTATATGATCATATATATATAAGCAAACTACGCTAGGGGTACAGCACTCTAAATGCCAAAATTTCAACAAATTTTTGCTCAGGCTCCATACCAAACATATTATAGAAGTTATCAGACGATCAGATTTGAATTTTGAAGCTAGTTCCAAGTTGCAGTATATTCGTTCTGAGTAAAAGTGACATTTTTGATATTCAAATGTCCAATTCTTGTTTCAATTTATACTTAATAAGCCCGATTATAAATATACCTGTGCAATTTTCCCCACAGATTTTAAAAAAATTTTCTCATTCTAAGCACATTGGAACCGGAACATAAAGGAAGCAAGAATTTCGAACATATTCAAGAAGATATTCTCACTTTTGACCTATTTTTGACGTTTAGAACACCACCTTTTTCGCGGAGAAAAATTCTATGGGAAAATATTCATTTAGTATCGGGTTGTATATATGTATTTATAAGTATGTGTGAAAAACTTCGGTTGAAACATATAAATTGCCGAAGCTACAGTAATATTAGACAGATTTTAACTATAACTACCTTCTATTACAAACAGAATATATATAATATGAGCCCTTGCAAGGGTTAATCGAAAAAAATTTCTTCTGGATTGAAATATTGAGAGAAATAACATTTTTATTGAACTATTAGGTATTGGCTATACTATATGCTCTGAAGCAAAGTTATTTCTTCGATGTTTATTGATGCAAACTATTGTAAGATACGATGTTCATAAGAATTTAACGTCAATAGCTTCGATCATTCATTCGTCACTATATCTTGATGACAGAAATTGGGCAATATTTTCGTCTCGAATCTCATTATTGCTTAATACTGGCACTTGAATTTAATGAAATGCTCGATAGCATTCAATACAAACATCGATTGAATTTAAGGAAATATCGATTTCATACCCTACGATTGATAAGCATAATTGAAACAAACTATAACATACGATTTAACAAGTTTTAACCGTCAAATAGCGTTCCACTCTTATTTTGTCTTAATTTGATCATTGGAACTTGGGTTTTTAATTATTTTGCGTTCGATCGCATTTAGCAAACGCAGAACATTGCATTTAAGTGAAAACGATTAAACAGTGATGTCCTACCATTACGTGGTTACGGCGCAAAAAGCGACGGCAGTAATTGCATGCGTTACCGGTAAGAAAAGAACAACAACAAGGATGCAAACTTGTATTTAAATGTGATATTTGCATGTTTTGTTTTATTGAATTTTGCAGGTAATTTTACATCGCCGACAGATTTAAATTTGATAATTGCGCGCAATAATCAATTGGAAATTGACTTGGTAACGCCGGAAGGTTTGCGTCCCTTGAAGGAAGTAAACATAAATGGACAGATTTCGGTTATGCGCCATTTCCGGCCACCGGTAAAGTATATATTAGACTAGATAAGTTGCAAATGAACTAACACATGAACCTTCAGGATAGCAAAAAGGATCTTTTGTTTGTTCTCACTCACCGCTATAACGTCATGATTCTGGAATGCCGGATGATAATGGATTCTATAAGTGTTATAACAAAGGCTCACGGTAATGTCTACGATTCTGTTAGTAATCCGAATGAAGGAGGCGTTATGGTTGTTATTGATCCGAAAGCACGTGTAATTGGCATGTGCTTGTACATGGGTTTATTTACAATAATACCATTAGACAAAGATACTAGCGAGTTGAAAGCAACCAATCTGCGGTAAAAACTTATATCTTTATTGTAATTTTCGTAATAATAATTAGCGGTTTGATTTTTTTTTCTCAACAGTTTAGAAGAACTTGCTGTCTATGATGTGGAGTTCCTTTACGGGTGTGCAAATCCGACAATTATTGTCATACACAAAGATAGTGACGGTCGTCATGTTAAGACTCATGAGATCAATTTAAGGGACAAGGAATTTACAAAGATTGCCTGGAAGCAGGATAATGTTGAAACTGAGGCCACAATGTTAATACCAGTGCCAACGCCTTTGGGTGAGAAGCTTTAATACATTAAATAGTATACATAGATTATAATTATTTTTTTTTTTTTATTATTTAAAGGAGGTGCTATTGTTATTGGACGTGAGTCGATTGTCTATCACGACAGTACTAACTATATTGCTGTTGCACCTACAACATTTAAGGTGAGATCTGCCGATATATTTTGTATAGGTTGCCCCCCTTTAAATGTTTCATTTAATTTTCAATGCAGCAAAGCCTCATCAATTGCTATGCGCGTGTCGATAGCAAAGGTCAAAAGTATTTGTTAGGCAACATGCAAGGCCAACTGTTTATGTTGTTCCTGCAGACAATTGAAAATGAGAAAGGCAATCTCATGGTTAAGGAAATAAAAGTCGAGCTTTTAGGTAACGAAATTCCGATTTGAAAGAAATTATAATAAATTCATATTTCGTTTGTTTCTTAAGGTGAAATAAATACGCCTGAATGCATTACCTACTTGGATAATAGTTTCCTATTTATTGGCTCCAAGCATGGCGATTCACAATTGGTACGGTTGAGCACAACCCCCAATGAAAGTGGCTCCTATGTCATACCAGTGGAGAATTTTACAAATCTTGGACCCATAATCGACTTGTGCGTTGTTGATTTAGATCGTCAAGGTCAAGGTCAGATAATAACGTGTTCAGGTACCTTTAAGGATGGTTCATTACGTATTATTCGTATTGGTATTGGAATTCAGGAACAAGCCTGTATCGATTTACCGGGCATCAAGGGAATGTGGCCCTTGAAAGTCGGTATTGATGATAGTAATTATGAGAATACTCTTGTATTGGCCTTTGTCGGGCATACACGTATATTGACACTGACTGGTGAAGAGGTGGAAGAGACCGATATACCGGGATTCTTAAGCGATCAGCAAACATTTCATTGTTCTAATGTGGACTTTGATCAGGTTGGGAGAGTAGTTGTATTAAAAAAAAAATATATATTTTATTGAAAAATGTTTTTAACTCTTCCTTTTAGATTGTACAAATAACACCCATAAATGTACGCTTGGTGAAAAGCACCACAAAACAATTGGTGCATGAATGGCAGCCACCAGCGGGTAAGCGTATCGGTGTTGTATCCTGTAACAGTACACAAATCGCAATAGCCTCGGCGCGCGTTGTCTATTATGTTGAGATTAAAGATGGTAAGCTGGTGGAGCGTGGCAGTAAAGAATTGGAATATGAAGTAGCGTGCTTAGACGTAACGCCACTGGGCGAGGGTAGTGGAAAGTCTGATTTGGTTGCGGTTGGTCTATGGACGGATATATCGGTGGTTATGTTATCATTGCCGAAACTTGATGTGCTTTACAGCGAAAAGTTGTTTGGTGGTGAGTACATATTTATTTTCCTTCTAAATGTTTTTTGATTATTTGGAGAATTAATACGTGTGTTAACTTTTTTGGATTTTTAGAAATTATGCCGCGTTCAATACTTATGACCACATTCGAAGGCATACATTATTTACTCTGTGCTTTGGGCGATGGTTCGATGTTTTATTTCATACTGAGCAAAGATGATGGACGTCTTAGTGATAAGAAAAAAGTAACGCTCGGTACACAGCCAACAACATTACGAACATTTCAAATCCTTTTCGACAACGAATGTTTTCGCCTGTTCAGATCGTCCAACTGTAATTTATTCGTCTAATCATAAACTAGTCTTTTCCAATGTCAATCTTAAGGAAGTAAACCATATGTGCTCACTCAATGCGCAAGCGTATCCAGACAGTTTAGCTTTGGCTACAAAGAATTCGATCATACTGGGAACGATTGATGAAATTCAAAAGCTACATATACGTACTGTTCCGTTGGGCGAGGGACCGCGACGCATTGCCTATCAAGAAAGTTCACAGACATTTGCTGTATCGACAACACGTTTCGATGTCCAAGGACGCAGTGGTCCAAAGCCACAAAGGCCAAGCGCATCGACACAAGCGCAAAATATAACATTCTCATCGAATAAACCAGGCAGTGGTGGTAATACATCGTCAACGAATGCCGAAATCGGTCAAGAGCTTGAAATTAGCAATTTGCTCATAATCGATCAGAATACGTTCGAGGTGCTACATGCACATCAGTTTATGCCACCAGAGGTTATCCTATCATTAATGTCAGCTAAATTGGGTGAAGATCCGAATACGTATTATGTCGTGTCAACGGCGCTAGTTAATACCGATGAGCCGGAACCAAAAGTTGGGCGCATTATAATATTCTTCTATAACGATGGGAAACTAACCCAGATCGCTGAGACGAAAATTGATGGTGCCTGCATGTCGTTGGTTGAGTTTAATGGCAAAGCTTTGGCTGGTATCAATAGTTTTGTGCGGCTCTACGAGTGGACAAATGAGAAAGAGCTGCGTATGGAGTGTAATATCCAAAATCGTATTTGCGCTTTGTATCTGAAAGCGAAGGGTGAGTTATTTTTGCACTCGTTCATTGATACTATATGGTTAATTTTGATGAGTTGTTTATGATTTCAGGTGATTTCATTTTGGTGGGTGATCTCATGAATTCGATGACTCTATTGCAGCATAAACAGATGGAAGGTTAGAATATCCTCGATTAAGTAGTTCAGTTTCTTTATATTGGTCTTTTTTTTTTTTTGTCTACTCAGGTATTTTCGTTGAAATTGCACGAGATTGCGATCCAAAGTGGATGCGTGCCGTTGAAATATTAGATGATGATACCTTTTTGGGCGCAGAAACGAATGGAAATTTGTTTGTCTGCCAAAAAGACAGGTTGGATCCGTTAAATATATTCCTATGCAATTTTTCTTTTTCCTATTTAATGTAATCCTTTTTAATTTCATCCGAATAGCGCCGCGACCACCGATGAGGAACGTCAACTTTTACCCGAAGTTGCACGTTTCCATTTGGGTGATATTGTGAACGTGTTCCGCCATGGCTCTTTGGTTATGCAAAACGTTGGTGAACGCTCAACACCCAATCATGGTTGCGTTCTTTATGGCACTGTTAATGGTGCAATCGGTATTGTAACGCAAATACCGCAAGATTTCTATGAATTCCTCTCCAGTTTGGTTGAACGTTTAGCAGCAACGATTAAGTCGGTCGGTAAAATCGATCATACGTTTTACAGAAGTTTTCAAGCCCCACAGAAGCATGAAACGTGCGAAGGTTTCATTGATGGCGATCTTGTAGAGAGTTTTCTAGATCTAAGTCGGGATAAAATGAAGGAAACAGTTCTGAATTTGGAGGTAAGCGCGCTATCGGCATTCAATGATCTTACAAAATTCATACGATTTCAATTCTTAAAATCATAGCTCACCATGAACGGCGAAAAGAAGGATGCCGATGTACATGATGTCATCAAAATCGTTGAGGATCTTACGCGCATGCACTGAATTTATTGGTGCATACTTTTATTTTTATTTCTTTTGTTTTCTTTATTGTTTCCCTAGGCGGTTTATTCGTTTTTGTTCAATTTAACGACTTCAACGAATCTATCGATTGAGTTTTTGTAACATCGCTTTCCATAATCAATTTGTCATTCAATATGGATAACATTAGTTCGCCTTTAGTTAACGTAATTTTGGAAGAAAAAATGTAAAAAAATCATAAACATTTTGTTATAAAAGAACAATGGAATGTTACTCCATAAAAATTAAGCCCACATGTTTTTACAAATCATTATTTTTTTTTTTTAAGGAATTGAAACTTTGAATCTTCATATTGATTTGAAAATCAAAATTTTCGTGTTTCTCATTCAGGGTTGTCACGCAATCCGATAGCTGTCGGAATCGGAATTAAAACCGATCGAAATTTCATACAGAATTTTCAAATTCTGTTGTTTTTGGTTTTGAATCGGAACTATTATCGGTTCTTGATTGCAGAGAACCCTATATTTTATGCGGCTGTCTATGAAATATATATGAAAATTCAGTCGACTAAAATTCTAATTCCTACAGCTATTGAATTCTGCGGACACCTCTGATTAACTAGCACGAGTAAGTTGAGAAAATGTGCATTTCGAGTTAGGGAAATCATCGCAATGGGACTTCGACCGACATGGCATATTCGATCGATTTTATGTCTATCTCTGAAAATATTTATCGGATTGACTTCAAATTTTCACAGAATATGCTTTAATATATCGCACCTTTGCTAATAAATCGGCACAATTCAAAAATGTTTAAATCAATTTTTTTATGTTCGATTGAATTTTGCTGTAAGAAACCCAACACCTTGAGAATGAACGCTTATATTGACTGATGCAGTAGTCAATTGAGAATAATAAAAGTTTAGAAAAAATATTATTTCTCCTTAGTTTAAAGAGAGATTGAATGATTTTAGAGAAATGCCATGATACAAGAAAACAAGATAGCGCCACTTGAGAGAGGAAACGTCACAAACTCAAAATCGCGATTCGTTGTTGTTGTTTCCCATGTTAAACCGGCTTTTTTCATTTTTGAATAGCATGGGAAACAACAACAATTTCTCGCTCAGTGACGTCACAAACTCAAAATAGCGGTTTTCTTGTATCATGGAGAAATGCGAAATTTCGAAATGTTCCGATTTAGTAGTATTTAGATATGTACATTCCGAATATACAAAAAAAAAAACATTTTCCATTGCCTTAAATGTAAAAACATTTGGAAGCAACATCTTTTACTGAAGGAGCTTCCAAAGAGTTCCTTAATTTTTCCCTCCCTCCTTTGAAGCTCTTCTGGTCCTAAAACATTATTTACCAGTACCTATTCAAAAAATCTTCCACTCCATTCTTCCTTAATCACATACGTACATATTATTCCCTTTTTTTTTTTATAGAAACGCACCGAAATGTTCCAGTATTTTTCGTGTAGTGATCCAGTTTGTACATTTGGGCTCAGAACATGGCCAGAAATTGAAATATCGTTCGAGATTATGATTTTTCCCCTTCTTTGATCCTTCATATTCCAGAAAAGTACTGCGAAATGTTCAGTGGCGGATTTACCGAATAGGCAACATATGCTGCCTAGGGCGGCAAATATTTCAGGAGCGAAAAATTCTGATCGGTCAATGCATCAATAAAAGCAAAGGTGAGAATTAGGCTGCTGTCTAAGGCAGTAAAATAACTTAATAATAAACTTCCCAGGGCGGCAATTCTTACTTAATCCGCTCCCAGAAATGTTAATAGGCTAAATAAATTCGCAGACTTTTGCATAAATGTGACGTAACCTCAAAAATAATTTCCAAAATTGTGCTAGTCCTCTTTAAATGGCGACATTTTCAATTCTATAACAGTTATTGGAAAGTACCTTAACATAAAACGACTGTTTTAAGGTCTAGTTTCATATGCACACAAGAAATAATCGACTTTAATACGCGACAGGAGAGATATGTATGTATGTATGTATAAGGAAAAAAAAGTGCTTGCGAATTGTAATGTCTCCAGTCGTTGAATCGCCAATTGTGCGGGCCTGTTGCAGACGCATTTTTTGAAAATATGTGAGAGAGACAAATGAGCGCCGCGGCGCTGAGAGCGAATGATAATGGTATGAATTGAGCGAATTCGAATCCGCCATTGTTAAAACTTCCCTTCGAAGAGCTCATGGAACAACGGCAGCCGCGACAGCAATTACAACAACAACAACAACAGCCACACACATTTCCAACGCGCTGCGATTCGTGCAGTTGTGGTGCGTCTGTGTGAATTGTTTTTTTTTATTGTTGTTTTCGATTCTTTTCTTTTAGTTGGATTTGGTCCATTTGTGGAACGCTGTGGCTCTTCGTCCAATTGCGTTTCTTCACTCGTCGCGTGTTGTTGCGCGCTTGATAAAAAGGGTAATTTTTTTTCGATTTTTCCTGCCTGAAAGCAGACATTTGAGTGAACGGATTTTCTCGTTTCTGAAGACACACAAGAAACAAAGCAAGAAAAAGAAGAAGAAGAAAAAAAACGATACAAAACAAATAAAAGCAATTATACAATATAAAAGAAAATGATTTTGAATTGCTTCCGCATAAATAAATAAAAAGTCATGAATATTTCTGTGAAGCTTTAAAGCGTACTTCGAAATCTTCGCTCGACCAGAAAATATAAACGGAGCATTAAAATTATCGCTTTCGAAAAAATATTATTATTGTTTTATTTTTTTTTTTTATTATTATTTTCTTGTGCGAAGGAAGTGCCATTATTGAGTGATTTATTAGATGAACGGATCGGTGCTAATAACTCAACCCGAAACAATTGAGTCGAAGTGAGGTGTTTAAGAAATTTTGAAAAAAGTAAACAAATAAAATTGAAAAGAGAAAAATCATTAAAAATTCAAAGTACTGCAATGCATTTTCGAAGGAACTCAAAGTAGCGAGAAAACTTCTCAAACTATTTTTTTCGAATTAAGTAATAAGAGCCGACGGAACTCTGAGCCATCTCTCAACACTGGAATCGTTTCATAGACTTTCCAACGGGAAAACGGATAATTCTTGACAAAAGGTTGGTGTTGAATATTATTTTATTTTTTATTGGTTTTGGTATTCTATTTTTCAACTTCTTTAATGCTAGCCATAAGCAAATTCGAACCCAAGAATCAGTGCCGTAGCAATTCTGTTTTGCGTGAGGGGGAAAAATTATTTTTCCAATTTGCGTGGGGGGGAAAAATTATTTTTTCAATTTTATTCATGGGCAAAAACAAAAATGCGTGGGGGGGAAAGCCCCTCTTGCCCCTATGGTTGCTACGGCACTGCCAAGAATTATGATTAGGGTTTCTTAGTCTGAATGGCCGGCCACAATGTCGAGCCATTTTCGCTATCAAACTATTGGACAAATGAAGCGACTTCCGGGTCAAGTAAAATATTTACAGTGTACTCTCTCCTTGCGGACAATCCTCTAAGCGGACACTTTTTGGGAAGGCTTTAGTGCTTCTGCTTCACAAATAGTTTGCTCTTAAGCGGACATATTTTTCGGTCCCGTAGGCAGTGGTGGATTAAGTAAAATTGCCGCCCTGGGCAGTTGCGATTTTGCCGACTCAGAGAGTAGCCTAATTTTCGCTTTTTCTGTTATTGATCCATTGACTGTCACAATTTGACGGCCCCTGAAAATTCCATCCTCAAGGTGAAGCTTGGCTCCACCGACCACTCTCAAACACGCTCTTTGCACTGTTCCCAAAATGTCCGAAGAAACTGTCCTCTAGGCATTTTATAATGCCTTTATCATCCATTTGTTAAGTTCCTTTTGATTTTGATCTCCAAAACTTAAATATTTCACCCATTTGTGGAAATTTTTATTTTTAAAATGGGCGGACTGGGCCCATGGGCAACCGGGCAAAAGCCCGGTGAGCCCCCAGTTCGCTGTGCTTTTTAGCTGTTAGGTTTTTTTTTTTCTTAGGTAACGAAGCCCCATTTTTCAAACGCCCGGTGGGCTCTTTGACCCCCAGTCCGCCCCTGTTAAGGCCTATCAAAATTTGATAGGTAGGGGGAAAAATTCGGTAAAAAAAAAGAATTTGATAGGCGGTAGTCTTTGGACTCCAGAGTCTGGAGACTTCATCGACTTGACTGTCAAGACCCGTAAAAATGGATTACAGCCATTTTGAATTTATAAAAAAAATAGTCCTTACTTAACTTTCTTATTTCCTTGCGGAAATCACAATATAACCCCCTTCCCCCTGTACATGGTTGGTTGGTTTGTGTGGCTGCCACCAAGGGTGACACAATTGGGCTCCACATGGGCCCGTTGTGATGCCACAAAAATGGGAAAACAAGGAATAAAACAAACAAAAAACACGACAAAGCTAACATCCACATCCGAGCTGAGAGTTGAACCCAGAGCCTGTTGTTGATGATCATGGCCGGAGTGACGGGCCGGCTGTAATAGCACAAACCGTCGCAACTCACTCGATCCCTCCTGTTTGTTCTAACACAATTTGAGTTGGAGCCTGAATGAAATGGAGGAAAGGGTGGGCCGTGATGGGATTTGTGTTTATTTTAAGATTTTTGCGTATATACAAGGTGTCTCGTGCTAGTTCAAGTCGCCTTTCATCTTTTGAAAAACGATTGAGGATCTCTTGTTTCATTTCTTGATACTCCCTGCAAGTCCCGGTATTAGGCTCACCAGCGCCTTGGGCGAGTTTACTTCGGTGCGCCCGAATTGCAATTCAAACACCCACGCTAGTATGTTTTTAAATGCCCTTTTATATCCGGCTACTACTGCTCCCTGCCCTACTGTCGAACTAAAACAGAACCTTTTTTTGGACTGAAACATTTTCAAAATTATCGATTCCTTTGTGTATTGAATTCCAACAAAACTACAATAATAGGTTTTATTTAAACAATTTATTTAACAAAAAAAAAAAAAAAAATTCATCTCTTCGAGATAAGAAAGAGTCCCCGAATTCATTATGAATCAGTTCTTATAGGCACGTTTTTATACCATCCTATGTCTTATAAATACCTTCCAGCTTCTTGGTTATACCAGTCAATGAAACTTTGATCCATTGCAATGCAGCACAAATGATTATCGAGTATTTTACCAATTTGAATAATGGGACCCGAATCAACTTGATCGTTCAAGTTATCAATTATCTCCTTTAGATCTTCGCGTATTTGCTTCAATTGGCTATCCAAGTTCTCCACCATTAAACAGGTTCGACTGCGTTTAACAGCCACTCGTGGCAATTGATGGAATTGCTTTTGCAATTCTTCAAAACTGTCTTCCAAATCTTTATATTGCTTTGAGATAATCTCAAGCTCTTGCTCAGCCATTTGCTGATCTATCTTTGCCTTGTGCATTGCATCGTTAAGGTCCAAAATCTTTTGATTATTGTAAATTAAAATCCTATCCAATGCGTCGATTTGTGTTGCCTGTTCGATGAATATGTTCTCTTGCTCTTCCATGTCCAATTCCCAGTCATGCATATGTTCTTCCAGGTGACTGTATTTTAGTTTTGGGGCATTCGAAAATTCGTCCGATTCTGTGGTTTTCATTGCTGTGGTTAGACTAGCCAAGCCGCCTATTGTTATTGGTGTTGTTGTTATTTCTACCGTTGCAGGCGACGCTCCCAAGCCCAGAGGTGGGACAGTAGTTGTCTATGTTAAAGAAAATCCTGTTGATGCAGTTGCAGACGTTGCGCCGAATGCTGGCAAGGATGTTGTTGTTGCTGCAGGTGGAGGTGGAACAAAAATTAAATTGTCTGGAAAACAAGAAACGACAAATTGTTAAATGCCTTCGTGTTCGTCGGAACCCTGCAAAGATTTACCTTTTTGTAGCAAAACTGCAGCTGTAGGATACGGGAATCCTGTTGTCCCTGTTTTGTGTGTGAGGACAAAGTGAAATGCTACGTGAAGCTTCTGCATTGAAGCGGTATAGTTTTTTTTTTTGTGAAAACAGTGGCAGCACAATTTGCGCTACCGGATACCCAGAGGAATGTTGCGAATGAGTTGACGAGTACTTTTTTTTATAAGTTAATGAGTATCGCCCTCTGTCGGATCGGAGGCACTGCGACCTTTATTCAGATCTATTCGTCCCATTTAGTTTATCTGTTCTATAATGCCCTCGACCATTCCTAATGAAGGAGAGTACATTCAGATGTGTCTCGAGTCTTAGCTCGTTGTTAGTTAGGAATTGTTTGCTAAAGACTCTGAGTCTTAGCCTACACAGAGCGACACATTCGCCCATTATATGAAATGCTGTCTCTTCGTCCTCAAGACAAAGTCTATACTCGGAGTCTCCTACTAGTTGCATCCTGTGCAGGTGGTATCTTAGTCGGCAGTGTCCTGAGAGAAGGGAGACCAGTCTACCTATATTTGCTTTCCCTAGCCTTAGCAGCTCTGAGATCCTTATTTTATATGGGCTCACATTAAGCTTTGCCTGTCTCAGGCCCGGCAGGCTTTGCCTTGGACCGGAGTGATAAGTACTTGCTAGCCATATGAAAACCGAGGTCGCTATATGTACCTATATATGTCAAAAAAGCGTATTAGACGGGAAGCCGTCCTCTTGAAGATGGAATTAACTTGAAAATCGAGCCATAATTCGAATTTTGCTTTAATTTTAAACGGCAAAAAATTCGTCCTTTCATCATACCCTGGACAACGCCCTTGCATATGTCATTATTTTTATACACCAATACCTCTGCATGGGCCCATCCAGAATTTTAGTTAGGCGGAGGGAGCACATAAATACTTTATTTTAAGTATCTTTTTTTGATTTTTGCCTATATAAAGGTCCTCTGTATTAATTTAATAGATACATCAACGCTTGGTCGTGTATTTAATCAGACTGATTTGGTTACAATTATGTATATATCGGGTACTTATTTTTCGTGAAAATCGCTCAGTGTCTTCACATTTTTCCTCATGCAAGATGGCAAGGTATTCCGGTATCTAAAGTTTTTGCCTTGCTTATTATCATATATAACTATATAAGTATGTCACTCAGGAGCCGTTTCCATTTTGGCTCTTTTCACCACGGTCTTGGGTACCCACCATGGTCTTGGGTACCCACCAAAATGAGCATTTTGCACTGAGGTACTCACCAAAAGTATTTCTCTCTTACTCTTTTTTTGCCTGCCGAGTAACATCTCTTTCTAACTGGCGCGAAACGTCCCGCGCAATATCTCTGAGAGTGGCATATATGGTTATATATGCTTATTATGCATATTATGCTATGATTTAGAGTACCTCAGTTATTTTAGAGGTCCCGAATTGGTTAGCAGTTTCGCCTGAGGCTGATGTAGAACCTTGGTTTTGGTTACACTTTTTGCAAATCTTCAAAGTCTCTGAAGAAAGAACTGAAATTTCTCGCAACGAGCCTGGATATAGATATAGTTATATCCTTGAAAATGATCTTTATTTTCTAGAGGGACATTGGAACTTTTTTGTCAAAGAAAGCAGCTGCTAATATTTGCTCCTATAAAGCGGCTTTTTTTTATTATAGGAAAAACGAGAAATTCTCCTTTCAAGGCATCTAAATCATCTAAAGGTGTTATAATTTCCTTTATAGAAGCACGGAGAATTTGTTGTTGATTTCAATTGCAGAAAATTTTTCCTTAACTTTTCTTTCCCCGCAATGCTTGATTTCCAATAGCGCAGAAATTCCTCACAATATTCAACAAATGCAATCGTATGGAACCAGTTACAATGAAATTCCCAGTTCATTAAAATTAGTTCCATATGATTCCAAGTGTTGAATATTTGAAAAACAAAATTCCGACGCTATTGGAAACCATCCATAAATTTACCCATTTTCGAAATTTCCTGCCTTTTATTCGAAAGTTAGCTGTTACATTTTTCCACAATTTAATGGAAATTTGGTAAGGAGTCCGAAGCGGAGCGGTAATACATTTTGT
The DNA here is from genome assembly GCA_020466095.1 of Chlorops oryzae. Classification (NCBI taxonomy): domain Eukaryota; kingdom Metazoa; phylum Arthropoda; class Insecta; order Diptera; family Chloropidae; genus Chlorops; species Chlorops oryzae. The sequence goes on along the minus strand of CM035807.1, from coordinate 11,073,949 downwards.
TCTTGGAGACGAGATCGTAGCGAGACCGAAGCCTTGTATTGAACAAATCGATGAAACCAAAAAAAATTTATTTCCATTTCGTTCTAAGCCCTTTAAGCGGTCCTTGCTGTCGAACCATACACTCGATCGAGTAATTAAAAGATATCCAAAGGAAGAGGATTTTTTGCTCAAATTGTTTTTTTTTTTTCGAACTTGTAATAATTTTCCACTTAAAATTTCCCATGCAATTAATTTCCCATCACAAATCGCATCTTATCAGAACAATAGATCAAATCTTAGAAGAAATGCTCCTTTCAGTTCCAAAGGGCAGAAGACTAACCCTTCGCTTAACATAATCGAGCGAAAAAATTTCACATATGAGCGACGAGATTGTGCATCCTTTTTTACATACGAGCAAGGATCAAAAATTGAACCAAAAAAAAAAAAAACTGTCTAAGCACATATGCGGGTCGCGATATCCGATAGGAGGACGCAATATCCCACAAACAGTCCTGTGCACGCAAATAATACTAAGCTTGGCTAAACGAAGAAGAAGGACGAACGAGAGTCGCTATTTATTAACAGGACAAGAGTTTTTGTTGTTGTTGTTGCTGCTGTAGACGCTGTTGTTGTTATTGCTCTTTTGTTACAATGTCTAGAATTCACTGATCGAACAAATTCGATACGAAAGTTGGACGTGATCAAGACAAAAGGACACATCTGACAGGACACAAGAAGAGATATTCTGGGAAAAAAAATCATATAAAAACAGAAGCGTACGAGTATGTGTGCGCTTATAAACACACATAATAAGTACATATATATGTATATACTTGATGTAAATTTATTTGCTTCTCCACTTTTGAAAATTGAAGCGTGTGGCTTGCATTAGGATTCATTATTTATTTAAAAATCGGCGAAAAAATGCGAAAAAAAAATACAAGAGAAAAAGCCAAATCGATTCGTTTTGTCTGCTCTCCTTTCTTTCTCTCTTTTTTTATATTTTAATAAACATTTTTTTTCCTCGCATTCATATGGAAAAAAGGCGTAAAATTTTTGTACGCGTTTGCGCATAAATTAAAAGTCCGATTACTTTTGACTCGCTGGCTGATAAGCCATTTGAAGTCAGTTGGGATAATTCAGGTCCATAGGCTGCCACAACCACGACTGTTGATTTCCTTTTCTTTCCTTTTTAAACTGAGTTATTAGTTGAGCGATTTAAATTTTTATTTCTTTTCTAGCAATTTTTGCTTCATCTTCTTTGTCTTGATTTATAAGCTTACTAGGTTTGTTCCCGTACTGCCCAAAATTGCCCAAGTTTTTGAAAACTGTATGAAAATTGGGCAGTACGGGAACAGACCTAATATTAAAAAAAATTGAATATATTTGAATAAACAAAATGTGTACTTAGTTTTTATTTAATTTTATTTATTTTTATGCCAGTCATAAGCAGGCCATTCCCATTATTAATTGGCCTGAAGGGATTTGCTCAGTCCTTCATACCTCATTTGGTGGAGATTATCAAATTAGATCCCATTGAGAAGGTACTCCAAATGGATTGAGAGAAGATTTTTTTTTTTTTTTGTCATATTGGACATTGGCACACAAATTTTGGTCATAAACGTGCTTAAAGATCTTTGAAAAGATCAGAGAAAAGTGGGCAGAAAAAAAGCTCATACAATTTCACTTGAATTCGAAGATCCTGAACGGACAATGTACGTCTGTAGCTATACCAGTTTAGACTGAGAGGGTCTTTAACCGTCCGAGTAAGTGGAGTTATAGTTTCTCTCACGACTTTTATGAAACATATTTCCGGGCATCAGATCAAGTGAAAAAAATCTCTATCGGGATCCTTTTGAGAGTTGTGGAAAGAGCGAAAGAAATTGAAGTGTTATTAGGTGATTCGGGGCCCCTGAAGAGTATTCGGGAACCTTTTATAGCAGTGTAAAGTTAATGGTTATAGGAGGAAAATTTCCAAAAGTATTATTTAAAAAACATGTTTTCATTCTGTATGGGAAGGAGTTTCTCAGGTATTTATAGAGTCGGGGCCCATGTGGAAATACCACCGAACTACTCCCTTCCCAACAGGGCTTGATAGGAGTCACAGTTTATATTTAGGGAACAAACTTTTCATCTGATCTTTGAAATAGATTGTACTTGCATCTTCTTCTTCTTCTTGCGAGTTTAACTATCCCGGTCTATCCCGGGGTCCGCAAAATGCGACCAGTTCCTCCCTTTTTGTTCTGTCGGTTGCATCATCCCAGGTAAGTCCTACAGCCTCTAGGTCTCATTTTATTGTATCCATCCAGCGCTGTACTTACATATTTATTTCAATTTATATCCGCATCCACTGTAGAAAAAAGATCAGAATAAAAAAATAGATATAAAATAGATAACCCAGCCAACAACACTGAGCGAACTTAACCATGATTTTTTTTAAAGGGCGCATTGTTATTCACAGTCCTTTTGATTTTCGAGCAGAACAAAAATTTCAAAAGAAAAATGGTTGAGTGAACAACATTTTTGGTTGATTTGAAAGGAAATATGTTTAATTACATTTCTTTACGTTCGGTATAATTCTCATTTGGTTTATAAAATAGGACATATAAGATATTCATACATCTTAGAACTTTTCAATCATTGCCAGTGTTGCCAAACTGATACAATTGTATCAAAAGTGATACTGATACTGATGATACCAAATGATACGGAGATACTTTTTTTCTGAATTTGATACCTTTTTTGTTTTGAGGGCTAGCAACCCTGTTTTATTAAAACTAAACGGATTTTGACATTCCCATTTCGTTTTATATCACTGATCTGTATTTTATTTTTAGTTGTTGCTAATAAAGTTGCTAGTAAGCCTAATTCTACTTGAATTGAAGTATCTACAGATGTATGACAATTAATTTCCTGTTATAATCAAATTTTGCATGACAATTAATATTAGATTGAGCCTTGCCCTGATTGCATTATTTAATTGGAGCCACAGTTTAATATATATTGTAACTTGAAAAATGACATTATGATTGGTATTAAGCGAAGAAAGAAATTCTTTTTTGTATGCAATTTGACATGCTATATAAATAATTTTGATTATACTAATATTTTGATACATTATAATTATCAAAGTAGCGTTCTGAATACATATGTAAGTCACATCGTGATTATTTAATGTTAAAGCTTGTGCATATCAATATTAAAAACTGTATTTATTTTACAATTTTCTATTTTCTCATAAGGTTTTTAACACGTATAATACCTTTTATTTTCAAATCTTAGTGCATCATGTATGGAAAGCAGTCACGAAACGTGGTGACAATAATCGCATGGAGAATGCCCCTTTTTTATGTTGCATATATAGAATGCATTTTAAATTGCAGGGATCAAATAATTTTTATGACCAATTTGTATTATTCATAATTTACATACATTTTTTTTTTTAACTACTTGAGTCATTTCAATTTATTCGATGGAATTAAATTGTAATTTAAATCCTATTTTTTGAATTATCATTTGATCAATTAACAATATATAATTGAGGCAATGAAAAATATAATTGGAGAAATTTTGAAATATATAATTCATCATACCAATTAATTGAATCCTTGATCTTATTAAATAATTTGGGTATGTGATATTTTTTCTCTGCTGTAGATATGTACGAATTTTAAGCCCGTTTGTTATGTTCTGTAAGCATATCGAATAGCTGTTTTTGTTCTTTTTTTTTTTACTTTTGAAATTGTGAAAATAAAGACAAATTTTTTTAACATTGAAATTTGAAGTTTTTTAAAATTCTAATGCCCCCGGAAGAAAGGAAAGAGTTTCCATTTCTTTTTTTAGTATAGTTTCCACAACTTTCTATGGACATTTTCATTGGCGTTATCAAATTACAATTTTTATACTTCTTTTAAGAAAAGGTGATGCTTTTTGATACTTTTGAAAAATTATTTTGATACATTACGGGTATTCACAAAGGCGTCGGAATATAGTAAAGTCGGAAAGTCGGAAAGTGAAAATTTTATATGCTTAAAAAGTTGTGCAAGATACAAAAAAACTTTAAAAACTTTTTAAGAAGTCGGAATTTTCTGATTTTCCGACTTTCCAACGTTTTTAACACGCCTTTGTGAATACCCCTATTATTTTTTGAGCGAGTGGCATCACTGATCATTGCGAAAGCAGTCACGACAACGGAGTGACAAAATCGGATGAAGTCCATCCGATGGCTATTTTTTTGGGGCTATGTTCAGCATAGGGTGGGCTATGTGGCCATTTGCTTTGAACGTAAATTAAATTTGTTATGATATTTCTTCTTTTATAGGTATTTTAGATAATTTTTTTTTATTTTAAAAAATATCTTATCATTTCAATTATGTCCGTGGTTAAATTTAAATTTAAATCCATTTTTGAAAATTATCATTTCAATTCAACCTGAAATATGGTTGATTCAAAAGGAAAATCTTTATTTTTTCAACAAGAAAAATTTTTTAAAATTAAAAATATTCCTTGTTGAAGCCGTTTTGTATGTTTTTCCTTTTGATTTAACCAGTTTTCTGGTTGATTTTTTTTCTCTGTGTGTTTACTAGAAGATTTATAGACTTAAATTTAATTATAACTCCCTTAGACTCAAATTGGCTTCAGACATTGTACCACGAAATGAGTTGATGACTTTAAAATATATTCGTTTATTTTCACAGCATTCATTTCCTCCCTCATCCCGTTGTCGAATCGAGCTCCAAGTTGAAATGTTCTCCACGCTCGATTGGATTCTGATGCTGGTACGTTCCGCCTACTCGAGTTACACGGAAGTTCATGACGCAATTTGTCGTTCCAATTTACACCCGAGCAGTTAGTCTATAAAAAAAAAAAACATACGGCATCGGTTCGGCTAGAGGCTACAGCTTCCCTTAAATTTTACATTAATTTTGTTTTTTTGTTGTTTTTGCTCCAAAGGTGGTTGACACCGTTAAGTGAGCACACCGCTGCATACGAAATTCTCGTTCGCCCGCTCGCCCGTCCGTATGCGGCGGCGGCGGCGGCGGCTTGGCTCAATTACTCATAGAATCGAGCGTAAAATTGTGACGCAAGATTTCACACGTGACACGTTCACACATGCGTACCGCACCGTTGCTACGTACATACAATCCAACATCCATATTTTGTACAACTGTGCTGCTGCTGCTGCTGCATCCTTGATTTTGTTTGCAGATTTCGCTTGCTTGCCTTAAGTGGATTCAATCATTCTCGGAGCTGTCAGTTCCACATCTGTTTACTCAGGCACCTCAGGCGGACTCATCATGAAATCCATCGTTTTCTTCTTCCGCTTTGTTTTTTTCTGCTAATTTTCTCATTTTCGTCAGTCGATTGGTCTCACTAGTTTAACTTGTGCCAATTGCTCTTCTTTGGAATGTGCCAGGCATGCTCGTCTTCCTCTTGACCATTATCGATATGTTCGTCTGTTGTTGCTTCGTTGATTTACCACTCCTTGCCGTTGCCTTTTTTTTTGTCGTTGTCGTTGGCGTTGTCGCATGGTTTCGGACACCTTGAGACACACTGGCGTCGTTTGGCGTCCATAGCGAATTTGTCACCTTTTCTTTTCCCTCACATCGTTTTGTAAATTATGCGTAAATTTGCCGCGGGGATTTTTTTGTAAATGCAAATATTTTTCAAGAATTTTTTAATTGCCTCATGCTAATTCGTTTTATAACGCGGAAATAGGCGAAACTTTATGAAAAGAATTCTTTTTCTCGGAGAACAATAAAATCGCTGCGGCTGTCTTCTTCAGTATTTGACTCTCGAAAAGCTATCGACTTTTAAGAGCTTAAAAGGGAAGATAAAACATATTAAAAAAATATATATATATTCATACACGCTATATAATTTCGTCTCATTTGGGATACCGAAGCAAATGGCCACAGAGCCCTCTGCTGAGCATGGCCCCAAAAAAATAGCCATCGAATGGACTTCAACCGATTTTGTCACTCCGTTGTCGTGGACTGCTTTCGCAATGCTTAAAAATTTCTAAGATGAATAAATATTTTATATCCTATTTTATAAACCAAATGAGAATTATACGGAACGAAAAGAAATGTAATTAAACAATATTTTCCTTTAAAATGTTGTTGACTCAACAATTTTTCTTTTGAAATTTTCGTTCTGCTCGAAAATCAAAAGGACTGTGAATAACAATGCGCATTAAAAAAAAAATCATGGTTAAGTTCGCTCAGTGTATCATGTAGTTCCAGCTTCAGACACACGAAAATGTTTCGGAACAAATCCATTTGATTCCATTCGAGTGAGTAGTATTCCTACTACAGAGCGCTTCTGTAAAGTGTACGGGGTCCTCTAGGTCTTGCAGACCATACAGTGCCGTAACTATCGGGAGTATTAGGGCGTGAAAAACTCCCCAGCCCCTAACCCAGGGGGCCCCACGCGCACTTGTGTCAACTGACTGTGTCCACCGAAAGATATTTTAAAATATCGCATTAATTTTTTTCCCCACATATATGTACATACGTATGTACATATTTATAGGTCGTTTACCGTCCCATTGTGATACCACGAGGGGTTTTATTGTGTTTGTGTTATGTCTTTTTATATATTGTGCCCCTAAGATGCGATTTTGGAAAAACCAGTTCCAGGCGAGGACACACACCGTTTCGCCTGTGCCGGGAATCGAACATCGGACCCCGGGATCAAGAGCATAGCACGCATTCCCTACACTCAGGAATTAGTTTTTTGAAAAAATTTTAGCGCCAAAATTCTTCGAATTTTTCACTTATTTCACATACAAATTTTCATCAAAATCGGACATCATGAATTTTTTTGGATTTTATGGGTTTTTGGTCCAGAACTCTCTATACTTCCTCTAACGCCCCCAAATTTTTTTTGGGTTAATGTCTTATAATTGTTCAATATACCACTGTGGCCAATATAAGCACTACCAAAGCATTCTTTCCCTAGCTCCGTCCCTGAAATACATGTTGGTTTTTTTTTTTAATTTAGCATGGATAGAGGAGGGCCCCGAGAAAAATTCTCCCTGAACCCCTGGCAAGGTGAAATTACGCAACTGAGACCATATAAGGGAGTGAAAAATTCAGCCGTGGTTTCCCCTACCGTCATAAAGGGGCCGATGGAATCCCACGATTGTTCTTAATTTCAGTTTTTTTTTTATTATCAAAATTTTGTGTTTGCTGCCGGGAGGGTCCATGGAAGGAATACCCAATGAACCCCGAATTTTCTCTCGCATAGCTCTCTAGATGCTCGTGTCATTCTACTCTACTTTCGAGTTAAAGGCCTGCTAACGATCAACGATCGATCAACGGCTTCAAACTAAGACCTCCTATGTGAACTATTGTATCCAGATTTGTGATCAAGCCTTTGAACCTAAGTAATAACTTGAGAGAAAATTTTCGAAGAAATGAGTTTGCAAATTCTTCCAGTCGATTCCCCTTCTTTTTGGGATACCTCTCATTTTTTTTCAACACAATCTCCTTCGCCTTGCTTGGCGACATAAATCTATCAAAGTTCTTTGACATTCGTTCGATTTCCTAGAAGCAAATGAGTCTTCGCCATCAGATTTGATGTTGGTCCACGAAATCTACAAATGGAAGCTTCATAAATTCCGCCTAAGAACACTTCAGTCCTCGAAATTCAATATGATCCACAAAGAAGAGAAAAATCCTTTTTTGTAAGAATTTTTTATTTCTTATTTCTATTCATAAGCAATTTTTTTTATTTTAGTGTAAATTAGTTCCACGCAATTTGCATTTTAAGCATTGTCGAAGGGGACACTCGTAAAAATACAAGAAAATGTGCTGCAAACAATGCGGGACACCCTGTCCAAACCAAACAGCAAGAAAAAAAAAAAACAGAAAACGAGAAAATTTTTTTTGAAAAATTGTCCTCAGCTCATTTCGGTTTCATATGTATATTCGCTTGTTGTTGTTGCGATTGTTTTTGTTGTTTTCGGGGCTATAAGTTTTATTCTTTTTATGGGTTTTCCATGGAATCTCGGCGCATTCAGCTCCAGCTTCGTTTTGGCTCATCTTTCTCTACTGTAATTTGAATTGTAGAAACCCTCGCAGTCGATGGTGTTGTTGCAGTTTTTATGTTGCTGTTTTGCAGTTGTTGTTGTACGTTATGCTATTGTCGCTTGTTGTAGTGCAACATCCAAAGATCCAAAGCTGTCTGTCTTCGTATTGTTGCGCACTTTGCATTTTATTATTTTTATTTTTTATTTTTTTATTTTAATTTTTTTCAAATTTCAAGTTTCGAATTTCATTTTTCACTTTTTCGATATTCGAACATAAAGCCGTGCTCCGTTTCACTTCTTTTATTATTATTATCGAAAAAATAATTATTCCCCCCCGACATTAAAGGTTCAATGACTCAAATTTTGATTGAGTATTTTCTGTCGCCTATAAATTGTCGCATTGAATTTCCAATCGAATTTTACTCGAGCGACTCGTCTGAGATTTTGTCGCAGAAGAAGAAGGAGAAGACAAACTAAGAACACGATAATAGTAAAAGATTGATTTAAGCGGCGCGGCGGCCTTACTTAATTTTCATTGAGCTAGGCGATCAGGAGTTTTTAATCTTCTTGAGGCCGCCTCGATAGAAAAAGTTCGAACGAAAAATATTCCGGCTTTGGAAGAAATTCCTCGAATTTGATTTAACTCCCTTCACTGAGTCCAAGCTATCGATAGGGTTTCTAATAGGGGTTAAAAGTTAATATCCATTTAAGCTCAAAACTAGGTACAGTGGGGTCTCGTTATAAGTCGTTTCTCGTTCCTAAAAAATCGACGTATAGCGAATCGACTTATAACGAATCAGTTTTCTTCATATGATTGTATGAAATAATTTCAAATTGGTTCCTCAAAGCTCAAAAATTGATACACAAATTTTAATAAAGTCCATAAAATGAAATTTCCCTACAACTGGCATCACTGCTCTAATGTCTGATTTCCAATTATTCGTCGGATGCAGAACGTTTTACGCTGCGTCCACAACAACGCAATTGATTTGAGCTGCTTCCATATGCTTGCATGTGTTTGCCTCAATTGACGGAACGCACCTGACGCGTCATTGGAGATGGCACTTAGGGGAGCAAAAGACGAAAAAAATGTTCCCCCAAACTTTTAGACGTAATTGCGAATCATTTGCGACGTATAGCGAACCAGGGTGTTAATTGATACGTGACGTAAGTGCGAATCGACTTATAACGAGACCCCACTGTATAGGTAGGGAGGTTCAAATGGCTGCCACTTAGGCCGTAGACCCATTGTGATACCTTTGCCTGTGCCGGGAATCGAACCTCAGACCCTAGGATCAAGAGCATAGCACGCATCACCTACGCTATCCAAGAGCCACAAAACGAGGTATAATTCTGGGTTCTTTAGAACTTATAAGAAAAAGGGGGAAAGCTCAAAAACGCAGGGTTTGTTACCCAGATAAAATTTTCAAAAAATACTCTCAACATTCATACTCTCTGAAAAATAGTGCTACATATCCGGATCGAATCGGATGATTCATTAAATTAAATCACCTTGTATAAAAGTGAAAATTATATGAGTCATAATAATCGCCATTGAATAATGGAAATAATTTGAGTTTTTCAAGGAAAAATAAAATTTTTGGTAGTTAGAGCGAAAGGGACCTTGAGAAAGACCAACTTTTGAGCTAATACTATATGTGTATTCAGAGACCATTAAAAATGGTCGATTTCTTGCGTTAGTTGGTTGGGACAGTGATCAGGAGTAAGCTTTTTGCAAGGTCCTTTATAATCCTCTTGTAGTTTTAGCTCTGCTATTCTCATCTTAATGGATTTTCTTCAGACGCTGGGATAATCGCATTAGAATTGAGTTTTATTACTTTGAATACGAGCTCAATCTCTCAAAAATTTCTATGGTTGGATATCGGTTGTTTTCAGCCCAGGTACCCCCACTCTAAATTCTTTGATCCAAGAATTATCTGCACATCGAAGATAATTGGAAGATCTAAGTCTTCAATTGGTTTGGGATCGTCAAAACTTCTCTGCAGCAAATCTAACTCTTTTCGAATGATCAAACGTCTAGTCAGAAGTATAACAGTTGTGCTCTCTATAAAACTGATCTGTGCTGGCCCCGATCTAGCTTCATTGTCTCTCATGGGCAAAAATAATATTTTTCGGAATTCTATGTTAAATTTCCACCTCTCACAGTGCCGCTATGGGTATTTGCCCGGCTTGCCACCCCCTAAATCGAGGCCTGGGTCTGAAGTTTCAATTGCCTCTTTTAGCATTGAGCAATCATTGCACTATAATTTTTATTCTTTATTCTTCTTTCTTCATTCTTTAAAGATAAACCAAATTTTAATCTTGCTCGAATATCTTCCAAATTGGGGAACAGTAAAATAAAAATTACCCCCTTATTCATAATCAATTTTTAACTTTAAAACATTGTTTAAATTCAGTTTTTGTATGGAAATTTGACATTAAAACAATGTTTTAAATTTAAAGTTTGATTATGAATAAGGGGGTTCATCTTTCACAGATCTTCTTTCGATTGCACTACGATTTGGTATTTAAATGATTTCATCAAATATCTACATTAGGGTGTCCCAAAATATAAGGGAGGATTAAATTTCTCAAAAATCGAAACGCATACCCTCCATTTTTTTTTTTCTTAAATGGTCCTATAAGCTTAAATATTAAATATTATAAGGATTGGATTACGATAACCCGTGCCGAATTGCCTTCGAAGTTTGATATGAGGGTAATTCCAGTGCGAAACTATTGTTAAACGTTTTCAAAATTTCAAATTCTTGAGAATAATGTCCCTTATTTAAATTATAATTAACTAAATCCTTGAAAGCGAACGTCACGGGTGGGACCGTATTCATGGAATTGCCCTTGAAGTCTCTTCAAATTGATTCCCCCAAAATTATGCATCGAAAAATATTGATATTCAAAATCGTGGGCTTTCCTGAAAATATTGCAACATAACCACGATATCAGAAATATATGTACATATGTATACTCAAATTATGTTTGTCCGTGTTTAGATTAAGGGAGACACTGGAAGGAAACACATGAGAGTGACAGGGACGAAAGACATTCCATCTCCATCACTCTCATGTGTTTCTTTCCAGTGTCTCCCGTTTTTTCTCCCTGTTTAAACCGGGACTTTATCATCATCATAGCTCGAACAAAATTTCGCTGGAAAATACTCAAAACTAATAGGAAATGTTAGTCTTAAATATTAACATGCATACCATGGGCGTACAATTCATATCAAAATTCAACGCTTCAAATTTGAAATAATTTCATATTTTTGGGACACCCTAATCTACATACATATATTAAGTTGGTTCCCATAAGGTTTGAGGGTTCCAACCTCCTCCGATATGCCTAAAATTCCTGTCGCAATTATTCTCCGCGTAGGGCTGGGCGGTGATAATGGGTGAAAGGGGCAATCGTAATATTTTGCAAACACTACAGCACACGCGACAATTAGCATATTATGCTGAGAATAGGGTTAATCAACAAAGTGGATAAAACAAAAGAATTTTTTATGAAAATTATACAACTGAAAATTCAAATCAAGACACAAAAAGAGAGAAAAAAAAAACACATCGAAACTCGTCAATGGACTTGACCAAGCACCCATTTCGATATTATCACGAATTTTGCTTTAGTCAGCAGAAAAATTGAACAAATAAAAGAAAACAAAAACCCAAACAAAATCCCGACAAAGTCTCCGAAATCAAAACATAACCACGTGCTCCAAGTACGAAATCCAAGAAATAATAAAAATTTCCCGTGACCAGCGTCTGGCTTACAGGCGTGCTTTAATGGGCAAGGGTCATTTCAACTGAGTTCGGCTAAGGGCTTCATGGATTTTAGGATGGCAGTAGCGCAGTAAGGTGGAGGAAGGGGGAATCCGCCAAATCATGTTTCCATTTTTATAAATATGCCTCGGAATTTAAATATGTAAAAAAATGAAAAAAAAATTCAAAAAACATATTCAAAACATATTCAAAAAAATTCAAAAAAATTCAAAAAAATTCAAAAAAATTCAAAAAATTCGAAATATTCAAAAAAATCAAACAAAAATGCAAAAAATTCAAAATATTCAAAAAATTCGCAGTCAAAAATTCCAAATCAGTTAGATTTAATTTGCCTATTAAAATGTTGAATTGTAAAATTAACAAAAAAAATTCTACTTCAGAGAATAAAATATTCAAAAATCACAGTTAAATGCAAAAAAATTCAAAAAAAATTCAAAATATTCAATAAATTCAAATAATTCAAAAAAATTCAAAATATTCAAAATCCGAGCTCTATTTATAAATGTCCTTTTATTTAGGCTAGGGGAAGGGGGCGGCATTTTTGGTATTGTGCCCCCAATGCGCCCCAGGCGCCGAAATGTCTCGCTACGCCACTGTAAAATGGGATATATTAATATAGAGATAAGTGTTGTAGCACCAAAGGATTAAAGATAGATAACCTTATGTGTATTATGATATTTCTAATTGGCCCACATTTGGTAAGCGATTGAAGGTCGTTCGAAAAATTCGCGTCTGTTTATTTCATTTGAACACCTGTAAAAGAAAGTCTTTCGTCATTTTTCGCCATTCGATTTTTTCTTGAAAATTTTCGCTTTCTTTATGCTTACTCAGAACTCTATAGAACTGACCAACGTATCTAAAAATGAACTTCAACTGGTCAAGAGCTCGGATTATATAACTTATCTGTGGAGACCGAAAGTCGAATTCCGTCGAAAAAAGGTCGATCGCAGCAGAAAGACCGAAAAGAAAGCATAATTTTTAGAATTATATTGCAGAATTAAATGGCATAAGGAGAAGTAAAAACTGAAGAAAAATGACAAAGTGAAATTGTAAACGCGTTGGTTGAACGGACGGACGGATGGACGGGTGGATGGAAAGCCGTCAAGAAAAAGTCGTCGACATTTCTGCAAACTCAACACAAGTCACGGACTCTGGATTGCATATCGTAGGTAGATTGGTAAGAGTAAATCGGTAGCTCCAAGTCTTTTCCGATAGATTCGTTCATTCGTTCGTTCGCTTTTGTTTTTCTGTTCTGTTTTGTTTATTTTGATACCAAATGACATTGTCCGAGAGAGTTGAAGTCGACATTGGCTGTTGCAAAGAAAAAAAAAAAAGTAGATTATATAAAAATATATATATATATATAGTTTTGGTATATCTAAAGAGTTCGCTCGATAATGAAGCATCAAAGCTTGCTTATGCAGTTCGCTTTGCAGTTAGTCGGTTAGTCAGTCCGACTGGCTGGCTGACTGACTGACTGGCTGGGCTTAGACTTAACTTAAGCGCCAGAATTCAAATTCGAACGTATGCGCTTTTGATTTGATTGTCGAACGTCGTTGCTGTCGCATCGTCCAGTGCAGCTCACTCGCGGGTCTTGAGTCACAAAGGGGCTCAAAATTCGACCAAAAATTCGATACAGTGCGAAAGTACGAGGAAAATTTACACAAACAAAAAAAAAACTAATTTTAAAAATTAAAAAAAAATATCAATTGAAAAAAACTCTATGATCTGTTCAAAAAGTCTTAAGCTTTATTATAAAAAAAATTAAAATTTGATGGCCCTACAATCCCGAATCGAATATGTCGCCGCTTGAGACGCGCTTCATATCCCGTTACGTAAAGCGGTTAACCTAAACAAAAAAAAAAATTCATTTACGACTTTTCGTTACGGTTCTCAAATATCGAGTTTATATCGTCTGTGTCTGCTTACTTTTGTACGATACTGTGCGACAGTTTTTTTGATCGGTGTTTTTCATTCATCGCTACTGCAGCAGTTCGGTTTGCGATTCCCTTCGAAATTTTATGGCGCAAGCCAAGCTCACCATTTCGTTTCCAGTAGCACCCGGACGCCTACTACAGATCAATCCCAAAAGCTGCTGACCAACGAAAAGTTATGGATGCAAAAAGTAATGTACTCAATTCTAAATATTTTTTCTTAGTTTTTTTTTATTTTTTTTTTTTTTGCTTTGTCCTTTTTCTGTTTTTTCGTGCTTGCGACTCGCGGAGATTTTGTTTATTTTTTCATTTAATGCGAATTTTTGGATTTTCGAATTCTGTCTTGTTGTTGAATTTTTTTTTTTTTTCTATTTTATATTTTTTGAATTCCCCTTTATGTTGTGTCTGGACTTGTGTTCGTACGTCTGGACAATTAGTTACTCAAGCCAGGCATTCGTTGTTGTTTGTTGTTTCGCGGTTGTTAATAAAATGTGCATTTAACATCGTATCGAGTTCCAATTTGCATTGATTTGAGAACATTGGACGATGTCAGAATTCCGAATATCGATCCATAGGATAAGTTGGTCGTAGAATTTTGTTCTGCTTTTGAGAATTTTCCGGATCAAAAGGTATAGAAAATTTCGCAGATAGTGGGACTCAGGCCTTATACACAAGCTTACTTAATCTAAGCAATAATTATGCTATTTATCATGAATTCAACGTTGACTACTGTTCAGGAAAGTAAGTTAGAGGCTCGTCAATTTATTGAGGGGAGAAGGTGTAACCCTTGTGATGGCGATGAGTTTGGGTTACCATTAGCTTAAAAAAAAAACATGAATGTGTTCCTTATCAGAAGAATTTTTAATTCCTGAGCTCATGGCTGGTTTTTTAGTAAGTTCATCAGTGAAGGGTAAAATCCTTCGAGAAGCTTATTTGAGAGAAATTGCTCTCTGGAGTCGGGTCCCAGGGGCGGACTGGGCCCAGTGCGATGGATCTAGGATGAATAACCATGGAGAAAAGATTTTATTTTTTTTATTTATAAAGTTTATTTCAGATAAACTTAAAAACTCCATTTTACGAGTTTTTTTTAGCTGTTAGGTTTTTTATACCCGACACACTCTGTGTCGAGGGTATATTGCGTTTGTGTGGTTGTGTGTAACACCCAGAACCAGTCGAGATAGGACATACAAAATATATATAGAAATGATCAGCGTTACAAGGAAATTCGATTTAGACATGTCCGTCCGTCAGTCCGTGTGTCCGTCTGTCTGTATACAGTTATCTTATCGAAGGAGTTGAGCTATCTTGACGAAATTTGGTATGCGTGCTTACGGGGACATAAAGTAAGAAAAAGTTCTAGGATGAACCCGATCGGACCATTTTTAGGGGTACCCCCAGTACTAGGGTCTGTTACGAAAACAACAAAAACTGCTCTAAGATCGGAGTTTTTCAAGATAGTTTGATAAAATTTGATATTTGAACATGTTTAAAGGCAAATATTATGATTTCCAAAAATTAGAAAAGTGGGCGTGGCATAAGGGCGTTTTTCGAAAATTGTCTCCTACAGCCGAAATTCAAATGGGACTTGAACGAAATTTATTATGCCTCGTTTCTAGCCATACCTAAACAACCCTCTCAAAAAATGTTTTTGATAGGTCCATTATTAAGGGTACCTCCAGTACTAGGGTCTGTCACAAAAATCACAAAACTGCCTTAAGATCGGACTTTTTCGAAATATTTCAATGAAACTTAGGATTGGAGCGTATATTTAAGCCTCCGATTGGAATTCAAAAAAATTAGAAAAGTGGGCGTGGCAAAGGGACAGTTTTCATAAAGAAATTTAACAAAAGTCGGTATATGGGGCCCCTTATGGCCTTAAACACTTTTTGATATTAAAAATTATTTGAAAATATGTGTCTGTGTCGGGTATTCTATTGTCAGGCTCGCCTGACTATAACACCCTTACTTGTTTTCTTAGGTAACGGGGCCCCATTTTTCAAACGCTCGGACCCCCAGTCCGCCCCTGGGCGGTCCTAAACAATTGACTGGAATCTAACATACAATTGGTCATTTGGTTCACAGGGTTATGTTATATCAGTGATGCGATTTGGTGGCAGTGAAGATGGGGGGTAGGAAATTTGATCTTCCCCCCTCGACAGGACTGATGACCTTTTTTGGTTTTTTCGTGACTCTTTGATTATCCAAAATCGAAAAGCGCCCCCAATACTGACATAACCATAATCAATTGAAAAGAAAATGATGCTTCTGTTTTTTGGTCGATATTTCATTTCGAGTGATCCCGGGTTCCTAATTTGGCGGGCCTGACCTTCAGTCGGAATTCTTTAAAACATCTTCTAAGAAGGCTTTGTTGAAAAAATCACCGATCTACAGTCGAATCTGGATATAACGTATCCCTGAAATAATGAACAGCTCGAAATAGTGAACGCTTCTTTGTTACACGCACTCTTCTAAATAATCAGGCCTGTAGAGGGGTGTGGAAAATGGGGACGGGCTTTCTCAAGGGGACCACAATTGGCATGGGACTTTTTTTTTGTTGGTCGCACACTTTTGTGAGGGGGCCCCGGAAAAAAAATCCGCCGGGCCCAAAATTTCTCTCCGCGGGCCTGTAAATAATTCATTCTTGCTAATACGATACAATGAACAGGACGTGCAAAAATTAATTCACCATATCCATTTTCGATTGTATTTTTTAAATAAATTACAAATTTTCATCAAATAGCAGTATTCACGCAATAACTTTAATACGCCTTAAGACTGCGGCCATTTTCTCTTCTTCGAATTCGTTTATAAACACTTCTACAAAACGCACGTGTTGAGCGATAAATTTACACGCACCACACCCAATGAATGCGCCTTTCTACTCCCCAACGCCACGCCACGCCAAACCATTCCCATTCAACCGCCCAATATTTCACACACAATAATGAATGGTCCAAATCCATTTGGTGAAATTAGGGGGATTTCCTCGGAGCTGCGTCGTGCGTAGGAAACGTCATTCAACTGAAATGACAAACTGCCAAATAACAATAACAACCGCTACACCAACTGCAGCAACGATTAGAACAACTACAACAACAATCACGACGACTCCAAAAACAAAACAAAAAATATCTCCGACACTTAACAAACTCAAAGCGTAGGGCAAGCAAAATGATAACCCGAAATGGTGTCTTAACCAGGTAGGCATATGGATTTTCGCATTAGTAGTCCAATTATGGGAGGCTCAGTTGATGGAACGATGCGGCTGTGCACATCATTTGTGTGAGGGAAGAAAGAGACGATTTTTCGAACGATTTACTTTGGCTTTCGATGGCTGAATGACTGCCTGCTACTATAACTGACAGCAATAACAATAATAATAGAAGAAGCAGCAGCAGCAACAACAACAACAAAAGCACCATAAAATGACAGAAATGACTTCGATGATGGTTCATTCACCGGCCATAAATGTGCAAGTTTGTACATGAGTGCGTGCGCCCCGTTGAGCTGGAAAAACTCGTTTATACAACAACAATACAACAGCAATACAACACAGCACACACGCACACACACACACACACTTCTCGCACGCACACAATGTCAACGTACATCTCATTGGCTGGCCTCCTTCTGTGCACTCACGAATACAAATGAACGCAGGCAGCTGGAAATGGAAGTGGAACTGGAATTGGAATCGTAATGTTTGGCTTCGACTCGTCCGTTCGTCCGTGTGTTGATCGTTTGTGTGATGCCTCGACAGCGACGGCAGCCACGAGCATTGCCGTCGTATTTTTAAAAGCGTTTGTTTTGTTGTTGTTTTCTTTCATTTTTTCCCCTCTTTTTTTCCTCTCTTTTGTAGCACAATTTGACTTGGCTTGTCAACGCCCGCGCGTTCTATCGTGCGTGTGTGTGTTCATTTGGCAACGCCTTTATAATTCGCGTTTGAATTCCCTTTTTCCAGGGCTCGTTTGGATGTGTTTTGTACATTTCAGCTTCATTTGTTGTTGTTGTTGTTGTGTTGTTGTATTTATGTAGTTTATTTACACCCTTATTTGGAATTTTGCCACCCCGTTTCTTTGCCACCCATGACTGTTGTGTTGTTGTTCTTGCGATTTAGCGATTTTTCGTTTGACTGACAATCGTAAGTGCGCTTGTCAAAATTCAATGTCAATTTTTGACAGTGGTGTGAAAACGACTTTTGATCGCTGAAGGTTTTGCGTTCCAGTATTTCGGGAATTTAATAAACATAAAATTGTTTTAAAATTTTTTTTTTTTTTAAATTTCTAAACAAAAAAAAAAACACTTAAATTTATCACATGGGTATTTAGGGCAAACAATTCGAACAAATTACTTATGTATGTATTTAATTGGGTCTAATAGATACTTATTATTTTTTATGTCATACTATTAAACTTATTGTCAGTGGACTTTTAAAGACGGATTCTATTTCGGACCCGGGAACAATGTGGGGCTTTATGCTGGAATTCCACTTCCCTAATTACAAAAGATTTAAGAAATTAAAAAAATTTTGCGCCCGTATAGATAGCCCCGCTTTCAACTCAGCCACTGACTTATTGTTGAGGGTAAAAATTGCGTTTGTGCGTCTACGTTCGTTTACTTCCGGAGTCCACTGAAATAGAATGAAAATGTATTCTTATAGAAATGTCCCATAGTCATCAGGAGATTCAGATTTGCCATGCTTTTCTTGTACAAATGGCGCCGTGGAAGAGAAATTTGGGCATTCTCGGGTGGTTGGTAAACAAAAATAAAAAAACTGTTCATGCCAATCTCTGCAAAGAAGGTTCCCCAAATTTTGCGTACATTCAAAAAGCCGGGCCGGGAAAATCTCCACTTTATACCCTTCTTGAAAATGGCCTGTTGACTGTACTCATCTGCCTGAATACAGTTTTCGTGATCGAACGGAAGTTGACAATGCATTAACGATTTCGGATATGTGTATAGAAGGATATAGTAAGATCAAGTTCGAGAATGGATCAGATAGGACTATTTTTAAGGGTGCCTTCAGTACTAGAGTAGCTATGAAAATCACTAAAACTGCTCATAAATCAGAATTTCATGAGAAATTTAGATGGAATTTGAGTTTTTTTTTGAGGATTTTGATGTACCTTCGTTATTTCCGGGTAAGTATAACAATTAGGTGGCTTTTGATAATTATCTGTTATACGAAAAATCCATCAAGCATTTGAACAAGTCGTCGATATGCGGTCATTAATTAATTCTGTCTAGTAGGCGTGGTCTTAGGGTCTCTTTAAAATAAAAAAAATACCTACAATTCAAAAATATAGATGTTCATTTACCGTTACGGACATTTGGATTCACTCGACGTGCTGACTATAACGCCCTTACTTTTTAATGTGAGTTCTGTAAATTAGTCTAAAAATTAACACTAAAAAGCAATGGCGGCTTAACCATATAGCCAATATAGGCAGCTTCCTTGGGCGACAAATATTCAGGGCGCAATATTAGTACTTTCACTAGATAAAGTGCAAATGCGAAAATTAGGTTGTGTCTGAGGCGGCAAAATCGCAGCTGCCTAGGGTGGCAAATTGTCTTAATCCGCCCCTGCTAAAATGTAAAAAATTCTCTTTTGGCAGGCTTCAAGAGAAATTCTTCAACATTGTTGTGCTCAGTCAAGAATTCCGGGAAACACCTCCACTCTCTGACCTTCTCGCAAGACCGAAAATTCAAAAATAAATCTCATAGA
Organism: Chlorops oryzae; assembly: GCA_020466095.1. NCBI lineage: Eukaryota > Metazoa > Arthropoda > Insecta > Diptera > Chloropidae > Chlorops > Chlorops oryzae. The sequence continues at coordinate 11,054,482 of CM035807.1, read as the reverse complement.
TGTATAAAAGCGTAAAATGCTTTTAAGCTCTTAGTCTAAAAAAAAAAAACCAATTTCTTTTGACTGAAATTCTTATAAAATCTCACCATTAACCATGAACTAATTTTTTTTTTATGAAAGTGAAATTTCGGAATTCCAAAAAAAAAGTATTTTAACGCAATCGAAAGTGCCGAGTCCACATTTTACGCTTTTACGAAACTATAAAAATAAAAATAAAATAATTCACCTATTAGCATCACTTTCTGTTCACTTTCACATACTTTTTTGCCTTCAATATGAAATTTACTTCAGGTGGAAAAAATTTTTCAACAATACTATATGACAAAGTCATCAATTTTTTTTGATGGTCTCAGCGTTTAAAACTTTCTTCTTTCTTTCTTTCGTGTCATTCTTCCAGGGATCTTATTAAATTCTTTAGCCTTCAAAATTCTTGAAATAGCCAATCGCATGAATTCCATTGATGCATTGATGGCAGCATTTCCTACTGGCTTTGCACTCTAATTTAGTTATTATTAATTCAAAATTGAAGCGAATTTGCTTTGTTGTCTCGCAAATTTCAAATAGTCTTCGAATATGATTCACACACACACACACACAGACACATGTTTGTACATATATGTACATTGTATAATCACTGTATGTATTTGCTGGAAATAAAGCATAATAGTCGATGAAGTGGGCTTATCTCTGTTTCAACATTGTCCAAACGCCTACATGGCTGCCGACATACCAACATAAATACATATGTAAATAATAGATAGTAGAAAACAGTGACAACAACAAAAACAACGATGAGGCGGAATTTTCAAAAGCAAACAGCGCAAGAATAAAACTAGATCCATACAGACATACATATATGTACATATGTATGTGGCTGTATGTTCGTATGTGTGTATGTACGTCCATACGTATCGGGGTATGTAAATACCTTTGGCATAGAATATCTGTGAAACGTGATATTTTGGAAAACGTGACTTTTTATTGATTTTTCTGAGCAACTACAAGAACAACAGAGAACAATTGAGACCAAAGACAATAACAATAACAATAACAATAAAAACAATAACAACAACAACAACAACAATAAGAAATACCTTTAAAGATTACATTTTACCGTGTTTTCCTATTGTCTGCATGTGGAGCTCTTGCGAAGGTGGTGTGTTTACAGTTGAATTTGTTTATGACTTGTAATGGATATTATCGAATTAAAACAAAAAATTCTTTCAAATATATCTATGTATATATATATAAATATTCCATTGATATTTAAGAATTCGATATGATACAATCTGACTGCATTACTTAAATTTTTTTAAATTTATTCACCAGCTAAAGTAAAATAAATGAATTTTATTGTCTTCGCTTTTGAAATGTGTTCTGGTTTTTTGTGAGCAGCTGTTTGAATCTTAAAGTTTGAACTCGAATATAGGGAAATCTTACTAAATAAAGAGAATATTTTTTTTAATTTGATGATCTGAATGACCTTCAAAAAGCGTATGAGATCGTTGCAAAGGGTCTTGACGGGTCGGAAAGGCAATCGGCTCTCTGAAAGGGATTTAAAAAGTTTTGTTGATTTTTGGAAAGGCACTATTAAAAATTTCCTATAAACCGGTTTTTAGGTTTTTGAAGTGTCTTGAAGTGTCCGTGAAAAAATTATTTCAATATATCCTTTTTCAAAAATTTATATTAGAGTTGTAACGGATATCCGGCCATTATCCGGTATCTGGCCTTAAATTTAGTATCCGGCCGGATACCGGATACCATCTTTATCCGGCCGCCGGATACCTCACATTAAACATTTGCTATATTGTATTTTTAAAATCGAAAAATATATAACAAAAAAAAAATTAAATACCCGGCAGCCGGATATCCGGTTATCCGGCCTGGAAACCAACCGGATATCCGATATCCGGCCGGATACACTAAACAACGGTATCAATTTATATCTTATTATAATAAATTAAAATAAAAACTAATTAACATAGAGAGATGAAAGAAATTAACCCTGACAGGTAATAAAACAAGGAATTAAAAAAAAAAAATATTTGAAATTTGACACAGAATAAAATTTTAACACAAAAAGAAAAACAAAATTAAAATTTTTTTTCAGTGTATTCCAGTTTTTTGACTCTATCTTGTTGTCTTAAAATAAAACCTCTCAGTATTATTATAGAGAGACGAATACTCGTCAATCATCAATGGAAATGGAAATGGTTCTTACATACAATCAATATCATTACCAAATGAAATGAAGTATACTTCATACATATACATATATGTATATTTATGAATGGAAAATTTCACCATTTTTTTCGTAATTTTTTAGGTTCAATAAATAATTCGGACCTGCTCATGCTTATTCATAAAAAAAGGAAGAAAAATATGTGCCCAATAATACGAATTTTCCACCATTCCAAAAGGGCCTGACATTGTATAATTCGTACCTTCTATTGAACGTCCACTGTACTGTACACTTTCCTCAATCCATCCAAGTGCAGAAATTCATGGCGACATACTCGTTTTTCTGAATTTTTGCACGATTTGCGGGTTTTGAGGTTATCAGCCCGATTCTGAATATTCCCGGGGAACGAATTCCAGGGAATTTACTTTTCTTGAGACTAAAATTCTCCTTTTTCAAATAGATAGGGTAAGGAAAATTATGGTATGGATCAAATACCAATTTCCCATCAAATTTCTTCCCCCAAATATTTAAAAAAGAATAATTTTACTCTCGAGAAAAGTAAATTCCCCGGGAACAGTGCCGTAGCAATTCTGTTTTGCGTGGGGGGCGGGAAAAATTATTTTTTCAACTTGCGTGGGGGGAATAATTATTTTTTCAATTATAACGTCTATTTTAATTAAAACCACATTACATGCACTTTTCATGCATGTTTTTCCGATTGTCATGAATCACTTGAATCATGAATTACAAAAGTGTCTCATACTCTTAGGATGAGAAGTTTCTTAAAAAAGCCCGAACTTTTTATTTTCTCTCAGATATTAATTCTATACCAAATATCCTTTAAAAAAAAAATCAAACTTATATATTTTTTATGTAAATAATGGATTTTTACCCTACTCTAAAAATTTTTTTTATATTTTTAACTGCCTATTGATAGTTACCAGAGAAAACACATACTGAATGGAGGCGAAAAACGAGAAAATTTGGGAAATATAACAGCAACAAAGTGATAATGGGAAACGTCAATGAAACTGCTCATCAAACGAGAGCGACATATTGAGAGTGACGAAATTCATTGCATATTTATAGGCAACTTCTGTGAGTGTATGTATATGTGAAGCTGTTTTTTTTTTTGCTTTTGTGTTTTGACCCCACATTTGAGCCGCATTCATTAAATTGTTTAAAGTTCCTTATGATGGCGTAGACAAATTATCAGTTTTATGTTAATCGATTTGGACCTTTCTTAATGGTAAATACATATAGTATACACCAGAACATGAAGGCTATATACAGGCCTATAAACGAACATAGCTTCTAGGCTGCCATTCTAATTCGTTTTTCTTGCTCGTCTGACATTTGCCCATCTCACATTCGATTTTTAGTTTCCTTCTTATTTTTTTTTTTTTTGTAATTTTGTTGCCATTGTGAATTTGTTATGGCTGCCGCTGTTAGGGTTGCCCATTATGCGTTGTAAATTTCATTGCTGCGTACTACTTTATTCCGTCTCTTTGTTCGCTTGCCGTCGTTGTTTGCTCTTGATTTCCTTTCCTCTCCTCTCCGGTTAAGTTCATAATATTCAGTGTTGTTTTTGGTCCGTTTTGTTTGTTGTTGTTGTTTGTGTTCCTGTTGCTGCTGGCTATTGTTCGATTCGTTTATGTACGATTTCGACTGCAAGTTTGTATTGTTGATCGATTTTACGTGATATTTTCGAGTTTTTCAGCATTTATTATTGACCATTTTGTTGCTCTTACTATTTTTGTTGTTCTTCTCACTTCGGTCGTTTTTGTTGTTGTTGTGTTGTCGTTGTTTTCAGTTTTCATTCCGTTTCGGATTGCTTCTATTATTTTGCTTATTTGAAGTTTACTTTTAAGCGTCAACAGTACACGCGCAAACACACACACACACACTCACACACATACTGAGAGGGCTATGGTGTGAAAAGCCCCCCACAAAACAGTAGCTGCTTACGTATTTATTTATTTACCAAACACAAATAACAAATAATAAATGCTTCATTATTTTGAAAAATAATTTCGTATTTTACTGGCGCGTCAATTCGAAATGGCTACGAATGAAATAAGATCGCCGATTGGTTTGGCGAAAAAAAAAAAAAAAAAATAAAATTATATTGTTTGTGGAAAATGGAATTTCAATCGAATCATTATTAAATACTAACAGAAATATTATTCTTTAATGCAATTAATTGAAATAAAATTACGAAAAAATCAATCGCAATAAATATGTATTGTAAATGGTCGCGCCGTTAGATATGCTTCAATTTTTTTTAAACATTCGAAATGATTCCCTTCCCAGCAAATCTATTCGGAGTGCTCAGAAATATGAGTTCGAAATGAGTCTGAAACATATAGAAAATATGAGGCTTATATTTTGAGTAAAGTCCATAAAATAAATTTCCCTAAACTGGATAAAATGCTCGAAAATGGTGCTTTTCAAGGGGGCTTCTTGTATGAAACTTTTAGCAAATGCGCACAACAATCGCAGTGCATTTAAGCGATGCTTCATATCTTCTGTGTTGCTAATTGAACACTCGCGTTGGAATGACTTGGCAGAGTCATAAAAGGCGGATATATAAATGTCCGCAAAATTGGTAACTCGAATATTGAGTGTGGAACAGAGGTGTAATTTGTGGCTAATATTGAGCGGAAACAAGTGCCGATAATGAGCCTGCATGAATAGTCCTTAGTATGACTTTTAATGGGCTCCTTAAAATTAATGATTCCTCCGAAACTCATATCGGGCCAAAATTTCGAAATGAAGTCTGAAACATATAGAAATATAGTTATATTATGAGCGAAATGTCTCAGAAATACCAGTAATGTATTGCTCGGATAAAACCTAAAATGGTGCTTATAAGCGGGGCTTCTTGTATGAAATTTAAGGCAAATACAAAATTCGCGTCATATAAGCGGGGAATGCTTATATCCGGTGTGAATACATCCGGGGAATACTGCAGAGTCATAAAAGGCGGATATATAAATGGAAAATGGACTCGATATGTGTGTGGAAAGAGGAATTTGTGGCTCTTATTTGAGCGGAAACAAGTGCCCGATATGAGTGCAGAAATAGTCATATATGTATGACTATATTATGGGCTCCTTAAAATTATGATTTCGAACTCATATCGGCCAAATTTCGCAAGAAGAGAAAATTATTATTATTAGGGCTCACACTCCAAATGTTTGCTGGACTGAAAACCATTAAAGCACCTAGTAAAAAATAATATCATCCAAAGAAGACTCTTTGCAAATAATGGATTACTATATAAATCTCTGAGAATCATGCATTTGGTTATCCTTTTAAGCATTGCATGTCCTTATGGGCAAGTAATACTTTCGAACTGCTAATGGACATCAAAAGGACTACTTTTTTTTTTACCTCGAAATGGAGGAAAGGGAGAGTAACATCACAAATTGAGTAACCATAATAATCCATAATTAATTTCAAATATTTTCTGATTTTTCTGTGTTTATAATTTTACAAATATCCTTTTTTTAAGTCTTTATTTCCCCCTTTTGATTCCCCCTAGTTTTCTTGTCATGTGTTCACCCATAGACAGAGTGTTTGCCAAATCGAAAATCAGTGATTTTCTTCGCTATTTTAAAATTTTATTTCGATTTCGGATCGATCGCTTAAACTCCGATTGAATGAAGATCGTCCACTGTTCGATTTAGATATTAATCCATATACTCTTTTACTAGGCATTTTAACACTTTGATTTTCTCGAACACAAAGAATATTTTTCTTTCTCACGCTCGGACAAAATTTCTTCCTAAAAATGAAGACGGCAATATTTTTTAACAAAAGGTCACCATAAAATCACTTGTCAAACGTTTTGAAAAAGCATTCGCATTAAAGCAATTAATGAGTGACTACCTTGAAACAGTGGTCAATCGGACCAAGTCCATATGTGAGCCATTAAAAAGAAAAAAAAAAGGAAAAGGAAAAAATGCAGCGCCTCAACAGACTAGGAAAATTGTCTGAGAATGTCCTTAGAAGGCAGCAGAAGCATAAGAAGAACTGCAGTACAGGTACTCTTTTCTGCGATATGCTAAAATGCCGAAGGGAATATTCTCACGGTAGATTCGAACGGGAATTTCCACACGTCAGAACATGTGCCAGGCCGTGAAGAATTCCTACTAGAATGCCTCGGTGCGAAGCGATAACAAGTCCGTGTGACTAGCGAGATTCCCACACTTTTTCTCACATAACTTACGTGAGCAGCAGGTTCGGCGGGACACCTTTGTGCATGCTTATTTCCTTGGCAAAATTTTTTTTTTTTTTGGGAGAAAATAAGAAGAAGATAAATATAAAAAAAGACGGGAAAATATGTATGTATGTATGTATTTTGGAAAATATTTGAACATACGTTCTCAATGTGCGAAACATATGCGAAGCGAGGATCTTTAACATTTCCGGACTTTTTGTTGATCCCGTTTTCGTGTGGGCGATAAGTGTCATTGTTTGTCCAGCCAACCCTTAGCGCCTGTTCGCCACCCTCCTCCACCTCCCCAATAACACACCAAACGAAATTGTGCTGCAGTGTTTTTATCTTAAAATAACAGCGACGAAAAGTGGTTTTCGTTATTGTGCTTGAATTTCGGATTAAGCTGCGTTGAGCAAACAAAATAATTGCTCAAACGGCGATACCGCAAAAGAAGAGGGTTGCTTCGAAAGTTTCGCGCGACCGCTCGCGCCTTCTTATTGACACACTTTACTGTAGTCCATACCATTCGATTCCATTCCGTTTGAGTTTGATTTTTGATTTGTTTACTTCGCAGCCGTAAAATAATATTAAACTGTGCTTCATGCGTTGCGATTTAATTGGGCGCATAATTGAAACTACAAATATGCCATCCATCCATCCATCCATCCGACATCCGACGCTGCCGCCCTCCATTCTCGAAGAGCTTAACGAATTTTGTTCACCAGCTTCATAATTGCTTTTATTGTAAGTAGCTCCATTACTACACAAATCCGATAATTATTCCGAGCTGTCAGTGAATAAAATTTTTCAGGATTTTTGCATTTAAAAAGGGGTTCGGAGACCCTTGTTCGAGAATGGGAAATGGGTTCTTCTCTGATGAGAGTTTGGCTCAATTGAAAAAATATTATTGTAAGAGCTTTAGAATTATTTCCATTTTTCTTCATTTTATTCTTGGTACCCTTTGACACTACAGAGGCTTGGGCTTAAAAATTTATCCAAAAAAAATCCCTCTTCTTGGTATACATTTCAGTTCTAATTTCTATAAATAATTTCCAGGAGAATGTAAAAACTCTAGATGAATCTTAAATCCATCGCACATCCTTTCGCCATTGCTGTTCAAAGATTTGATCTTTAGTTCCAAGAGTGCAAAAATCTACCGGTTAAGAGACGGAGAGCTTTGACGACGGATTGGACTGTCGTGAAGGTCTGGACTTAAATAAAGATGAACTTCGTTAGACTTGAAGTAAATGTTTTGAATGATATTTTAGTTGGGGTGCTCGGGAACTTTTGCCAGTTGAGGTCCGGGGATATAGTTCTATGTAGACCCTATCCTAATTTGCCAGTCTAGAGAATCTTAAAACCTCTTTGCCTTGTGAGCTCTATTGGTGCTTTTTATCAATATCATAAAACAGACCATCGTCGAAAAAAATTCTACTCCACCTTATCTCTTGTAGGCTTGGTGTAGTAGTTCTATAAGCTCATATTTCGTCAGAAACTTTGGCCAATTTACCAGGTTGTATTAGCGTGCCTATGTTCCAGGTTAACATTTTCTAATCGTTGTCCTTCACTCATTGGGAGGGTCGATATCTTTGTGAGTTTAATTATCCGAAGCATAATTATTGGATTTTCGGCTTTTATTTTCATACTGAGATGAAGGACCTGGAAGACCAGCTTCTAATCTTTACATACCCCTGGAAGAAGGGTGATCCGGCTATGTCTTCAAAAACTAGGTTTGATATTACTGAGGATAAGGCCTCAAACCCTCCTCTTCTTTTGCCCGGGCTTGGGACTGGCTGTCTGGGACAATTAGTCCATCCACGCGGAGTTACAAAAACTCTACTGGTCTTCTTAAAAATCCCGAAGGATATGCCTTGAGATTTTGGAGAACTCTATTCAAATTTTAACAATATAAAAATTGTTTTCCCCTCGAAAAATGATATTCAAAGAATTAGCTTTCGCTTCATTCTGCGTTTTTCAAAATAGAGAATAATAAGCCAAACCGATCTACCGTTGCAATTTTTCACACCATTTCACCAATCCACCAAAAAAACGGGATGGTTAATTTTGAAATGTCTGCCAACTGGCTGGCGGCTGTCTTCAGTCTGACGGTCGTTCCTCACTTTGGCCGTACATGTTGGCACATTTAAATTGCGGATTAGTTTTTGTAACGCTCTTTAGGATTAAAGCCATTGAGAAAATCTGTTGCTCTCCTCGGCTAAGTAAGGAACCAAAGAGACCGCCGCCGACACGCCGTTGTCGTCGTCGTCAAGTCTGCTAACGATTGAGAGGCGTTTTTGTGGAATTTTTGACTTATGCTACGACTGGCCTATTTTAAGCTTGGCTTTATGATCCCTATTAGTTTTGTTCTCTTATTGTTTTCGCAATCTTTCGTTGTTGTTAGCTGCAGTATGCGATTTGACGCAGGACATTTGTCATCATTGAGTGTAGCTTAATGATAAGAAGGGTCTTAGCCCAATGAATATGATACATTTAAATGCATAAAGGTTTCTTTATGGTGATTTTTTGTATTTGTTTAAGGTTCTATGGTTTTATTGAAAGTATATGTTTGGTACTTGTAATTATCCTTATGGATTTTTTCGATGGTTCATCGAAGCTTGATTGGAATCCATAAAAGCAATGTAAAGAATTTCTTCTAAATTTCTTTTCCAGTTGTAAATGGTGGGTTTTATGCGTTGGCCGTGAAAAGACAAAGACAAGAAATCGTGAATTATATTTCTATATCCGATATTTCGGGTAACTTTATTAGTCATCCTCAGGGATTATATCTTTAAAAAACAACAGAAAATACTATTTAATGTTTGTCCATGTCCCATCGACCAACCGTGCCCACCGCCTACAAAGTATACGAGACTGTAAGCGACCTAGCTGTTAATAGCTACAAAGTATTCGAGACTGTATGGGACTTGTCTACCAATAGATTACAAAGTATATGAGATTGTAGGCGACCTGCCTACCAATAGCTTAAATTCTCTATAATGGTGGGAGGCGTTCACTCTAAAAAACGGCCACGCTCGAACAAAAGTTTACTAGGATGATATATGAGGTCGTACGAATGAGGTTCATCGCAGAATTTTGGCCGCTGGGATGATAGTCGTCCCAATTCCTACCAAATAATTCTTAAAAATATCCTTAACCCGTTTGGGCCTGAGTTAAAAAAAAAAATAAATATAAAAAATAAAATGAAATATGAACTGGTGCAGGTATAGGGATGGCAGCAAACGAACTCTTTCAGTGATGCCATATGGCATCGCTAGGCGCTACCGGGTTAAGTTGACCTCATTCCAAGCAAGCAAGCAAGAGAAATCGAGATGAGAAAATAGTTTTATAGATTTTATGCAATCTCAACTTCCTTCCTGATAAAGGTACTCTCAAAGACAATGAAAACAACAGAAAATTATGTAGGTGAATGCCGATATGTTGTGTGCTCATCCAAGTCGTATCTTTCCCCCCGCGCACAGCACGACATACACGAGCGAAGAAATAAAATAATTTCGCAAATTTTACTAAAATCACGTACAAACTATTTTGATGCGACTGCAACGATTCCCGATGCTGTGTGATGCTGCTTTATAACAAAATTTTTATCAATGAAACGAATGGTAACGAAGATGACTTGTTGCCGACGGGAATACCGGAAGTACCAGACGACGTAAGAGTGGTGCACTTCGATGCGAGTGTATGGGATAGGGCGAGAGGGAGCGAATGGGAAAAAGGAGAAGAAAACACACATAGTTGCTATGTATCACAAGGTATATATGTACATACATATATCATCAGTGATAGTTGAACATCATATGATAGAAATCAATAAGAAAACAAACACAAGGAATTCTTGGAAAAAAAGGAAGTAAAAATTACCTCCTTTGGGTCACTATAATGTTTTTTTTTTTTTTTTTTCTGATTGTGCATTTAAGGATATACAATACATATGCATGGCAAAAGTTAAAAGTTAATCTCCTGAGGTTAATTGCTGTACGTGCGCCTAAATGATTGAAAAGAGATTTTCGCACACTCGTTAGGGAAATGGTCACGGCTGAGAATGAGTAACTAAGACCGTGCATACGAAAGTATTGTATGAATGTATATACATACATACGTATGTCTTATGTCCTTTTTGGCATTGCGAAAATTCATGAATGAAATCCAGCCATTGCAACATGCTGTGACATGTGACCATTGCCTTTATTTCTTCAACTTTATCTACGTCTTACGCTTAAAGTCAATTGGGTGTAATTGAGTGCAATTGAAAAAAGTCGGCCAGGTAGAAATTTTGAAGGAAAAAAAATCATCCTGAGAACCTGTTTCATTTGACCAATGGGAAACTCCGAATTGTAACGCTGCGTGGCAGGTACAAGATCTTGAGAATCCTTCGGAAGGTAAAAACTCAAATGCATTTCTTGCATTACGCCAGTCAGTGGCAGGTGATCGTGCCGTAAAGTTCTATCGAGAGAAACAAAATAGTGCTGTGATAATAAATAAATTTCGTTAAAAAATCTTACTGACTTTAATTTGCTTCTATATAAAATGACAGTTTCACGCAAAATGAATAAAGTTGGAATATGTAAGTTGGCGATGGGAGCACAAAAGTAAAAGTAGTATCTACAGTTGGAAGAAGTTACACCCAAAAGAAGATCAATTAAAATTTGTTAAATATTTATTTAGGGAAAAATAAAATTCTGAAAAATGATCTCTAATATCCTCAGAAATATCCTCATATCTCGTCTTATTTTGCGAACTTCCAAAACCCCCGCCTGCGTATGCTCTTGAATATCATATCCACTTGAGCGTCGCATGTGGGTCTCTATTTCTCACAAAGGCTTCGGGATGTTAGTTCGACCGGATTTAAGTGTATGTTTCAAAACCGAATAGACAGACATGCCCATAAAGAAATTCGAAATAGATAAAATTTCTATGGAAATCACATTGATTTCGAATTTTTTTTATTCGGATTCGATTTCTAGAGCATGCCTGAGAGTTTCCTTATGAACCTTCATAGTATTTTATAACTATTTTCAATGAAATGAAAAGACATTTTAGCAAAGGTTATATTTTACACGGGGCCGACGGGACTATATACGCTGTTTAAGTTGGAATTCTCTAGAAAATCGAGCCATAAGCCAACAATAATCGTTTGAAATTAGGGATATTTTATATCATTTGTGAGGGATCGTAAGCTTTTGATAGAAAATCAATAAAATATTCGGCCTATTCTAAATTCATATTCCTCGGGAATTTTGTCATTGGATATTTTTCTTCGCGGAAAAAAGAAGTCTTCTTAGAGTGAATAAAAGAAAGAAGTGAAGGAAAGGAAAAAAATGTGAGAAGTTTTTTTTACCTACGGCCTTATTCTTACTCAATATCCCCGGGAATTTTTTCCAAAAAAATTTGGTAATTTTTCTCCGTGGAGAAAGGAAGTGCTCTTTGCGTCAATAAAAGGAAGCATGTGATGACCAGGGCTCGGATTTTGTTGACTTTTAAAAATTTAAAGCATACTTTATGGAGTTAAAATTTTGTTCAACTCACATAAAGTTAAGATTCAAATCGATTTTTAAGTTAAATATGAATTTATTTGAAGTTAGAAAAGCGGTTTCAAGTTCAACTTCGCTAAAATGTTGGTAAGAAAAATTTTTGCCCCATAAAGTATGCTCTAAATTTATAAAATTCAACAAAATCCGATGACCTTTGCTTAAAAATGTTCGAAATTCTTGCTCGTTTCATATTCGTTTCCCAGTGCGTTTAAAAAGGGGAGAATTTTTTCAAATCCACAGGAAAAAATTCCCCGGGAATGTTTAGATTAAAAATTTTCCTTGACATATCTTTAAAAGAAAACTGAATTAAATTCAATATTCACTCCACATCCCGTTGCCATTTTCGTCCAAAGAAAATCCTTCGTTTGAAATTTCCAATCCACTGGACTTCGTCGACGGGGAATTCTCTTATATCCTTTCGACTTCATTTGCTAATGATTTATTTTGTTTCATCTTTCACTTTCGCTTTTTCGCAGGTTTAGCCAAATCGTGTGCCATGAAGGAGAAAAGCAAAAATGCGGCACGCAATCGACGCGAAAAGGAAAATGCGGAATTCTTCGAACTGGCCAAATTATTACCGTTACCAAGTGCAATTACATCACAATTGGACAAAGCATCCATAATACGACTAACGACCTCGTATCTCAAAATGCGGCAGGTCTTTCCCGATGGTGAGTGTGTTTACTTTTCGTCTTCGAAGTGTTTTTTTGTTTTTTTTTTTTTTGTTTAACCAAGACATAAAGGAAGTGGTTGAATGGATTTATCGGAAATAATAGGAAAGTTTTCATTTTTGACACAATTAGAATGTGAAAAAAAAACAACAACAAAAAAATCGCACACGCGTTGCCTTTGCGGCCTTCACAAGAGTCGTGGGTTGTCGCTTTGATTGATTCCTCGGCTTCCAAAGCCTAACCTTCATTCGTAGTGCAATTCACGGTAGCCCGCGGCTATGTCAAATGAAGCGTGCTCTAATAGCGTCCGCTGACATTGACGCGTGTGTCCTGGCGCCCGTCTGAGCATGCCCTGCGATCATGTGTATACACGCCACAAAACGCCGTAGAAACAGCGGGATATGTCAGATTTTGCTTAACAATAATTTCAAGTGTTTGTTGCTTCAATTATCGTATCAATGCAGGTTGAGGACTGTGGAGTGACATATTGTCCTTAGTTTAATTGAAGAATAAAAACTGTTTTACCAAAAAAACAATAAAAAAAAAAAAAATAGAATGTGAGAAGTATTTTTTACCTACGGCCTTACTGTAAATGAATATCCCCGGGAATTTTTTCGTAATTTTTCGCCGTGGAGAAAGGAAGTGCTCTATGCGTCAATAAAAGGAAGCATGTGATGATCAGATCTCGGATTTTGTTGCCTTTCATAAATTTAAAGCATACTTTATGGAGTACAAATTTTGTTCAACTCACATAAAGTTCAGATTCAAATTGATTTTCAACTTCAATATGCATTTTTTGAAGTTACAAAAACAGTTTGAAGTTGAACTTCGCTAAACTTATTCGGTAAGAAAAATTTTTGCCCCATAAAGTATGCTCTAAATTTATAAAATTCAACAAAATCCGAGCTTAAAAATTTTCAAAATTCGTGCTCCCTTTTGTATTCCCTTCCTAGTGTTATTAGAGTGGAAAAATTCTTTTTAAATCCGCTGGGAAAAGATTCCCGGGAATATCTAGAATCGTGATACTGTCCAGATTGGAGAGGGGTGAAAGCAGACTGATTTTCGCTCATTTAAATATGAGAAAAAACTTAAACAATCCATCCAAATTGGACTAGTTCCCAACTAGTTCTTAAGTGTTCTTAATTCTTTCTATGGTCCAATTGAAACAGATATTTTAAAAAATGTTCCTACCTTGCGCCGTTTTAGGAGCTCTCATTATTCAGGACACTCCAGCGTTTTGTTTTTGGAGAGCGAATCAAGCCTTTAAACAGACAATCGTCCCCACTCTCATATTCCACCGACAAAAACTCTTTTGTTATTCCATCACTACAAGAAAAAAATCTCTTTTCTGCAAAAAAAAAAAAAAAAAATATTTAAAAAAATGCTGAGTTAGCTTAAAAGTCGACAACATACTTATAGCAGGAAGGCAGGGCACATAAGCAATATGTTTTTTTTTTTTGCACCGTGAAGCGCGTGCCTTTGAACGATATGTGACTCGCAAACCGCCTACGCCCGGCGGGAGATTGACGTGTCTGGAACGAGATATGGGCGAGCAAAGACGAAAGGAAAAAAAAAAATTGAAAGAAAAAAACAAAAGCTTTTGTCATCCTTTTGTGCCTTTTTCCTATTGAAATAATTATTTTAATAATACACAACAAAAAGAAGAAAGAACAAAAAAAAAAAAAGAAAAAAGAACCCAAGAGGAAAAGCGCGAAGTTATGGCAAAGTGGAAAAAAGGAAAACGATCAGAACAAAAGTGGGAAAAACAAATGAGGCCGAAAAGTGCTGAGAACGTAATAAGGGGTAGCCGTCGACGTAGGGGTGAGTCTCAAAAGCGCTTGAAGCGAATCAAAGCGGATGTGAGGTATGCATAAAGACAATCACCCGTGGGAAGGTAGAAGGTAGAAGAAAGACTAGGTGCACATGTACTTATGTGAATACCCCATGCTGTGCTGATGACTTTAATTGGGAATAATATTTAGACGTCATCATGATGCGTTGGTCGGGTACTTTTCGTTCCCATCATCATGATGATGACGACGATGACGAAGGCGACGCCACTTCCGAATCATTAAAGCTGACTTCTTTATTTCTCTGCCGCACTCTATCCATCTCTATCTATCTCACTCACTCACTATCTCTTTTCTCTCAATCTCTTTGTGGCTCAATAGGACTTGGCGAAGCGTGGGGCTCCTCACCAGCGATGCAGACACGCGGCACAGTCATCAAGGAGCTTGGCTCACATCTATTACAAACGTTGGACGGTTTCATCTTTGTTGTTGCGCCGGACGGCAAAATTATGTACATTTCTGAAACGGCATCAGTGCATTTAGGACTGAGTCAGGTGCGTATAGACATAAAAAGCGAGAGCGTTTCCCCCATCCCCGTACCACTGTCTTCGCTTGGTGGTACATAAAGTTGAAGTGTGGCACTTTTGCGGTGTCGAAAATTACGAGAAAGCACAGAGAATAGAGGAGCACAAGCAAGAAAAGCTTTTCGAGTTGATTATTTATGCGCATAAATTTTAATGGCAAGTGGCTTGGCTCGGCTTTGAGTTGCTCCTTTTTCTGCTGCTGCTGCCTGCTGACGCCGTTGCTGAAGCTAAAACTTCTGCTGCTTTGCATTCCACTCGAGAGTGGCTACTTTTCTCAAGGACTTCCAATTAAATTCTAACCCCATTTCAGGTCGAGCTGACGGGAAATTCCATATTCGAATACATACACAATTACGATCAGGACGAAATGAGTCTGATACTTTCGCTGCATCAGAATCCAGTAAGTTTTGATTTGCGATTGAAAAAGAAAATTTCATTGAAAAATTGCAATCTCCTTTTGTTATATTAGCCGGATGCCTTTCTCAACACTCTGCACGTATCACAGTCTGGTAGCCCTAATGGTGGCGGTAGTGGTGGTGGTGGTGGTGTTGGTGGAGGCGGCGGGCCTTTTGGCAATGTCGATCGTGGCTCACATACAGTTGAAATCGAGAAAACCTTCTTCCTGCGTATGAAATGTGTACTCGCCAAAAGAAATGCGGGCCTAACGTCCTCGGGATATAAGGTAAAAATTAAATCGTTTTCTTTAAAAAAAGGGTCGAACCGGCTCAGGAAGGCAATCAGCCCTCTGAAAGGGATGTTAGAGTTTTTTTTTATTTCTGGCTATACACTAAGGTGGATCGATTTTGTAACCTTCAATTTCCATAGCAGAATATTATTCTGTTGCCCATACTAAATAATTATGCCGAAGAAACTATAGGTCAAATGTGAATTTTAACCTTCCGCTTTAGTAAACAAAGGTTTTTCATGCTATATTCGACTTATTTTACTCATCATTGTTGATGAAAACATCTCAAAAAGCAGAGAAACAATCACTTCAATGTCCCTCAAAATTTAAGCCATTGAAAAAAATTTTATATTTTCTTCAATAACTATTTTAAAATGGCCAATTTATGATGATTTTTCAAGCAAAAATTTATTATTTATCATTCCTAAAATTATGCTCAGAATCAAAATAAGAAAAATTCAATTTAAAAACATGTTTGATTAGTAGGGCTCAGATTTTTATGCTTTTATAAATTTAAAGCATACTTTATGGAGTAAAAATTTTGTTCAACTCACATAAAGTTCAGATTCAAATCGATTTTTAACTTCAATGTGCATTTTTTAAAATTAGAAAAGCGGTTTGAGGTTGAAATTCCCTCAACTTATTCGCAAAATGCCGTTTATTAAAAGTTTTTGATCCGCAAAGTATGCTTTAAATTTATAAAAGCATAAAAATCGAGCCCTATTGATTAGATCGAAATTTCAATAATTTGTAGCCTGCTTTTAGGCATATCTAGGATGGACCTTCTGTTTTAAAAAGCGGAAGAAAAAAATTCGGATTTGACCTATGGTTCCCTGGGCATTCTTTCTTCAAAAAAATTGTAGAATTTTATTTCCAGGGCTCGGATTTTATTGACTTTTATAAATTTAAAGCATACTTTATGGAGTACAAATTTTGTTCAACTCACAAAAAGTTAAGATTCAAATCGATTTTAAGCTTCAATATGAATTTTTTTAAAGTTATAAAAGCGGTTTGAAGTTCAACTTCGCTAAGCTTATTCGCATAATGTTGGTAAGAAAAATTCTTGCCCCATAAGGTATGCTTTAAATTTATAAAAGTCAACAAAATCCTAGCCCTGCTTATTTCACTAGGGAATTTTTTTTTTTTTTTTGTCGAACAAAACGATCCAACTTAGTATACACTGTACAAACAGATTGTTAGGTTCCTATTGCGTAGTGTCCTTGAAACACCCTTGAAAATTCATTTTTTATAGATCAGAATTAAAAATTTCATATCTCAATAAATAAATAAGAAAAAGATATCAAACAATTGCCTGATAATCAGGGCTCGGATTTTGTAGAATTTTATAATTTTGAAGCATACTTTATGGTGCAAAAAAAATTTCTCACAACATTTTGCGAATAAGTTTAGCGAAATTGAACTTGAAACCGCTTTTCTAACTTCAAAAAAATGCATATTGAGGTTAAAAATCGATTCGAATCTTAGCTTTATGTGAACTGAAAAAATTTGTACTCCACAAAGTATGCTTTAAATTTATAAAAGTAAACAAAACCCGAGCCCTGTTGATTAGATAGAAATTTCAATAATTTGTAGCATGCTTTTAAGCATATCTAAGATGGACCTTCTTTTTTATAAAGCGGAAGAAAAAAATTCGGATTTGACCTATGGTTCCCTGGACATTCTTTCTCCAAAAAAATTGTAGAATCTTATTTCACTAGGGCAATTTTCATTTGTTTTTTGTCGAACAAAACGATCCACCTTAGTATACACTGTACAAACAGATTGTTAGGTTCCTATTGCGCAGTGTCCTTGAAACACCCTTGAAAATTTATTTTTTATAGATCAGTATTAAAAATTTCATATCTCAATAAATAAATAAGAAAAAGATATCGAACAAATGCCTGATAATCAGGGCTCGGATTTTGTAGAATTTTATAAATTTGAAGCATACTTTATGGTTCAAAAAATTTTTTTCTCACAACAATTTGCAAATAAGTTTAGCGAAGTTGAACTTCAAACCGCTTTTCTAATTAAAAAAAAAATCGTATTGAAGTTGAAAATCCTTTTTTATGTGAGTTGAACAAAATTTGTACTCCATAAAATATGCTTTAAATTTATAAAAGTTAACAAAATCCGAGCCCTGTTGATTATAGTAAGTAAATCAGACAACCTCGTAAATTTTTCCAAAAAAAGAAAATAAAAATTAAATAATTTTTTTTCAGTGTATTCCCATTCTTTTCGCTATTTAAAAAAAAAATCTCCCTAAGACTAAGGAATATTGTGATAGAAAAAATGGATAGTTTTATGAAAAAGAAAAAAATCGCAGCATACTTTTCAGCGAAATTCGATGGATTTTTCATTTTTTAACACATTATAAATATTACCAGGTAATCCACTGCTCCGGTTATCTGAAAGCACGTATTTTCCCTGACTACGGTGATGGTCAAGGTGGTTGTATACAAAATTTAGGTTTAGTCGCTGTTGGACACTCGCTGCCTTCATCCGCAATAACGGAAATAAAATTGCACCAAAATATGTTCATGTTCCGAGCAAATCTCGACATGAAACTGATATTTCTCGATGCGAGGTGAGTGGAGAATTGATTTCTGTAACTGTAGAAGCTTCCATATTCCATTTAGAACTAAGTACTTCCAATAACGGGCAATGATGGATTAAGGAAGGGCCTACTAAAAACTATAGTTATGCAGATAGGCATATGAACAAAAAGTTTTGTTCAAGTAAAACCGTTTTAAGGTTTAAAAAACAAAGGAGCCCCATCCGGATTGGAGCCCTTTCCTTCATGACATTATAATCCGGGGAAAAATCAACTATTTCTTTTGTAAGTGCGGAAAAACTTGTTTCCCGCTCAACCACATGACCAGTTCAGAAATCGATTTGCAAGTACACAGTTTATATACATATATACATAAATATATATGTACAAAATTGTTTTAAGGCAATGCTCCGTCCGAAGTCTGAAGACCGTCTGATTTAAAATACAATATGTAGTTCTATGGACAAAACTCTTGAAAGCACTCTAAAAGCAGTCTTAAGAGTGCCCTTCACAAAAAAATGGCCTTGCTTATTCGAAAGGGGGAAAAATGAAGAAAGGAAATAAATAAAAATAAAATATCAAATTCATTTCGGTTGAATATCCTTAAAACAAACTCCTTTTCCCATATCAGTTCAGTCGTGGGGGAGTCCCCTTTCTCTTTTTCATTTCAATTTAGAACTTATTTCGCATGTGTATTTTTTCCCCATTTTTTTTTTTTAAAGAAAATTTATTTCAGTCTCTGTTGGCGTTAAAATAAAAAAAAAAAAAAATCATAAGGCCACTAAAAATTCCACAGAGCATTCGAAATCAATAGGACATCCACACTTAAGCTTCGACGACAATCCTCAACTGTGTGCAATTTTAAAGTCATCAAAATTGATTTTCCTTCTTGGAAATTTTCAAAAGCTTTTTAATCAAATTTAAATTGCAAACCAATGCTAACCAAAAACGGAAAATCATATTTCCAAAAAAAAAAAAAAAATAATAAATAAATAAAAAATCAAATAAAATTGCGAAAAGTGGAAATAAAATTTATTTTACATCCCGACTGACTGAACAAATGCAAACAAACATTCATTTGCAATGTAAATAAAAGCCATTAGCCCAAGCAGAACAAAAGCAGAAAATAAAAATAAAAAAAACAAATAAACCAGACGTCAAAACCAACAATCACATTTATTTTTGTTTAATTTTTTTTCCGTTTTCCCTCTCGCTTGTTTACAGAGTATCACAGCTAACAGGATACGAACCACAGGACCTCATTGAGAAGACGCTGTATCAGTATCTTCATGTCTCGGACATTGGGCCAATGCGTTGCTCCCATCAAATCTGTAAGTGGCCATTTACATGCATCTATTTAGCTGTTATTTTTTGCACATATACATATCTACACATTCGCACAACTAAATACATACATACGTACGTACGTTGAAACAATATTTTTACATCACTGCGCACGTCCATAATCCTTCGCAAATTATCATGAAATCCTTTTCGCTTAGTGTGTGTTTTTTTTTTGATTTTCTCTTCTCTTTTTCATGTTTACTTTTTTCGTCGACGCTCGTTCGTTCGTTCGG
Organism: Chlorops oryzae; assembly: GCA_020466095.1. Lineage (NCBI taxonomy): Eukaryota > Metazoa > Arthropoda > Insecta > Diptera > Chloropidae > Chlorops > Chlorops oryzae. The sequence goes on along the minus strand of CM035807.1, from coordinate 11,034,665 downwards.
ACTCAACCAACCAAACAACGACAAAACGCAAACGCATTCGCACACACACACACACACACACATGCACACGCGCGCAATTTCCGTTCCGCATTGTTCAGTAATGTTCAAAGGACAAGTTACCACCAAATATTACCGTTTCCTGACGAAGGGCGGCGGCTGGGTCTGGGTGCAATCGTACGCTACCGTAGTCCACAACAGCCGCTCATCGCGTCCGCATTGCATTGTCAGTGTGAATTATGTCCTTAGGTAAGTGGTAAAGCTTCGTAAATAATGAAAACAATGAAAAATGTGCACAGCCACAATAGGTGAGGGAGTGAGCTAGAGAAAAAGAGCGCGAGAGCGAGAGAGAAAGCAGCGACGCATAGGCGGCTATTGACGTTGCAATAACATTGGAACAGCAAGGGATACCCTTTGGAGTATTAAGAATAAGGTCTTAAAGGATAATATGAAATCTGGAAGGCCGGAAACGAAGTTTATTTTATCACAGGAAAACCCCCAGTTGGAAATTGGCCGGAGGCCGACAAATACCTACCATATAAATTTTTTTATTTTTTATTCTACATTATGAAAATGGTGACTATGGATAGAGGAAGGATCGAAAGGTTCATATAAAAAAAAAAAAAAAAACAGTCACACACCCTATTGATCCGCTGTATAGGATTATCATCATGGTTTTACTGATCCCCTACTATTATTCTCCCATTTGCAGTGAACGAGAGGCCAAAGACTTAATGCTGAACGAAATTCAAACTGGGGTCATTAAGAGTGAACCGATTACACCATCACCGAGTCTGCCGACACCAACAAATCATCACAACAATATATCACAGCATAGCAGTAGCATTGCATCACCAAATACCTCAGTAGGACCACCATCGGCAGCAGCATTACAAAATCCAGCACTTCTGCCCGCAGGCGCTGCGGTACTATCGGCGCTCAGTACGAGTCCGAAAATGGATGCGTGCTTTGAGGCAACGATGCGCCTGCCGAACACTGTGACGCCGGTTCTGAGCAACAACAGCAACAGCAATCATGGCAATAACAATGGCTACCTAACGCACAATAATCATCACAACAGTCACATAACCCACCTGGAACACCAACACCTCGAACAACAACCTCAACACCATATCCATCAACAAGTTTTCCAACAACATCACCAGCAGCATCCACACCCGCACCCGCACCAACAGCAACCGCAGCAACAGCATCATCATCAACAAAGCCATCATCACGATCACCAGCAACACCAGCATCATCAACCAGAGAACCTCAGTTACACGCAATTGTATCCAGTCAACGAACTGGTTGTCAGTTCGAGCAGTGCTTTAGGTCATGATATACAATTTCCTGACACAACGACCGGTGGCTTCTATGGCAACAATAATGTCTACTTCTATGACAGTTCAGTTGATGCGACAACAGCGAATACACCATCCGTTGCAGGTACAACCTCGGTCATACGACCGTTCTCAGCCAACTCGAACAGTTGTTGCTCGAGCAGTTCGGAAAGTGATCGACAAATGTCTACCGGTAATGCCTCAATCATCAACGATACATCGCCGCAAACCACCTACAGCGAGTTGAGTCATCATTTCGAATTGAATTATTTCTCCGATAGTAGTTCCCATCAACACGGCGGTGTTGTACATCACCACCAGCAGCAGCAACAGCAGCAGCAACCGCTTCCCGACATGCATCATATATTACATCAACAGCATCATCAACAGACCAATCACCATCACACGCAACATCAACATCAGCAAACAACATCAGCGCAACAACAGCAGCAACAGACACATCACCAAGCGCAACAGCATCAACCGCATGCTAACCAAGACCAACAGCAACACATTTTGGCCAACAGTTTCACCGATACTTTTAAGAATGGACCACACTATACGAGCGTTATTGTTGAGCCACAGCACACGCATTATTTGACAAACGATTTCGTTCATTAGCTTTTGATCGTTTGTGGCCGTTGTTGTTGTTGTTGTTAAAATCTTAGGGATAATTTTTAAGTCGTGGCTGAGCCAATTTTTTTCCTTTTATTTTCTGCAATATTTTTTTAATTTTTTTTTTATATTTATTTCTTCTTTTTTCTAATGCTGAATATTTGAAGGGAAGCATCGCCAAAATTACAGTGTTGCATAGAAATTTTTTTTTAATATATATACCGTTGACATTATTCTAAGAAAATAGCATTTAAGGAGATATACATATATATGTATCTAGGCAACGCTATTATAAAAAGTAATTTGAAGTGTTTGCAAATATTGAAATTGCTTCGTTAATTTGTAAAATTTTCATATACAAACACATTTAATTAGCAAATAAGTTAGGTATATGTAAATAATTGATACAAAATCTTAACTGATCTTCATAAATACTTATTTTGAAACTAGAAGTCTAAGCATAATACGTTTAATTTCGCATAAAAAAGTGATAAATATTTATAAAGTGAATAATAAAACAAAACTGAATGTATTTTGAAACTTTTTTTTCTCGGTGTGGAGCTTATGAAGCTGGGAAATTCGATGCAAAGCCTTGACAATTGGTCTACTTTCCCACTTCCTGCAGTGTAATTTCTACTATTAATTCCATTCGTCTTTAAAGACAGATTTTTTTGTTGCCTACACCCAAAAGTAGAAAATAAGACGCTTTTTTGGAGCAATTTCAAGTTCCGCCATGTTTTTTTTTCCCCCCTTCATCTTGAGCTCAACTCAAACTAACCAAAACTCGTCCTTCAATGTATCTTTTCATATTAATTCCACTTTCCATGCTTGCGAACCTGTGCGAACGTGTAAGCAGCCTTATGGCTAGTAGATACCCAACGGGAAAGTAGTGGTTGCATGCAATGTGGCCAGAAGAAAATTGTTTAAATACCTAAAAGCTGGAATAAAAATCCCCAAAACTCTTAAATTGGAAACTAAAACACTTATTTTCATTCGTTTATACTTACATCAAAAAAAAATTCGTACAAATAGTTGCATTTTTTGAAGCTAATGCAGATGTGTCGTACGTTAAGACCTTTCTCGTCTAAAGTCTTAACAACTCAGCTTTTTTAATCATTCGCATCTTAGTATGCTTTACATAGTAAAATGAACATATTATATCATATACGGCAGCATCTGAATAAGGTATCTTAAGAACAAAGACGTGTACGTACGATAAATTGACTGTCATATGCTCACATCGAACGTCCTCGCTCACAACATCGCAACTTTGTCACTTATACATGAGCCTGTCATTGATTTCGATGTGTAACAATGAGTATATTTACTATCTTTGCTAAAGCATCAGTATTGCTTGTAATGTACTAATGGTCGATTGAAGCAACGAAAGTAAGCCAAAGTACTTATTCATTCTTTTACATGTGTTTGGTAATGCAAATTTACTTGCTTCTCCAGAGCGTAGAGCATTTTATTATAATATTTATAAAACGTAAGAAGTGGCAGCACCAGTACTCGCCTTCGCCGAATTCAACGAGTTGTACCGAGTACCTATGTGAATTCGCTCATTTCGCATATCACTAAAAGCCATCTTTCTTTTTTCGTAAATTTGCACGAGTGACAAGGTGAGAATTAATATTTTAGTTAAAAATTGTTATTTTCTTGATGTTTCCGAAGAATATTTTGCTTTAAATTGAAAGAAATAATCGTCTTGCTGCATTTCCATACAAAGGCAATGTGTTTGTAATTGAGCTTGAGCTTGTAGCAGTCGCGAATTTCTACACGTGTTCTCATATACTAAATTTTCTCTCTTATTGGTTGCAGCAAACAAAATGCAGTTGTTCGTACGTGGCTTGGAAAATCTAGAAACCCTTGAGGTTCAACCAAATGAAACCATTGCTGCCGTTAAGGTAAGTACGTATTGCATGATGTTCAGATAATTCTCAAGCACTCTCAACTATGAACGTCTCTAACCCCACTTTCTTTGTTTTTGTGTGCTTATCAGTTGAAATATAGTATTTTAACCTTTTCCCCCCCTTTGGTTGCAGGCACAAATTGCACAGTTACATGGCTATAATGTAGAAGAATTCTCGCTGAACTGCGAGGGCTCAGCGCTTGGCAATGAAACGCCCGTGAACGCTCTCTCCTCATACGAATTGGACATTACCATTCCAATGTTGGGTGGTAAAGTGCACGGCTCCTTGGCCCGTGCTGGTAAAGTAAAGGGCCAGACACCAAAAGTAGAGAAACAGGAAAAGAAAAAGAAGAAGACCGGCCGCGCTAAGCGTCGTATTCAATACAATCGCCGATACATGTTGCAGGTTCAAAACGGTTTCGGCCGTCGTCGTGGTCCTAATGCTAATTCGGCGTAAATTTCAAAATCTGTTTAAGAATCCATGCTTCAAGATTCGTTTTTTTTTTTTTATATATATAGCATGTATGAATAGATAAACGCTTAATATGAAAAACTCGTCTACGATTTGAAAGTGAAATTTTTGATTTTTATTTAATCGCAGTCAACGGAGTTGGAAACAGATGGCAAGTGATTAACTTTCGTGTTTACAGCTTTACTTAAATAAATTTATTATATTTTACAGTTTACTTCGAATAGCCTTTCGCTACTTTAGTTTTCCCCAATACGTGGAAGTGATAGTACCAAAATTCCATTAGTGCAACGAAAAGTGCAAGCATGAAACCTAAAATTGGAAAATTGTTCATGGGATTTATTATTTCGATCTGTCGTAGTGCCTTAAAACATACTTACCGAATAGTAGGACAAAGAAGCAACCTTGCATATCGTTTAAATTGACCTTGTGATTGATAATCGCACGTAAAATGCCTTTGCCATTGCATTTGTCCATTGACGGAAGATTCGTTTGATGCCAGCGCTCGATGAATCCCATTTGGAACATGCGTGTGATTTTGTCATTTATTAAATTCAAATAAGGACTATTGCTCGGCACTATAAGACCAATCTGTTCATCGACGAAATTCTCCTTACTCAACGAAAACTTGCATTCCTTATCTCTTTCGAAACGATTCTGTATGATCAATTGCAAATTGATGCGCCAATCAATATTGACACGCTGACCTAGCTCGATTTCATCGATACCCTCGTTTTGTGCGCTGTTGTAAATAGTTGCTCGATCAATGTACCGTCGATAAACGTCTCTTGTAGATATCTGAACAGGAATTAGAATGTTGAAAGGCTCTCGTTTCGAAATTCTCTAACCACTCACCGAAGAATACTTCTCGAAGAAAGTACCATTCCGGAGTCCCAGGTACTGTATACTATTCTGTCCAAATATTTGATTGAAATAGTCCATGCCTGGCTGGAATTTTGGAAATGTTAGAAAAGCTACCAAATTGCCGCAATATGTGGTAACCAAGACTATAACAACAATCCACCAAACACCAATAACCATGCGTCCACTATCCGCTTTGGGCAGGTACATGCCACCTAAAAACCAAATATGTATGTATATATATTCCTTGAAAGCAACTCCAATTTGCTATACCTACCTTGTTGAAGGAGAGCACCATAAATGTACCAACAACAATTATTTATGCGACAAAGGCCCGTTGTTTTCAAATGCTGCATCGGTACGAGACGATTGATGAGATAAAGAACTGGAGCAGTTATTAACATGACGGCGGCCAAACAAGCCCAAGTCTATGGAAAAGTCTTAAGTAAATAATTATTGAAATCGGAGAAGTGACGACGTTCATATATACCTCCAATGTAAAAGGAGCAGTGAATAAGTAGATCCGACTAATCTCGTCTGGTCGTCGTGTTAGGAACGAATATTTTTGTACACTTATGGGCACAGTGTAATTGAAGATTTTTCTATCAGGTTCATCAATGGTAGCAGCTACTGCAGCTAGAAAGAACTTCATCAAAAAAGCTATAGTACAGATCATCAAGAGATTTTTGCTTTCTACAATTCCATAACCTACGTTTTTGCCTTGCACCATTTCAACAACCTCGAACGGTATAACATGTGTCAATGAGCCCATAAGTGTCTGAACGAATGAAAAGAAGAGATTTCAAGAAGAAATTCCCTCTATACTAATACAACTTACGCTATCATTGCGGATTGGTTCCATTCCAATTTCAATCACGTTTGGCTGATGAAGTACGTAAGTGAAGTTCAACATTCGACTGAGTTCTTTCAATATCTCCATTGTTATGCCCTTGTGTTCTGTTATAGATCCACGGCTATCTTTACTGATTATCTGCCATGGTGGGTTCTGCTGAAATTGTTCATGGATTAGCAAGGCGATTATGCCTTTATATCATTCTTTCACTTACATGCGAAGTCAAAATATCCATCGTTATGTTCCGAAAATGGTGCTCAATATGAGGAAAGAGTAACTCTTGGGTAACAAAGCCCAACAAGGGGCTCCAGTAGCCAACGTCTAAAAACTCAAAATTCCTGTTGCTCGCTTCGTTGTGATCTAGACCAAAAGCAAAGAGAAAACCGTTCTTAGAGAGATAATCTCGGCGTAACTGATAAATTGAAAATTCAATTCGAATTTAATCTAAATATCTTCCATATGGATATACAAAAAAAAAACTCCCATAAGAATGGCAGAGACATTATACCATTATTATTATGTTTACAAATTAACTCACCATTGTGTGGTCGATATCTTCTATGTTCCTGACTTTTGCCCCATGATATGGAAGTTATCATGCGCCATCGTGAACAAGAACACTTACTCTTTGCTTTAAGGAAATCCTTGGAAAAAGCAGCATACCATAAATGCTCGTCCTAATTGAATACTTAAAAAATTTCTAACCTTCATATAACCCAATATTTGATCCTGTTTCTCCTGCTTGGTTAAGCGTATGGCCTCCCATTCTTCATCAGTGATTTTACCCTGAATCGATTGTTCCTCGGTTATGATGCGTGAGATTGATGAGACAAAAGCGAAGCTTATTTCAGCGATTGTGCAATTAATTGAATCCTGACAACGTGTCATGTTGATTGTAAAGGCTTCAATTTCAAGTTTCAACACAACTCACCACACAATCCAGAAGTGTTTCGTTCAGCGCAAAAGCTATATTCGCTCCTTCTTCTAAATTTTGCGTAATACTCATCGCATCGAAGTTTCTTCGCTTATCGTCAAGGATAAAGAATAACCATTGATTGTAAATGTGAAACATATCCATATCTTCAGCGATCTCGATAATGTCTTCATAAAATTTTGAATATATCAAGAATTGATGGGGCTCTTTTGGGCGATTGAAAAATGGTTCGAGCAGTTTCCGTATGACACTTCGCTTCCGTTGGCTGCGTAATGTATCGTCAATAGTGTACAATTGCAAAGAAAGTGGATTTATCTCTTGATAAGCGCTTTCATACACCACCGATTTAACTAAAATGTCGTTTTCAGTCACTTAAAAAACAGGTGAGAGTGTTTAATATATTTTTTTTTTGTTTTTTCTTACAAATTTTTTTTAATAGAATAAACTTACAGAGCGTTTCATCCATGAGCACAATTGAAGTTTTCCATTTGAGAACTTTCTGCATTTTTGCATCAAGTGTCATTTGTGGAAACTCTTCACCATGACCGACAAGTGGAACCTTGAATAGTTCCAAAAGAGAGAGAGCATGGTAAGTACTTCAATCATATTGTAAATTTTTTGGTTAAAGTGACCAACGGGAATGATGAAATTATGATTAGTGTTGCAACGGATAGTGTATCCGTCCTGATGCCGGATATCCTGCTATTGGGCCACGCAGCCAGCCGGATATCTGGCTACCGGATTTTCTTCTTCTAATTTATAATTTATTTATATATTTTATATTATATATAATTTATTTATATATCGAATGCAACCGGAAACGGAAGTCAGAAGAAATGTTTTCAATTGTAATTGGAAAAAAACATTTGGTCAATTGAGCGATGTATTTTCCAAAAAACTTTTTTTTTGAGTTACTATTTTGGGGGCTTATTATGAAAATATAGTACATCTTTGAATGAAATCGATCAAGCATTTCGAAGGACATGAGCAAAAGAAAATTATGCTCTAAGGTTGACGACTTTTAGTTTTGATGGACAAAAAGTTTCTGTGCTGCGGCTTGCACTCTATTCACTATATTCGATATTCTGTATATATTCACTATATAAAAATGAAAGACTGGAATATCTTTTTCGGATTAATGCGAAAAATTTTTGCTGGTTTTGAGCCAGGACTAAATTATTTTTCTTTGAATGTCGAAAAGTTGTAAAAAAAAATCTTTAAAAAAAGTACGGCATACTTTTAGGATTATTTTGGATTATCAACAAACTCTCATATTTTTCATCGACTACTCGCAAGTTCTCATCCATATATAACTTCCATTCGTAGAAAGCGAAATAACAATGAATAAGAATTACATCGCGTGGTGCAAGAAATGATAATGGAAAAAATTTTTTCGTTTGAATTATTTGTGTTTCTGTAATAAGAACTTTTTTGGAGGAGTTGCTTTTTTTTTTATACTCCAGTCTACTAGGTGGGCGTGGCATGTAATTGATAAAATTTTATTGATTGCCATGTTGAAAGTTCGCAACAGAATTCTAACAAATTAATATGGTTTGCTTCGAGCTTTTACAGGTTTTAATATGTACCTTATTATACGTCCACGCTTTTCTGAGGCAAACAGTGTTTAACTAAAACATTTAAAATCTCATAGAAAGTGGGCGTAGCACTTCAATCAAAGAAAATGACACTGAATTTGAAAATTTTTGTTGCAAGAAAAATGGGCGTGACAGTGATCCGATTTTTGTCAATGAAAATTTTTTTTTGGTTTAGTGTCTGGAACCAAATTTTCTTTAAAATCAGATAAAAATTGCAAGATTTGGAAATTTCAGGTGTATGGGAGGTGGACGTGGCAATGGTCCGATTCTTACCAAATTTTGAAATTTTCTTAATTTGGTCAAAATTATGGTCTGTGCCAAAATTCAATGTTCTACGATTACTCCTTAAAAAAAAAATAATAATAATGAAAATATGAGGCGGCTCCACTGTGCAGCGTTGCAATGATCCTGAGCGTTGGCGTTTGGTAGAAAAAATTTCGAATCTTATTTTTTGACACAGCACACTTTTTAACCCGCATCCAGCGATCAATTTTTTGAACAAAATGTACGTTATGCATTCAATTGATGCAGATAAAAAAATAGAATAATTTTTGCGTATTCTTTCTTTTTAAGTAAGGAAGAATAAATGAAACTGATGCAATCGATGGATGCGGGTTAAGTCAGATGCGATGTTTGGCAGTATAATTTTTTTTACTTAAAATTATTCTAGTCTTCCTCATGCAGCTTCCCAAAAAGACTTTGTAAATGGAAATTTCTTCTGAAAATGGAAATTTTCTATGAAATATTTTAACGAAACTGCATCGGATTTCCTCCACTCGCTCCATTTCTAAATCTGAATTCATAGTAAAATTACAATACAGGAAATGTTTAATCTGGTATTCGGCACGGATAAATTTATACCGGATATCTTTACGGTATGTTACAACGTGTATTTATAATCACTAAAAATAGTGAACTACTTAGCAATAAATTTCAACTTTACATAAAGTAGTAAAATTCAAATAAATTTTACTATCATAAACTTTGTAAACATGAAATCCAAAGTTAAATGTCACGATGCTTCAAGTGCTAGGAAATGAAATTCACAGTATGCTACAAATTGTATTAGTGCTTAAAATAAGTATGGTTCTATCCGTTAGGCAGCTAAAATCATTAAAATTTTGTTATAATATTAATCTTTTTTCAACGCTTTCATTTAAAGACCAATCATTTCGAAATTATTCTAATTGACATTTAAAACAAAATTTACATTAGCGCACGCTGTAAAGGCAGACGTGGACAGTCTCCGTCGGTTATGGCTATCAAAAGTATGGAAGTCAATTTAGTAGCTTCATAGAATTTCCAAGTATTTTCGCAATCCGTTACCGTCAAAGCAGCTAGAAAATCTTTATGGACCAATTTTTCCGTATATACATATATATTATAACACCTTTTACTATCCCAGAGCTCACCTTTCTTTAAACGTACGGCATTCCATGTGAAATATCTCACATTGATGCCACCGTTTTTCAAATTCTCGCGTATCGTATCGCTTAATATTTTTTGAAAGCTCCCCAGAATATCCTCCCCTCGTGCTTTCGTATACTCGTGGTCCACAACGACCGCTATACGACAGGATTTTAAGGTTTCAGTCTTTGCCGTTTCGTTCTATACAAAATCGAAATTTCCAACTCACCAATAGATGCATTCGCAGTTAGAAATGATGAGAAATCATTTCCATTGACAACACTAAAATGAAAAAGTGCACAAACCGTTAGCCAATTTGCCGCTGGATACTTCATTGCCCTCGAAATGTTCACACTCGACTGTGAAGAAAAATCATTGTGCGATTTATTTTGATCGAAAAATGAAAAACGATTTACGACTAGAAATTTTTATTGGCACGCTTTCCGCACCAATGAGCTCCATAAAATATTTATAAAACATGACCCTAAGCCTTTGAAGAAAAAAAAAAAAAATAAATAAATAAAAAAAATAAAAAAAATAAAATCAAATATAGAAAAAAAAGCGAAAGTCTGGCGCAACACGGTTAACGTCTACGTTTTGATTGACACTTTGCGGTCGAAGGCTCTTCTTCCTGCCGGCGGCGCCAACGTTGGTATTGATACTCGTAAAATAGTTTGTGGTCAACGGAAATCGGTTGCAGGTGTTTCAATTATTGGGTTCAATCTGAAAATTGATTGATTTTTTAATTGAAATTCCGAAATTTGACGATGAGTCGAGAAATTATATCGATTGAAGGGTCTTATTAAAACGGGTTTTAATAACATTTGAAGCCATTAAAATGACTGTGAAAAATTATAGAGATATTTGAACATTAACAAATCTTAAGCGTTGAATTTTGATATGAATTGTAACCTCAAGGTCAATAATGCATGTCAATATTTAAGTCTAAAATTTCCTATAAGTTTTAAGTATTTTCCTGTAAAATTTAATTGATATCTTGGTTATGTGGCAATATTTTAAAGTCGCACGATTTTTAATATCGAAATTTTTCGATGCATACTTTTGGGAGAATCAATTTGAAGAGACTTCATGCCAAACTCGGGTTATCGTAATCCAATCCCTATAATATTTAATATTTAAGCTTATAGGACCATTTAGAAAAAAATGGAGGGTATGCGTTTCGATTTTTGAGCAAATGTAATCCTCCCTTATATCTTGGGACACTCTAATATACATATATACTTATTTCTTGAAGGCAACAGATCTTCCCATCCTTGCACATTGCGATGAATTCGCCTTGTTTGCGCTGCAACAATGAAGGTTGTATTAAATGTCCAGTATATCTGGGGCCTCACTCTTGTATTGCGATGCGATAGTTTATTTCGAGTCGCCATTGGAACGGTTGTTTAGACTTATTTCCCTTTTACAGTTTAGTTGGTATGTTGGAAATGCATTTCACAACCATTCAGCTCATTTTTACGAATCAAAAAACTATAAAAAACCGTTACAATTGCGAAATAAGCTGTCGCATCGCAATACAAGTGTAAGGCCCCTGGTCACCACACAGTGGTTTAAAATCCAGTTTTCGAGGAATTTAATCAAAATTTCAACCTTTTCATATCGCAAAACCGAAAATGCCATTTGATTACCAAAAGTTCCATTAGGTTAAAATTGAATAAAAAGTTTCCCGGTGGAAACCAGGTTTTAGGCGAACAGCTGATAAAACCCTTGTTTTGAATTCTCTGTTTGTTGAAGTTTGATGCAGTAAAAGAATACTTAAAGTTTAAAAAGCCGTTGAAAGAGAACAAACGTAAAAGTTGTTCGTATTAAATATGGAAAATATCAATGAAGGTATGGAGATTTGAAATATTGTTTTAGTTTGTGCAAATAGTTGTCACAGCTGTGGTATTGCGTTGTTTAAATATGTTGTCTTTTATACACGAATTTGTTAATAATTTTTGTGTTCAGTGGAGCTGATTTCACGAGGTTCCAGGGGGTTCCACGATATATATACATATATATTTTCTGAAAGGGTATTTTGTGTGCTTTTATATGAATGAAATGTTCCCGTTCAAGTCCGCTGCTAGAATTTCACTTTATTTCATAGGAGAAAGGCTAAAAAATGCCGATATATTCAAAATTTGGATTGAGAAATATAAGAACTAAATTTAAAATTAACATTTTTTGATTTCGATGAAATTCTCAGCAAGGGTTTATAGTGTTATTTTTTAGGTTCGGCCAAAATTTTAAGGAGTTCCGACAAAAAATGAAAGTCTTATATAAAAAAAAACCTTTTTGTGGTGTATGGCATGTAGGAGTGTAGGTCTAACTCTCGACGTCGAAAGCCTCTGCCGCTAATAAGAAATTCACCATCAGGCAGGAATAGGAAATTCAACTCTTTCGAGAAATTCACCAAAAAGCTACCAACAGAAACCTTAAGCAAGAATAGGAAATTTAACTCTTTCGAGAAATTCACCAGAAAGCTACCAACAACAATATGGGTAGACACAAAGTGACACTATGATGCAAGAAAATTATCAAAGAAACACGGCGTCGGCTCGGTTTTTTATATTGCTTGAAAACTTCATAATTGAAACTTAATTAAATGTATTACGATATGTTTTTGCTTACTGTGCACGAATGTTTTCATTTTGTAATAAATTGACATACATTTTTGACTACGGCTACGAATTTGATTGTACGTAGAATTTAGTATATTTGCTGAAATAGCGTGATAAAAAAGTTATCTGGACGGGGTAAGACTAAAAAGACAATTCATATTTCTCCTTGATATTGAGTTTCCTTGATTAGTTTTATGTTTTTAAAGTTTTTCATATCATTTTATGAGTTTGGTAGATTTTTACATGTAATGAACTCGAAAATCTCCCAAAATTAAAAATAAAAGTGGCAATGCATTTCACCACAGCAGAGCTAAAGATTTCGCTGCCATAGCATGCTTCTCTTTTCCTCATGCTATATGCCTATGTGCAGCGTAGCTCTAACACATTGCAGGGATTGGGAAGAAGAAGAGTTAGACCTACACTCCTACATGGTGTATGGGAGGTGGGTGGTGGGCGTGGCCGATTGTGATGAAACTTTCATATTTTATTAATATTACCAAGAGAAATACATGTGCGAATATTTATTGCTCTACAACAACTCCTTCTATTTTATTCCTCAAAAACTGGATATTAAACCACTGTGCACCGATACGCGGCTAACTTATTGTCGATACTTATTGTTTGAACCCAATTGTGTGATCAAACTTATTGTTTTGTAATGTTTTGTTCAATGAACTAGTCTATTTTAAGCGCCTCTTCGTTTTTCAAACCAAATGTTTATTTTAATTTTACTTTATTTTATTTGATTTCTTTTAAAATTACATTTAATTTTCTAATTGTTTTTCTTACTGTAATACAAATAAGTATGTATATTCACTTTTTGGCTGATCTTATAATAATCTTCTTGTACGTCAGCCAAGAGACGTTCGAAGGTTGTAACTGAAACCTCATGATGGTTTGAAGGCAGAAGTTTTCTCTTCGGCTTAGAAAATTTCTTCAGTCGATGGAGTATCGTTATATAACTTTTGTTGTGTACTTTGATGGCAGAGCGCTGTTTATCTTTATACGTAAGAATGTAGGTTGGTCGAAATGCTTCTCTTCATTTCAGCTGAACGTACAGAAAATTGAGAATTCGTGTTGTATTTTTTATTTAGTTTTTAAATCCGTTTTAGTTTTTTTTGTTTTTTGGTTTTTGCTAAACGTTGATGAACATAACTGGTGCTTAAAGTTACCTAAATATCGTTTTCTACTTAAATTTATTTTATTTTTTTTTTTTAGTATTTGATTTAAATGCAATTATAATGATCGCTTATGAAGGAATTGAATTTGATTTGATTTGATTATCTGTACCGAGATCCATTTTCATAATCGTCGTATAGTGTATAGTTAGGTTTTGTTGCACAAAAACATGTAGCATACTTCAATGCGCAAGCAGACAATATGCAAATACATACAAGTAAATAGGTAGATAATTGCGCAGATTTATAAATATATGTATGCACGTATGTATGTATGTTTGTGTTTCTGTCCTGACCATGGTTTCTCTCTTTCTATGTTGTATCTATCTATGTATCTATCTGGCTGTGTTCAATTCATTTTGACTGTTCGCTCGATTTTGTGTGGTTAGTTGATTTGATTTTTCCTGCATTTTCCGCTATTCGATTTGATTCTACAATTACCGACTGAAAGTTTGTGGTGCCATGGTGCAGATTGGCTTCAGACCCAAACATCGTCCACGGCTTATTATCTCTTTTCTCATTCATGCAATATTGCACTCAAACGCTCCTCGACAGCGACCTTCCGCGATTTCCAGACGAATTCACAGACAGCAATAACGCATGCAACGCCCATGCCGCCCATTAAGACCACAAATACACCCTGGCCCATTCAGAATTCATTTTTTTTTTTGAGCCCCAATTTTAGGCCCAAAAATTTTTTTTCAAAATTTCTCATGCTTTGGCCTAAAATTGAACTATAAGATTTGATTACTTGAAACGGGTTTTCTGGGGAGTAAAAAAAGTTTAACGAAAATGAACATTATTTTCCAACTTATTTTGCATCTGATTGTGAAACTTTTTTTCAATCTCCAATTATTTCATTGCCTAATTATCAAAGTTTTTCAAATGATAAAAAAAATATGTCAATTTACATATCACTTCCTCCAATTAAATTAAATGGCTCATGATGGTAGTATCGAATAAACGAGTCTTATTAAATTGTAGAGTTTAAAATACATTCTTTACAATATCAAAAGACTGATTGCAAAATTTACGGACGTCAATGTGGCCGGCCCTTAGTGCCTAATTTTATATAATTCAATGAGACGTATATACGATGAAATTGATCATACTCATTTGAGATTGATATGGAACAACTGTAAATAAATATAATGTTATATATTCTCGATTTTATTATTTTTAAACTCACTCGGTGGCGTTGCGATCCCATATCCTTTGGTGTCTAGCATTCCCCACTTGGGTTAATTCGCAGTTGCGTTCCGTCACGTACTCAATCGAAGTTGATTCCATCAAAAAGGCGTAGGAACCTAAACGAAAAGGTTTTAATTACAGAAAATGAAAGCGAAATGATATTCCAATTCTAATTTTAAGCATTGTGCGTGATCTTGAAGCACCAAGCAGATTTGTTTGGAAATTGTGCGATTACGTACAAAGTACTCTCTCCTTGCGGATAGTCCTCTTTAACGGACATTCTTTGGGAATGCCCTAGTATTCCTGCTTCTAAAAAAGTTGCCTCTTAAGCAAATATATATCTACTGTTAAGCGGACACATTTTTCGACCTCGTAGGTGTCCGCTTAAGTGAGACTAGGTACACTGTGATATTATTTAGTACATGGTCATACCTTTTCCTTTAGCTACACGTTCGACGCCTTCGCCATTACTCGAAGTGAATACCGATGGCCGTGCTGATTCCATAAACGACCACATTCGTTGGTAGGTAGATATTTTAGAATCCTAGAAATACAATAATTTTAAGGTCTCTCGTTAGATCCTTAAACTGATTTTCTTCTTATTACTCTGAAAAAAGCAGCTGTGCTTCCACCTTTAAGGGCTCCATATTTTATACGCGTCTGTTTGGCCAAATCTTCAGCGCTTTCAATCGGCGAATCCATCCGTTCCACAGTTAAGAATGCAGCCAAATTAGCTGTGTACGAGGAAATCATTATGAGTGTAAAGAACCACCACATTCCGGCGACCATTCGTGTCGAGAGTGCTCTAAAATATGGAGAATAAAGCTAGTAAATTGTTTTCGCAATAAATTTGCAATGAATTTCTTACTTTGGTAGGAAATCACAACCTTGTTGCATTAAGGATCCGATCGCAAACCACATGCAATTCATAAGTGTAAATTGATTCTCCACTTTCTCACCATGTGCATCTGTGTATGCAGGCCATTCGTATGGTGTGAATCTATATAAGATCAGTAAAGAAAAAAAAAAAAAAAAATAAATAATGGAAACATTTAAATCAGGTTACTTTTCTGCCCTACTTTGCCAGTATGAATAGTAAAACGGAAACACCCAAATATGCCGTCGCCATATAGATCCATACATCCAACGATAATGGCGATAGGAAGGAGAATAAATTGGGTGGCTGCTTGACAGGCTTACGATATAGAACCGAAACACCAAGATTCATAAACGGCATCGTAAAATCGACGGCCTGTTCTCTTTCGAATGTTATTGTCAGATCGGCTATTGCCAAATCAGCACGCTGCTCGAGCAGTTCCCGGATCATGCCATTCCAAACGCTTGAAATCGAATTTTATTTGAGTCCTCGGTTAACGTGAAGCTAAAATAATTTTCGATTTACCCGGTTTGTTTATTGAATCCACCATAGTTGCCATCCGGAACCAATTGAATTTTATAATTGAAACCCAATGCCTTCGAAATCTCGTGGGTCAAATCGACAGCGTATCCTTCGAACTGATCGTTGCCTGTGAGCGGTATTGTCGATTCCTTTCTCATGCAATACGGATTACTCTGTTGAAAAAAATTCAATTTATTATGAAATTCTCATTTATTATGTATGTATGTATGTGTGTATTTTAATTTGCCAGCGGAAAATTATCTCCTTCATGACAATGTCATCAGTGATGTCATCGATGACATACAGGTGACATTGTCATGCATGACATCTTGGAGGAAATGTCATCGTGGAGGGATGCTGTTCACGTGCTTGAATCTCATTGGCTATTGAAATTTAAATAAGGTTTTAGCGTCAGTTGAATGTTAGCTTGAAGTGGCGTAGATGATGAGTGCTGGACTCATAATCCGAAGATCGCGGGTTCGATCCCTGGCTGAGGCGAACAAAAATTGTTAAAAATAGATTTTTAAAAATTGCGAAATATCCAAAGAGAGGACAAAAAAGAGAAGTTATCAAACTAGTTTCTATAAATTGGCATTTTTTCGCCATCGCATCCCCTAGCATGACAATGTCACCGGTGAATTCACTGTCCACAACTCCTGTAAAAATGTCATACAAAGTCTCATATGAATTGTCATGCATACGGGGATCCAAAGTCACCCTGACTTCATCGATGATGTCAGCTGGACATTTTCCGCTGGGTTCTCTTTGGACCCAAAGTCTTCTGTCGTCCATTCACTCACCAGTATTGTTGTCACAACTAATGTTTTGTTCTTCAAATTCGCTTCGATTTCCTGTTGCTTCTGACTAAAAGTACGCGTGAAATTTATACCCTCCGGAGCAGTTGAATTCCAAGTCCCAATACGTCGTATACCGATTGGACCCAGCTCTACAATATCCAGTACAAAATCCGTACGAAAGCCTTGATGATCGAATTTGATCACATTCGTTAGTCCCTTCATCTCAACGATTTTCATATAATTAATCAAACTGAAGCCATGTTGCCATGTATTCTGACCATCACAGCTAATCGGATGTATATCGATCTGTTGTGACGTATCCAAGTCGTGTAAGGCTTTCGAAAATAAATGCACAGCATCGTACATCAGAGCCGTTTCGGCTCTGATCGTTGATAAATTCGCTGAACGAAGTACGCCTTTATCCTCGATACTCCATTGACGCACAACGTCGGTGACCATTTTTTCATTGATTATTCGAAATCCAGTTATATTTGTGCCAGCGTAACGAAATTCATCCAAATTGAGTGTATGAAGGTCGAGTGACGTCACCAGATAACTGTGATAATCACTCAGCATTCCAATTTGTTGCGCTTGCTTGAACACATCATAGATCTTTTCCGTCGAGCAATCAAGGACGATGTGTGCCTCAGCTGAGTTCTTAATTTGTTTCAAAAGCGGTCTGACGACAAAGGGAAAAGGTCAACAAAGGGGGTGAGTGAGAGTGTGAGAATGTGAGAGAAATAGACACAAGACCCAGCAGTTATTTAGGAAGTGCATTACCAAAGTAATGCATTTTTTTTTATCGATGAAATAGGAATGCAAAGTAAATTGAACAAATTTGCATGGAGAGGTAATCGAAAAGGTAATGTCTTGCCTAATATGTTCACTCTCAAAGCAAAGCGTTACATACTTCTATAGCATTACTTGAGAATGCATATAGTAATGCATTACAAAATCAAGTATATTTCCATTACTTTTCGTACAACTGGTAATGCAAATAGGTATAAACAGTACGCCTTTTGAATTACTTTTTGCATTACCATCGGTTACAAATAACTGCTGGGGAGGGATGGGTCAATATGAAAGGGTTTAATCTTAGTACTTCCCTTAATGGAAAGAGAAAACCAAAAAAAAAAATGCATATTCAAATGGCCTTCTGCATTTGACTTTCCATTTCTTTTTTTTTTTTTTTTTAATCTAAAATCCCTGACTTACCTGTAATCTCCCGAGCCACTAAGCTGACGTACTGTTATAGGATACGGTGAAGTGCCGTGAGCCTTGAGTAGTTCCTGCAAACGCACAATGCCATCATTGTTCTCGTAGATAATGGTGAACGTCTTCCAGCCCCAATACTTTACAATGTCCACATAAGCCTGAATCATGTCAACACATGGGCGTGTGTGTGTGTGTGTGTTTGTGGTTGTGTGGGTAATTGTGTGCATTGAGCATTTCGTTCGAGGGATAATAAAATGCACAAATAGAAAGACAAATATTTGTAAAACCCAATTTTCAATGAAATTCAGTGAAACTTTGATGCTTTGGCTAATACCTTTGACAGTGTATTCGGATGAGGATACAAATTCACGAGACAGCTTTCACGACGCAGTCGGTAGTCCCAGCGGTTCTCTAAATGTGGTATCTATACACATTCATATAAATAGGAGAAAAACAAACCAACAGATAATATAATAATGCTATCAAAGTGCATAAGCCAAGAGTAAAACGAAGGAGAACAAAAAAATTACCTCCATGTTGTCGCAGATACTTTGAACATGACTCGCTGTATGCGAGGATTGTGGGCCAAATATGGCGGCCACACCGATGTTCAGCAAACCGCAAACTGAATGCCAACAGGAGTACATAAAATAAGAGGAGAAGAAATAAGAGAAAAACTCTATATTATTATCATTGCGTTCTTATCTGTTTGCACTTTTAGTTTCTCTATAAGCCGCCAGCCAGTCTTTTATTCGACTGAAAAATGAACAACATAAAAAACAAAAAGCAACATGAATTTCCGCCATTTTATAAGCTTCCGCCCGGCAGCATCATAAAGTGTACCTGAATTATGGATTAGCCTAAGCACACTTGCGATTCTATCAATACAAATCCACAGCTTTCAGTTTTTCTCTATCCTTTATACCTGTCTACTCTATTTGCAACCACTATGTATGTATGGCTTAGATGAGCTCGTCTTCCGAATCGACTTGGTCCCATAAAATGTATTCAGTGCATTGTGGAGCACCAGCTTATCGCTCTCACGTGGCGGCATTGGGTACCGCCATCAAATCTGTACATTGCATTCACCGAAAATTGCTTTTCGGCAATGGGCGGCATACGAAAGGCTTGCACGAGAATTTTCGTACACTCGTGCCTTCAACCTGCAAGTGATTATCTGTTGTCATTGCTGAAATACATTTGGCATTAAGGAACGAGCGCAATGTTGCTGCACATGTGCCCTCATGGTGCTCTCCAGGTCGTAATCGTATAAAGAGGAATGGAATTGAATGGAATGGAATGAAAGCGGAATGCTCGAGTGTGCTTTCGGGTACGTGTTGTTCAAAACTATTCGAATCTGTTTAATTTTACTACAATGAAGTTGTTAGATCTCTCTTTTTACTACTGCTGAATGCAGTGACGTGCACAAGGTGATTTTTGGGGTACAAACACCCACCGATATGCAACTTATAAGAGGAAGACAAAAAGTAGTGATGATTTAAAAGTTCTTTATGCATAGAACCCCTTCCGAAATGATATTCTGTGTACGCGCCTGGCTGCTGCTGTCATGACTGCGTTTGTGATTCCGTTTGAATACTTTTTATACCCGACACACTCTGTGCCGAGGGTATATTGCGTTTGTGTGGTTGTGTGTAACACCCAAAGCTAGTCGAGATGGACCATACACAATGTATATAGAAATGATTAGCGTCACCAGGAGATCCGATTTAGACATGTCCGTCCGTCTGTCCGTCTGTCTGTCTGTCCGTCTATCCGTCTCTTTGTATACAGTTTTCTTATCGAAGGAGTTGAGCTATCTTGACAAAATTTGGTATGCGTGCTCATGGGAATATAAAGTAAGAACAAGTTCGAGAATGGACCCGATCGGACCATTTTTAGGGGTAGCTCCAGTACTAGGGTCTGTTACGAAAATCACAAAAACTGCTCTAAAATCGAAGTTTTTTAAGATAATTTTATTGAAATTTCATATCTGAACATGTTTAAAGGCAAGAAATATGGTTTCCAAAAATTGGAAAAGTGGGCGTGGCAGAAGGGTTTTTTTTCGAAAATTATCTCCTACACCAGAAACTCAAATGGGACGAAAATTGCCACTTATTCTTCCTTTGTAGCCATAAACATCCTCTCCAAAAATTTCTGTGATAGGTCCATTATTAAGGGTACCTCCAGTACTAGGGTCTGTCACAAAAATCACAAAACTGCCTTAAAATCGGACTTTTTCGAAATATTTTAATGAAACTTAAAATTTGAGCGTAAATTTAAGCCTCCGATTATAGTTCAATAAAAATTGGAAAAGTGGGCGTGGCAAAGGGGCATTTTTCATAAAGAAATCTATCAAAAGTCGGTATATGGGGCCGCTTATGGCCTTAAACACCTCTTGATATTAAAAATGATTTGAACATGTGAGTCTGTGTCGGGTATTCTATTGTCAGGCTCGCCTGACTATAACACCCTTACTTGTTTTCCTTTGTTTTTGCTTATTTTCGATGTCCTGTTAAAATCACGAATGGCCCTAAAGTTTTGTTCGTGGTTAAAGCTTTTAAAAAAGTTTCTTTCACTGAGGCCCGAAGCTGTTGCGATTTTCAAATAAGTAAATGAAGTATACTATTCTTTTTCCAACTTCTAGTATCTTATCAAATAGCTTTCAACTATTGTTTAAGTTTGAGTTTTTATGGTTCTCATTGAATTTTATGTTTTATTTTTTTTTTCATACATTCGCTTCTCATTCAAAACAAAATATTATTCATTTTTCTACGTCATATTAAAGTGATTAAAATAAAAGCAATATATGTATGTTTTTTTTTTTCTCAGATGTTATCATTTTTTGCTTAGACGAGATAATTATGATGACTCCTCACCCTAAATTATTTTTGTTTATTTTATTAAAATCCACTTTGGTACTTTTTCTTTATCATCTCTCAGCTTGTCTATTGATACCTCTTGATCCCTTGTGTTTTGGAGGTGCTTAAATGTTATTTAAAAATATTGTTTTGATTTTTTCTTAAAGGGTTGGCTGCGTGAACTTTGGGGTTTCAAGCAAGTGTGAAAACACTGAAGGTTAGGTTAAGGTGTAGGGGCCACTCACCAAAAAGTGGACGCACTTGGACCTAAGAGGTCCGTTGTGATACCCGCGGGAGTTTCGACACCTATTTATGAAACCAATTATGTTCGCTCAGTAAAGCTTGCTATACTCAAAGGATAAAGTTACCCGAGTTGAGATAGGGAGTGGAAGAAGTACCCTATCAAGGATTTAAATCTCAATTTAGCGTAGGTCGGGTAGTGCAGGAGAAGCTTTTAAGGAGTTAGTTCTTCATCCTGACAGCTCCTGCAAAATTCAAAACCAGGGGCCTGAAAGACAGTGGCCGGTCATCAGTCCAACCGTTACTAAGAGCCGATTTTTCGACATCTTGAGTAGTTCCCTAGTCCGTTTTAGATATATATACGTGGCCAAGTTAGCCTAGCTTTCGCACAATTACCCGCGCTTAGCTAGCTCTCTTGAAAGGATCTGTGGGATAATTTTTTAATAAAACCGAGAACACTGAATGGGAGGGAAAATTTTCCACTGGGAGGTCGATAAAATATCTTCTCAGAAGTAAACAAGATCAATTTTTTTTTCTATTTATCAGCCTTTTTAATAGTGTCCTCAGTACCAGAGTCATCATCTCGTTTATCCAAAAAATGTGTTTTTTTTGGGAAATGGAATTCCAGGTTTCAGAAGGGTATATTAAAAAAATATCAAATTTTTTCACATATAGTGTTGAGAATCCTTTAATTGTTACAATCAAAAAATCTCTAAGGCCACGGAGAGATTTTTTAAGCCAAGAAGGTGATCTAATATCATTTTATTGATTTCGTGATATACAAGCAGATAAACCCGGTACGACCAGAGTCCGCTCTGAACAAAAGTAATATTTACCGCCCCTATGATGTAACTAATAGGGTACTGTTTTCGTACATCTATGTGAAAGTGCTGCTGCTCACAGTACCGCTCTGGTCTTGTCACCCCATAAAACGCGGCCTAGGTGAAATCGAATTGCGCAGTAATTCATCAAACCTTATGGATCACTTATGAATCCGTTTTCTAAATCACTCAAGCGACCGCAAAAAAGATCCCGTGATTTATTCTTTTATAGACCATATGACGCTTTTTTTAAGGGCAAACCAGAACTTTAAACTGGCAATGAGGTTAGAAGTAAATTTTTTTTTTGACCAACGCACATTTTCATACTACTTAATTGGGAAGGCTTCATAGGAGTAAGCTGCTTTTACGCTGCTTTTGAATCACTTAAAACAGTGATCGACAAGGCATAGAACAATTGTTGAAAATGGCGGCTTACATATGTATGCCTAAGCTCTTTTATTTAGTCGTTGATGAGACAACGAAGAGACAGCATTGTGAGCACAATACACAAGAAAAATGTTTCGCTGCGAAATGGATGAAGAAAAAATATGCAAAATGCAAAAAATATGCCGCCATTTTAAACAATTGTTCTATGCCTTGCCGACCACTGACCTTATCTCTCGAAAGGCAGGCTACTTTTCCTATGTTTTCTTCCATTGGTCCTTGTTCCTTATATTTTCACCTACTAATCGTAGTGATATTGTGTTAAAAATCTGCGCTTTTTTCAATTATTCACAAAAAACGGACTCTGATTCCGATGCTTAAGGATATTTCCAGCTAACAGTTTTCAAAATTTCTAATCACAAGCGGCTCTTTTTGAGTCGTCTTTTAAAAAAATAATCATAATAGGTCTCGTTTTCTGATGAGAAGTGATGCCATTTAAGGAAGGAAATGGAACCCAAGCCTTGAGGCTTCTTTGTAAAAAAACAAAAAATTAAATAAGAAAATTAAAATCGTTCAGTTTTTACGTATTTTTAAACTTAAAACTCTCAATTCAATCTCTGGTTTATCAGAATCATTGATCTTAAAGAATAATAAATCAATCAATCCATCAAAAAATCCCTTAACTATGACTCCACGTCTGTCCAAAATGCCATTGGTAGAATGGATCCTTAAAAGTGCAAATTTCCTCCCATGAGTCAATAAGTAAGACTCTTAAAAGGTTATCTGATAAGATTGCCACAAAAAAACTAATATCCCTGGAGATAAAAGAGCTGAAAAAAGGACAATCTAAAGACGAATGTCCTGAACAAATGATTTCTATTCGGGCAAAATGGAGTCGCTGGAATCAACTATTGATTGACAGCGCCGACAGCGTTGTTTGCGTTTCGCCATTGTTTCAATGAATGCCGAAATCGCTCAAATTGTGAGAGCGTTTTTTCATCGGTCCCATTTTCCCGAATAATCCAAAAAAAAGCAGTTAAAAAAAAGGACATTCATACGTTGCGGAAGCCAGCAACGCGGAAGAAAAATGAAATTTATTAGCCGCAGTTGCGGTGCATCACATGCCAGTCAGATATGCCAGATATACGTTGACCAGTTTGATTTTTTATTTTTTCATTTTTTTTTTTGTCCCTTCATACTCACCCCGTTTGCCAGCATGAAAGCTATCATAGGGCGAAATCCGTTCGATTTGTGGCACCAATTTCGATCGCGGCAAAATCAATCTGTCCGCATTGATGTGCTCAACAGCTTGTCGGAATGCAAGCTCCTGGTTATCATCGGTGGGATGAAATAGACCGCCTGCAGGAGCAATAAAAAAGATGGTGTCAGCATCAGTCGGGCATAAATGTTAGAAGAGAAAATGGCAAGTACCAAAAGCCGGAAGGTAAACGTAAACAGAAACATAAAAAGCACGCGGCGTTTATGACAACAACATAAAAACGAAGCGAATGGAAAATAGAGGCAAAACCAAACAAACACAAAAGCCGATAATAAAACCAATTTTCGCGTCCAATCTTTTTTTGAATGCTTTTGAAGTCCTTTGCGAGTTTCCATTGCGGCATTTTGACAGTGAACAAAAAAAGAAAGAAGTTAAAACAAACGACGAAAATAAAACAAAAAGAACAATGAAATTGTAAAAGCAGTGAGGAAGGGCAATGCACGGCCAGATACACAAACGCGCCAAAGTTTTATATTGCGTATAAAAATCAATACATCAAAGCCGAGATGCCTGCCTTCAGCTCCTTTTCGGTGATACGAGTATACGGCAAAAAAATTTCATTTATTGAATCGGAACCTTCGTAAACTTACCGATTTTTATTGTATCTGGAAGCGCTTCGAGTCTAAGCACACAATTGCATAGAATTAGCAGCAGCAGAACGCTGCACACCAACGGAAAGTGCATTTTGATTAAGCTTGATTCTCTTTGATTGAATACGATTTGTTTTAATTCTTTGTTTTTTTTTTTTTTAAGATACTCTACTCTAGACGCCTAACAACCGCGAGCGCATTTTCTCCGACGATGTATAATTTTTTTTCAATTCGTTCACCCTCGAAGCTAAAGTCGCACTGAAACGAAATTGGCTCTGCCTTTGCGAATAACAATTCGTATAGAGATAAGCGTCCAGCATCTGGTTATTGACAATTGCGGAATCTGCGCAATGGATGCTGCGAAGTGTCAAAATGAAGTGGTCCCAAATGTCGGGTTGAAGGCTCTAACAGCGAAGGTTTTTGCTTGTGCTTAAGAGTCTTGGGGTGAGCTTTTCTTCTGTGAATAGGAAAATATCCCTGAACGTGGGAAAAGAAAAGCTTTTTTTGCGATAAACGAAGACTAAAACCTTTTCATGAAAATCCAAATATTTTCAAATAAGATTTAAGAAGATTAAGGTGGCGCTTTTAGTTTAGGAGTCTGCCGTACGCTTAGAGGTATTTTTAGGACTTGTGAGATTTTTTCTGCTTGAGGTCATTAAGCCTTAGAGAATTTATGAGTTCATTAGATTCTTATTTATTTTTTTTATCAGGATCTTATCTTCATTATGGTTGTCATTGTCAATATGAACGCAAAATAATTATCATAATCGACGTCATCATCTTGATCAACTTCATGACACCCATTGACGTATTAATTGTCTTCATTGTAATAATCATCATTATTATCATTATCATTGTGATAATCATCATCATCAGCGGGATCGACATTTTTATCATATCAACATCATAATCATTTATATTAATTATCATCATCGTTTTCATCATCTCTATCATCACCAGCATTATCATCATAATCATCATCATCAACATTATCTTCATCATCGTCATAACCACAATCATAAACATCGTCATCATCATGTTCATCATCATCACAATGTCCATCATCATCACCATGCTCATCATCATCATCACGTTCATCATCATGTTCATCACCATCATCATGTTCATCATCATTATCAAAACCATTTTCATAAAATCATTTCATCATGATAATCACCATCGTCGTCATCATCATCATCATCATCATCAACAACATCATCATCAACATAATCTTCATCACCGCCATAATCAAAATCATAAACATCGTCATCAGCATGTTCATCATCATCACCATGTTCATCATCATTATCAATACCATTTTCATAAAATCATTTCGTCATCATTATGATAATCATCATCATCACCATCATCATTGTCATAGTTATCGCCATCATCATGATAATTATAATCATCATAATTGTCACAGTCATCATCATCATTATAATCATCGTCAACATCATGATCGCGATCGCTGAAATAAAATCATACATACAGTCGACACTCGTTAATTCAAACCTGCGATAATTCGGACCTCTCTATAATTCGAAGTGATCACGAGATCTCTGCAAAATTTCTTTATAAATTCGACTCTCGTTAATTCAAAAACTCGATAATTCGTTACATTTTAGGAGTCCCCCGAGTTTCGAATTAACGAGAGTCGACTGTATCACCTTCTCAATCATCGTCATCAGCTCTATCACCAATAATTTCCATCGAAGCTTGAAAACGAAGTCCCTACACGATCACTAAATGTTATCCAGCTCTCAGTTCAAACTTCACTTCTCTTTTCTTCTCCATGTGTTTGATTAACGAAAAATTGACGCTTTTTTCCAATGAAGATCCTTCTTATGGCTTTATAAAGTCCTTGTAGCAAAAATATTTCTGAATACTCCATTTCCACTTCATCAATTCCTTTCTCTTGTTCATACATATGTATATATTACATACATTCATAAGTAGATATATGTATGTATCCTGTCGTACCCTCACGTCTTCAACAATTTTGCATGCACATTCGAACGAAAATCTTAATTAATTCAAAATGAAAAGGCAACATTGCTGTATGAAATTTATTTGAATTGCAGCCGCATACAAGAATTCCGCTGGATTCCATTGAAATGGAACATGTTATACTCCGAAGAGTACCCGAGAATTCACAGAATAGGTCAATGCGCAGAGAACAGTGTGGGGTTGGTACAAAAGAGGGAGGAAAAGAACACATCTTTTCAGTCATAAGATAAAGTTTGATGGTTCGACCTCAGCATTTTGTGGTTTATATAAAGCGAATATTTGAGCTCTTAAGTTTTTCAGCCCATGTGTAACGTTCTACAATTCGAAATTTTCCGTTAGCGTGAGCGTATGCCTTCTTTTAGATATGCTATGCACGTAGTCCATATCAATATGATACCCTCAAAAAGATATTTCAATTTATTTTTATTTAAAAATTTGAATTAATTCATTAAAAGGAATCTCAAAAATGTTTCTTAAATGAACATCCGGAAAAGTAATTGATTTAAATAGGGCACGCCAAGAAATTGGCTTTCATTAGGCAAATGATCCAAAGACATATGATCCGAAGAGAACTAAAAACAAGTAAGAAAACTAAAGTCGGTCAAGTCCGACTTTGATAAACCGAGCTTCGCGACAATATTGGAACACTATGATTTGCTTCTCACACTGTTCATTTGATTTGTCCAACTTCTGTTTCGAATTGGAAGCATCTATGCTTTTTACTTCGGAAACTATGAAAAGTCTCCATTTGTGCCAAATTTCGATGCAATTATCCGACCGTTTGAAAAGAGATCCGACCACTGACGGATTGACGGACAGACAAAAATGTCTAAATCGATTCAATTTTTCGATCCTGATGAAGAATATTAGGGGTATTCACAAAGTCATCGATAGTAAAGTCGGAAAATCGGAAAATTTTAGCTGCTTAAACAGTTGTGCAAGATCCAAAAAAAAATTTAAAAATTTTTTAAGAAGTCGCAATCTTCCGAATTTCCAACGTTTTTAACACGCCTTTGTGAATACCCCTATTGTATTATATTTGAGGAAAATTCGCCCGGTTCGGATCGGTTCGGCGGTTCGAACCGTGTTTGAACTTTTGGATCGGTTCGTCAAACCGGTTTTACTACTTCTTTGAATCGGGGTTTCGGTTCGGTTCTCATCGTGTTTCACTTCTAACGGTTTTCATTAAGGATTAATTTGCACAATAAATGTATGGTTACTTTATGTTAGAGATGGTATCGATATTAATTTCATAAGAATATCGACTTGGATTTTTTTATTTTTGGCCTATGGGAGCGACCACTGTGCATGGTTGCAGGCAAAAATGAAACCCTGAACCTTTACAAAAAGGGGTTCGGTTTTCGGTCCGGTTCAAACATTTGTGAAAAACTTCGGTTCTGTTAATGGTTCGGTTCATCAGCGGATAAAAACGGGTTTTTTCGGTTCAAAACCGGTTCACGTCCCTGGTTCTAGCTGTTACAAGATCCGCACAAAACTAATATACCATGCTTACGCTGGGTATAAATAGATTTAAGAACGGTTAAGTTAAAAAATCACGGTATTACAGTAAAGCCACTGTTCATTTTGAAAAAAACTGTAAAATTCTTTAGCTCTTGAAAGACAGATCTCTTTGCACGCCCTTGAAAAATGACACATCTGGTGGATTTTCTCTAGTTTTCAGTGTAAATTTATTCTCAAATGAATCTCACTGAATCTCCGAGGTTTCCCTGTATTCAATTACAATTTACAAAAAGACAATCAGATGTCCAATTTTACAAGTTCAACAAGTTAAAGAAAAAAAAACAAAAAATGAACATTAGCAGACACATATGTGAACTTTAGTCCATGATATCCTTAGGACGTATAAGCCCAAAATGGCCTGCTGCGCAACAATGTGGCAATAAAAATATGAAAATCCAAAAAAAGAAAAAATGAAACAAAAACAAAGAAACTGAATTAAATGAAATCGAAGGAGCGTGCCTACCAAAGGGCAACATATGTAGACGTATGCATGCACTACATATATGCTTATATCGTACAAACATGTTATATAAAAAGGGCCATTCATGTTCTCTCATCTTCGAGAGTCGATAGAACTTGAACCGTCAAGACGCACGTTCTGCTTAGACAGTAAGACGTGCCGTGGCCTTTACTGTCTGCTCTTTTATATTATTTGCTTTTGTTTTTTCTTAAAGTTTCTTTTTTTTATTTATTTATTTATTTATTTTTTTTTGGCTGACATTTTAATATAATTTGTTCATTGAATTATATTTCTTGCACTTTTTCTGTTAGTTTTTTTTTTCAGCCTCGCTTTCTTGGGAATCGTTGACTTGTAAAACGCTTCGAGCGTAATTTTGTGTTTTTTTTGTTTTCCTTTTTGTACGACAAGGATCATATATTTTTTTTTCTCTGTTTTTAGCCTAATTTCACCTTCGTTTGCATCTTAAGGGGTCTTATCGTCTTCGTCAGCGTGTTTACAATTATGACATGCTCAAGGCGAAGGTATAGACGGGAAAGATGCTACACAGCTTGGGCAACAGTCTGATGGGATTGTTTGGGTTATAGCGTCAGGTAGTTTTGTCTTTCTGTCTATGAGGATTTCAAAGTAAAAGGAATTTAGAAAACAAAAAAGGATACTTTCTTAATAATGGCTCAGGTTTGAATAAGTCAAATAAATTAGATTTTTGAAGACATCTCAAAGTCATCTTAGAAAGAAAGACTTTTCGGCTTTCAAATGATATTCCATTTTTGAGGTGTTTTTTGCTTTGAAATAAATATTATAAGACCTCTTAATGGATTATTTTTTGAATCAAAATTCCACAGACCACAGATCGTTGTTATCAAAAGGATTTGAATCACTTGGTATGGAGTCTTTGAGGGAGGTCATTTATGTATATCTTCTCTGTATCCTTCCCATATCAGATTTCTCCCCTTTCCATGGCTCGATTAATAACTTTTTAATTATCTCGTCTTATGTTTTTTTTATGGTGGTTGCCACTCAGATGTGCAAAGCTGCTTTGAAATTCATATTAAAGCACTAACTTTATGTGCACAAAGAAATAATAGATAAATATAAAAACAATGTATCCATTAAAAAGGTCAACCGCTTCCAATGAGATGCCTTCCGGTTGCCTCGTGTCTGAAAATTCATATAACTGCCAGCAACAGGACACGTTATATGTAAGCTCTTTTGGTGCTATACTTTCATATCATACATACATACATACACCATACATACATACATACATACATACATACATCATTACATACATACATCCATATAACTCCAAACAACGACAAATATTTGCGCACAGGTGCTAATAATGCTGAGCATATGCTGGGAGCTGTTGTTCATCCCTCCGATGGAGTTTATCATGGTCTTTACGCATTCTTCGAATGCTGTTCAAATTTCGAATAATTACTTAAACACATGGTAGAACCATTGGCTTTTGCACCGTAATGTAAGTACTTGTTGTAGTTGTCGTGCCTCTCTTGCATCCTTCTCTATTTTGTCTTCTGAAACGTCTGAAATTAGTTTAGGTACAATTTAAGCTCCTTGACAGAATTACGTTTTCATTTACGCTCCGAACGCTTTGCGTGGGTACACGTGAAATTAGTGCTGACAATTCATGATACCTTTTCGTTCAAAGCACCCCGTTGCCAAATCCCTTGAGGCGCTTTCAATAGCATATGTGAGCATGGCAAACCTTTACGTGCTTCATTAATAAATTTTAAAAGCTTTTTTATTGAATTAAAACGTCTTTTTTAAGTATGATTAATTAAATAATTTCCATATTAATGTAGGGTACACTAAATGAGGAGTCCTCGCTTTCAGATAAGCGGGTATATACACGAGGATCCTTCCAACATTTTTCAAGCTGTGGAATTTGTTTATTATGGGCAGGTGGACTGCAATATTTTTACTTTTAAGTACTGCTCATAGTTTTTTCTCAAGTCAAATACAGTCTTGGTTTAAGCCAATTTGACTTGGCTTAAAGATTCAGATGGTTTGATCAGTTAAATATAAGAAAAACGAATGAAAAATCTTTAATCTGAAAGCCCTAGGGAGTAACA
Organism: Chlorops oryzae; assembly: GCA_020466095.1. Classification (NCBI taxonomy): domain Eukaryota; kingdom Metazoa; phylum Arthropoda; class Insecta; order Diptera; family Chloropidae; genus Chlorops; species Chlorops oryzae. Next base: position 11,004,022 of record CM035807.1, on the reverse strand, counting down.
TCTGAAGGAAAGTTCAGCTGCATTCACTCAAGATTGAATGTGTATTTATAGTTCTAAAAAAATATTTCTGCGAGAGAGGCTTAGAGAAACAAGCACGATAAGCCTTATTATCCATCTTCTCTCTCCAGGATTAGCTCCAGGCTTTTCATCCAGGTTTAAAAAAAATTTCACTAGGCTCCCGGTAATTGAGCCCCTGTAATTCAGCCCTTGTCTATTAGACTTGGCGTATGAGTGATGTGTTTTTGTACCATATTGCACACATTTGTACTGGATATTAGTACTGGGAGCATATAGGTGCACTTGCAATTTTTTGAATATCACACTGCTGCGCCATCTGGTTGAAATATTTTTGTCTTTTAAATGAAAGTAAATACCAAGGGGTGTTTCTAAAAGCAAATTATAGAATGGCGGGAAACTGGGAATACACTGAAAAAAATCATTCAAAATTTTCTTTTTAGTTTTGTGAAAATTTTTTTCTCAGTGTAAAAATTAAAAATTTTTTTTTTAGCTTCCCTGTTTTATTATCTAACAGAATCTGCTTAGATCGTCTCTCTATCTCAATTGGTTGTTGAGATATAAAATTTTGAAAAAAGGCTTATTAAAAGAGGATTTTCCAGGATATTTCAAGGACCGTTCAAAATAAAAATCTAAAAAGTGGTCTCCACAGTGTTTTTAGATGGCACCTATCGAAAAATCAACAAAATTTAAAAATTCCCTTCATGATGCCGCATGCCTTTGCTTAACCCGCCAGACTCTTTGTCAGAATACAAGGTACCTAAACTTTTGTAAAAAATCCCAGATTATAGGAGGTCCTAGGAAGTACTCTTTAATCCGAAATATTCGATAGTTTGACACTGCCTCGCAAAACCTTTGTCGAATAACCGAAGGTCTACTGTATCGACAAATCGAATCGCTTGTAATTTTTTATCTAAAAAGCGAAGCATACTTTCGGGGTGTTTGATACTAGCGCTAATTTATTTTCCGTATTTATATTCTTACACATAGATCTCTTTTGATAACTTGAAAAAAAAAAAGAATCTCAAATCTACCAAAAGCACTGAAAATATTTACAGAAGCACTGCTTCCATATTCTTAAGAGGACAAAAATTCCTTAAAGCTCAAAGAAGATCACTGTCTTTATTAGTAGAGCATGCCAGATTCAAACCCGGTTGGCACAAAGCCAACGAAAAAAAAAGAAAAGGAAAAACATGTCGCCATACAAGGAATGACATGAACGTTTAAAATAATGTAGCCGCATGTAACGAGCGTGTTCGTCTTATTTCTGATGAATTTTTCAAGACAATTTATGAATATGTGTATTTTTGCTTTCCGAAGGCACACGCTTATATACATACCCTGCAGTTGCTTAGAATACTTTCGAACTACTTCCTGGTTGGTCGCATATGTACCAACACCACTCCTGAGGCCTGTGCGCAGAATATTATTTTGGGAGGCGTTTTTCGGGAAGCACAATAGTTATATATCGTGACGATGATCGAATTTTGAAGGCGATTTAAGCACCCAAAAACTACCTTCGTATGTCCCGCACTATATCTTCTTAATTTTCCTGTGTATGTTCTTTTTTATTGAAATCCATTTGAAAAATAATAAGTAATTAAAGTTTTATTCTGATGTGGATTTTAAGTCCTTGCTTCTATTTTTTTCTACTATTATGAATAGGTAAAATAAAAAGCACAACCATTAGACTAAGGTATCCTTTCGACTTCGGTCTAGTAATTTCATTGAGGAAATATTGAAAATTTTCGGTAGTCACCTTTCGATAATTCCAATTGTGGTAGTCCCATTTAGTAGATTCACCTCATAATTACGACAGGGTATAGTAAATACCTTACTAAAAGCGTGCATACATGTGTCCTCTTATGTACGCTTATTTGTACATTTCCGAGCTCATTAGTCCTGACATTTTTCCGCTATTTAGGCTTCTGCAATGCCTCATGATATTCAACTCAAATTTATATGTGAAATTCCACGGCGCATTTAAGAAAATTTTTATTTGTCTTTGTATTCTTCTGGTTCGCATTCAATTTTAAATATCTGAGTGAATATTTTATTTTATTATTAAAAATAAAGAATATTTTCCTGGAAAAATGGTTCAAAGGAGTATTTGCTTTTCCCTTCATTAGAGCCGTTTTATTTTTATATCAGGTTGATAAATAACTCTGTGCACTACATACCTACATTTTGCTTTTGAATGTCAAAATTAGTGAAAAGGATATATACCTACATTTATATATGGTATATAAATTTCACTTCATTCAACTGGAAAGTCTACGACCTTCTAAGAAAAGGTTAATGAATGCGCAAATTGAAAATAATGATTAATTCGAGAACAGCAGCTTTTGTCTATGGAGTTCAAAAGTCTTTTAATACTCATAGAAATTTCCTTTTCCTTTTCCTCTTACATCTAAATATAGTCAATTTAAGGTTAATTTGCTGAGAAAAGATCTTTTGCACTTTCGAAAAAGTTTCATTAAATAAGATAAGTCAAAGGACCTTGCTGCAGATTCGATTCAATTCAACTCAGTAGTTAAAGTTTAAAAGACCCCTTGAGAATTATTTTGCGCGACCTAAAGCTCACTTTTGAGGAGAAGAACTAATATTCTGCTTAATTTGTTCGTCGATGCACTGTCGTTTCTGTACACTGCAACCATGGATATGATTAAAAATTAATTGAAAATTCCAAAACATCGTGACACTTTATGATGATGCAATTTCATGTTAATATTTAAGCTGTGACAAGTACGGAAAAAAATATAATGCCTATCATTAAAAAAGGAGAAAAAAGTATAGTCTACTTTTAGGGAAACGTCAATCAAGCCATGCCAAAAAAAAAATGCTAAAAAAAACGCATAAAATACAATAAGATGAAGCTGCGAAGGCACTTTTTGTTAAAAAAATTTTGTGCTTTTCCTTCGTACGACGACAGCACGATGTCGCTCAGTGTCAGCTCCCGACAAGCTCCGTCCGACTTGGCAATGACAGCGAAATTGAAAGCAGGTTTGTGTGTGTCCATGCTTGAATATTGTGAGAAATTCAATAAAGTTCAATGAAGATGATGATTTTTCCTAAAATTTACTCTAGAACCATTGAAAATGATTTGAATTGTAAGTATTTTGTGTGAATTCATTTTTATTGAACTCTAAGATGGCAACCTTAATCAGCAATGTGGTGGTAAAATTTTAATTAAATTCCAAAAGCTCTTAAATTTCAGCTTAAAACATTCAAGGCCAGACGTGGACGTGGAACATTTCCGAACGTTTACATCTGATCATTCGCTCTGGACCGCAATTGGCCGTCCGTTTAAGGATGAGAACCTAATGCGGCCACAAGCCGCACTTCACTGTTAGCTGCTGTTTTTGTTGTTGTTGTTGTTTTTGTATGCCACTCCAGTTGTGAGAAAATGACACACAATGAACGTAATTTAATACAATGAAATGAAAATGAAAAAAATAAAATAAAATAAATGCAGCCTGAAAGCAAAAGAAAAGGTGTATTAAACAAAAGAGAAAGAGAGGGAGAGAGAACAAAAAAAAATTAATTGCCGGAAAGCAACAAAAAATAAAGAGGGAGTCGGAGAAAAAACAGAGCGTTCCATTGCGATATTGCTCAAAACCAAAAGGATACATTGCAAGTGGACTTTCATGAACTGCTCCTTGCCATAGTGGGAGATTTAAGTTCGCTTTGACACCGTACTGAATGCTATGACGAGTTCCATTTGTATATAAACTTGCTTCCTTTTTTTTTTTTTTTAGTGAATATGCAAATTTCCTTGCGGAACGTGGAAAACCTTTCAGAAATGGAAGCGATTCGCCTTGGCTGTGTTCAAGGTGCGTGCCCTCTTGATGGATAGTTGTGTGGGAAAAAGTAATAAAAGAGCTCAAAAAAAAAAAGGAAGGAAGGTGGGAGAAATTCTTGTTTCAATTAATGGATTAACATTTTAATGCAGTTGCAATTTAATGTTGGGTTTGGTGGGATTCAGGGCTGTTTTCCGATGGTCATCTAAAGGTCAAAGGGAAAAATTTGTATTCAGATTAAAGGATATGAGACTGATTAATTCTACAGTGTTTTTTTTTTTTTAATTTCTCTTTAAGTATGCAACATTTTCTTGTGATTATGTTGTGAGAAAAAAAGGGATATAACTTGAGAGCCACAAGAGAAAAATGCTGATTTTTGAAAGCGAATTGTAAAGGACTTAAATGCCTTCGAAATAACATCATTATTTTTGTCCTTTTTTGTATAAAGGTACAATTGATGAAGGCTTCGTTTTGTGACTCCAAAAAAAAAAAAAAAAAAAATTTCCTTCCAACAAAAGACTCAAAATATTGCAAAATATGGCTTAAAACTCGAAAAGCAGAAATTTTTTGAAATTCTGTGCAGTGCCACCTCTAAGCCTAATGCATCAAATCGGAAAGAATTCTCTAAAATAATTTGACCCGAAAGCTCTCGAAAAATCTGCGTTTAACAATGAAATTTGAAAACTAAATTTTTTGATCGTAACATCTCACTTAAATGTCCTTTTCCAATGAATGCAAGAAAAATTTGATCGCTTTGACTCTTCCACGTAATACGTGTGCTTTACGATTTGAGGTCAGTTGGATTCCAAAGTGAAGAAAACACACAACAAATTTATATTCGACGAACTTGAGTCGTTTCTCTTGCAATTATTTCTGGCAAATTTTGATTTATTTTTTAATGGCATATATCTATAATTTAACAATCGCTATGTACTATGCACAATCTCTTTTAAATAATGTTTTTGTTTTTTTATTCCAGATCCATGGTATGTTATGCTTAAAACCGCTGAAGAACTATTTTTGGTCGGAGATTAAAACTTAACGCTTTCCTAAGTCAGTTCCAGCCAGCTTTCGTCAATGTAAGTAGCTTTTTTTGAGCAAATATTGCTAACCATTTCTCCTAAGTCTGTCCATGAATCATCCCAGCCAACCAAAAGAGTCCAGATTCGCTTATTTTCGCTGTAGCTCTTCTGGTTTAGGAGATATCGGCGATTAAAGAAAATTTTTAAAATTTCTAATGAAAATTTTATATTTTTAGAATTTTCACGAGCGATCATCAGATTCGCTTATTTTCGCTCTAGCTCTTCTGGTTTGGGAGATATCGGCGATTAAAGATTTTAAAAAGTTTCCTTTGAAAAGCCCATATATTTTTAATTTTTCTAGGTGATCACCAGTTATAAAATATCGCCGATTAAAGAATTTTGCCAGGTGATCACTAGATTTGCTTATTTTCGCTCTAGCTCTTCTAGTTTAGAAGATATCGGCGATTAAAGAAATTTTTTAAAATATGAAAATTTCATAATTTTGGAATTTTCACGAGTGATCATTTTAATAAGTTTCGTTTGAAAAATCCATATTTTTTTAATTTTCCTAAGTGATCACCAGATTAGAAGATATGGGGATTAAAGAATTTTCCCAGGTGGCCACAAGATTCGCCCTTATTTCGAACGGCGCTCCTAAAGAATTTTTTGCCGAAGCTCAAATGCCCCTAAAATGCTCTGAATGAGCCTTTTTTCCGGGAGAAAAGTGCACGGGCCTAACATATTATGTAAAAAAGTGGACCTTTCTGGATTTGAAAAATTTTATTTCATGGGTGCAAGAATACTCCTTAAGAGTCTGTTTCGTCTCTCTTTCAGTTATTAATTTAAAATGAATTGATTCCAATAGTCTCCTTAAATTCTCTTAGGCAGCACTCCATACTTCGAAGGTTTCCGTTTACACTCTTTTCCGAAGCACTCCGAATATGGTTGGCTGGGATTTACTAAAAATTTCTTTTACAAATTTTTCTCAAAAATAGTGTGAAAAGCGTTATTTGATTTGAATACAAATTTTTTTTCTACATTTTTACACGAAACGATCAATTCAAAGAGCACGAATGGGCTCTTTAAAGTTATCTTTCTTATCTTACTTTATTCACAGCTTCGTTCACACACATACCTACATACTTCTGTATGTAAAATTATATATAAATTACATTAAGATTTCTACTGTTGCCATCTTTTTGGCAACATTGTCACGAAAGCATCCACATTGTTGTTGTATTACACATGTGTGTGTTTGTGCGTTCGTGTGTAACTTTGAAAAGTTCTTCGAGTTATATCGTTCTGTAACGTTTGTGTGAATTGAATTTGATAATATTATAATGCCGAAATAGAATTTTGAACTTAAATTGGAAATTTTTGGGGAGAACAGCAGTTCATTATGATAATATTTGTTGTTCTTAATGGGTATGCAAATTTTGTTTGTAAAATAAATTTCTATTAGTCTGATGGAAATGGGAAATGGGAAATGGGATATGGAGAATGTGAAGGAAGTGACAATTGCGACAGACATCAAATTAAATAGATCGTCGAACAACAAAACTTAAATCAAAAGTAGCAGAGCCGTCGGGTATGTGTGTGTGTGGGGTGCATTTCCCTTGCGAAAATTTACAAAGAACAACAAAAGTAAAGAAGAAAAGTTGTCGATTCCAAGAAAGATTTTAAAAGTTTTTTTGTTTTATGTGATTCAACATTTCGGTTGTTCGCTATGATCCGACTCGGCGAATCGGTCGGTCGTTTTGAGCATGTCAAACATTTAAAGGCTTTTGAATATTTTATTGAAATGTAATCGAAGGCACATGACTTTTGGGAATGATTGAATTCATTTTAAATCGAGGATTATGAAGAAAGGACATCAAAAGGATATAATGTGAGATGCTGAAAGACATCGGATGAAATATGTCAAAAGACAAAATGGGAAATGGCGGCGGCCATCATTCATCGTCATTGCATTTTCTGTGTTTCGCTAAAGAGAATCCTTAATTGAGAGAAACTTTGTACGGCTAGGGTTATGGGTAAAGTGGTGTTGGCGTGATTGAGGACACATTCAATGGGTGAAATATGGACGACCAGTCCCGCCTTATATGTAGTAGCAGTAGGCCTGCTGCATACGTAAATGCGCCCAAGTGGATATGCTGTCGTCGTCAGGCGTATACGTGATAGCACCTCAAAGCAAATTGGTATTCATTACTCGATTTTGCCTGAATTGTGATTGCGCTCGATGATGTGAGCATGGCAATTCTTCTTCTGTAGCCTCTTTCGACGCATGGAATGTAATTTATCAGAGCAATCGAGAATCTCGTTTCATTATGTTGATTTCATGGCGCTCCATGTCCAGTCGTTGGATAGCTCAGTGCAGCTCAGTAGCTCTATCATTATTCTTGAAGTGAATATTTGGTAGTAAATTTACTCTTCACCTTTCGCTCCTGGTATAAAGTATAGCCATAATCTTCATAAAAATGTTGGTGTTTAACAAATCTTATGAAGAAAAAAATGCTTTCTCACTTGCATATTTTCATTACAATTCCATGGCTGCTTTCCCCAATCAACTGATTTCATTGCCACAAGGAAGCACTCAAAAGTAATATGAAACAAAAATGAAAATTATAATAAAGAAATAAATATAAAAAAAATTGAATTTCAGTTGCATTTCATTTTGCTTCCTTTCTGTGCTCATTACGGAATTTCTTTTATCTTTATTTCCTTGCATTCGAATTCTCAAGAGTCATCCTTCTTCCGAGATTCCGTCGAATCGCTTCGAAGTTATTTCGAATATGAAATTCCTATTGCGGAGTTCGTTCGTTAATGAGGATTATTGATTATTCATAAAACGTCTCTGTTTGGAGGAAAATTGTTGCATATTTTCGGGTATTTAAGTGATCCATATTGAGTTAAGGAGTCCCTGGTTTCTTGTCAAAGAACAGTTTTATGGAGCTTCAACTTGAATAGGACTCGAAGGCGAAGAATTTTTGTTACTTATTTAATCTGAAATATTTCTGAAAATGAAAAAAGTTCTCAAATTTGTGACGCTAGGAAATCCTTTTCTATTCTCATCTTTTCACTTCATATTGTCCTTAACAATATGAAGTACCTATCTAAGTTACTTGAAAACTATGAACATGGCTCTTAAACTTTTCTAAACAAGAGTTAAACTTGCATTTTTCACTTCGTGCTCCTCGTAGGTACCTACATACATCGGAAGTTTCGATAGATTCGTTCGACCCCTAAAAGTTTTTGAGATTTCTCATCGTCAGCTTATGAGACACAAGTGAAGGTAAACACCCTTGTAAATTGTTCGGTGACATCATGGAGCCAACAAGAAGCTTGAGCTTGAGCGGTTGATAGTGTCAAAGAGCTGCACACGAATGATAAGCGTGCGGAATTTCAATTTTGAAAGCAAGTTTATACAAAGGTCTTGAAATACGGGTTTATGGCTAAGATTAAGAAGTGATGATTGGTTATGTGGATTACCGGTAGACAAGAGACATCAGTCGATGCGATACGTTAGACATGAATGTACATACATGTGTGTTCGTCAATTCTAAAATCCTTGTGTATTAACTTTTGATTTTCGAAAAATATCGAGCGCTTCTTGAAACAGTTTGAGCGTAAAACTTTCACGGTAAAAGGAAAAATCGAAAATCGAAAAAAAAACTAAATCGTTGGAAGCAAAAAGTTTTGATTCTCTGAAAAGTTTCTGCATAAATTGAATGTTTTTTTTTTTTTTTTTTTTTTATATTTGAATTGAAAATTTGTAACCTTAAATCGTGATAAGATATTGACTGAATGGATTTTTTAAGTCCAAATATCCGTTTGAGAAATTTCCAAAGATGAAAAAAAAAAAAAATCTTTAAAAATTCGAGGAAGAAATTCTTGACGACGAGTCGACTCGATGCGGATGGGGCAGCGAAGGATATAAAAAAATGGCAATATTCTCGTTTTATATTTAATTTGAAAAGAAGTTTGACATCTTTTGACTAGAAAAAGGACCACCCAATGCGTCATTTCCACGTCCACATGACGTGCGTCAGAATGCTGAAGAGTTTTTCTTCCATTCCCACAATTATCATGTCAACACATGAGACCCTCTTTTATGCAATATATATTACATAGGATAAAGTGCAAAGTAATGCCCGGCTTTGGTAGGGAAACCTTAGTAGATCGAAGGAAAAATGCTCTAGTCTTTCCAACTTCAAAGCAATTTCGTATTCATCTCAATCCTTCCAAGCCAGAAGAGTTCGAATTCTAAATGGGGGAAAGCGAATTTGTAGTTATTAAGGTTCACGGACGCACAATTTTGAATGATCCATTTAGATAGCGTGCAAAATGTTGATAAATAAATCTGTCAATCAAGTTTGGTTTTGTCCCGCTGTGCGGCCGAAAAGAATATCGATTGGCAGGGAATTTCGGTTTCGACATTTAAACGTAAATGTATTTGATCTAATAGAAGGAAGTGCTGACAGAAGGAAGAAAATTTTTGACATTTTAATGAGGACAACATTTCGACTTGAACGTATCCAAGGTTAAAATAAAAATAGACTTTCCTACTTGGAATTTCTCTGGTTGGAAAAATCTTTAAGCTGTGCTTAAAACTTCATTCATTTAGCCGTAAGACCTAAAGTCGCTGTCATTCAATTAAGCGTTGGCATACGTCAGGTGGTTACTTAAAAAGTATGGCCGGATTAAGACACAAATGGAAATGTGTATTAAGGGGACCTTCTGGTCTAGAGCACGAAAATTAAGGGTATTTTCATGATTTTTTCTTGGTATTAAGCCAAATAAAAAACGGGTTTCTAAGCTTGCAGGATTATTGTTTTATTTATTGACAATCCGAAAAAAAATGTATTTTTTTTGTTTTTATTTCTATCTTAAAAATGGCGGCGAAATAGACGCTTTTTTAAAAAGTACCTCCGTGGCGTACACGATTTCGTAAGTTCGGGTTATCCGAAAAAAAAAAAAAAAAATTGTGTTATTAATTAGAATGAATGCGGCTATCGGGTGAACTACAACAAAAAAAACCAAAAAAAAAATTGACAAAATGGCGCAGTTTTTAATTTAACACATCAAAAAATGCCCTTTTTTGACAATTTTTTTAATGAAAAAATATGAAGTTCTTGAAATGAAAATTTGATTCTAGCTCACGTGATAGCCATTGATGTTGTGAATAACATATAAAAATTTCAGACGAATCGGTTCGATGGTTTTTTTTTTTTTTTTTGCATGTACGCCAGGTCAAAAAAAGTAGTTTTGAGAAAAACGCGTTCAAGCGCGCTGCCTGCTGTCTCCACCTACTAAAACGGCTGTAGCAAAGAAAATATTGTCAATATCTTCACGAAACTTTGCCAGCATATTCTTAGAAGTCTATTCTTCCGAAATATATATATAAAAAAAATCGATTTTCAAAAAATTCTCGACCAGAAGGTCCCCTCAATGGGGAAAAGCATAAACTCAAACAGTAAAGCAAGAAAGGCAGGTGGAGGATTTGCATCGAAATTAAAACTTTAAAACGCCTGTAAGTCGCGAAAGACGGGAGAAACTTTTCAATTAACCCATAGAAGATTTAAATGGTCACATGTCATAATGGAAAAAAGAAAAAAATTAAAAGCTGTTTTTTTTTTTACGGAGCAATGCTTTTGTTAAACGTTTGGTTGCAATGCTTCTTATTACCTGCGTTCCATAAGTGATTCTGTACATACACGTTAAGCTGTTCCCACTCATACGAGTACCTCCTTTTTGAAAGTGACTTAAGTTGAAAAGAGGATTAGTGGAATATTTTAACAATGTAAGCAAAAAGTATCTTCTTTCTCTCTGTCGCAACTTTGATCAAATGAAGTCACGTCCTGCACAATTTACGACAAACTTTGTGCTTAAACAATTTCGATGTATAAGTGTGTCGTAAATAAAAGTTTTTCCAATAAAAATGTAACTTTTTTCCCTCCGAAAATCATAAAAGTGACAGCCCGAAGCATAGTCAATGAAACTTTACTTGAGTCTCAAATACCATAACAGCTGCTTTCAGCACTTTTCGCTCTAACCATCGAGCCGAACTTTCATTGTTCAGCATTCAGGACTACATACATACATATATCTATAGAAAATAGACTTAATAACTTAAATTCCCATAAAAGAAGACATTAAATGTAACGTTAATCCCTTCCTTTATGCGGAATTTTTTTTCGGAAAACGATTATTGTTTTATGGCAAGTTGGATTGCGAAATTTAAACTAAATAAAGTTATCGATTACAATGTAAGACATTTTTGAGGTCAAAATTTGACTGCAGTTTCTGGAAGTTCTCGTGAATGTAGCAACGCTTCATAGGTGGTTCAGTCAGATTGTCTAAATTTATCTTTTAAACCGATTTAAAGAGCGTGGCCGAGATTTATGTTGCGCACTCACTTGTGGCCATATCTCGTAACTCGTTCAATATTTTATTTTCCTATCTATGGCAAATTTGTACCTCTACACTTGAAAAAATAGCTATGGTAATAACTGATCCGAAAAAAACTTCATCTAGTAGCTATAAACTGCGAGAATCTCTAAAATCTAAAACTTTTTTCAGCTCTTTTTAACATTTCTGGCCCAAATCTGCAAAGCCGGAAGGAATTTTTTGAAAGTTTTATGATTAATTTAAAGAAAAATCATAACTGGACAACTTCTTCATAAAAGTTAAGTGGATTCGAGTGCTCCTTCGTATCGTTTTGCCAGTGCAAAGTTGAAAATTTTTTACCCAAAATTAGAAGCAAAAACGAAAAATTACCCTTTAAAAATTCCCCAACATTCATCGGAATGGATATTTTTCTTCCGGGTAGCTCCTCAATATCATAAAAAATTATACTTATGGAAAACTGTCACTTAAAACGAAGAATATCTCAGGGCAATTCCAAGAGAAACGGAGACCCGTGACAGTCATTCCGAGCAATAATTGCGTAATTTTAGTGTCTAACTATTTTTTAAGGCTTTCAAAGACTAAAATATGTTGAAATCACGTCTTCATTTAAATGAGCTAAAAACCTAAAAAATAAGTGTCATGGGTGGGACAGTATTCATGGAATTGCCCCTCAGTAAAGCTAGCCTCTTCCAAAAAAAATTCTCGAAAAATTTCTCAAAAATAGTTAAGCCCATTAGCTATTACTGTCCTTGACTATAAACAGTTACTTAATTCTTTTGACAATATACTATATTTTCCCCAGTTCGTGCCTTTCGTCAGGACACTTGAGCTTTGATGAAAAATTCAACATATTAATTTTTTCAAGTTTAGGCAATTTACAAGTCTTCTAAAATCCCTTTTTAAATGCATTACCTGCTTAAAATGAGTGTTTTTGGCTCTAAAAGTATTCATTTTGGATATTTGTATTTTATTTAAACCTAAATAAGGTTTTAAATCAATAAGGCTCGTTTTCTATTGTTCCCGTCAAAGCTTTTCATTACAATATCCTCTCAAAAAATTTCAAAATTTTCATACAAATTTATATCCTCTCAAAAAATTTCAAAATTTTCATAAAAATTTTTTGTGTTTTCTATTTAAACGCAAGTAATTTTTAATCGATACAGTAGTTTCAAAGTTGTCCTGAATATATTTTAATAAAAAATTTGTTTTGTAGTAGATTTTATTTTTGAGCATCTCCATATTTAATTTTTAAATATTATTTGGACTTTTGGGTAATTTTTGGCAATTGAAAATTTTTTTTTTTTTATATTTTGAATTCATGAATTTTTTTAAGAATTTACCAAATCATGTGGACCTTTTAGAATGTCGGCCCAAATTAATATTCGTAGGTTTTTTTTTTAGTTTAAATTCGGAATATCCATTTGGTTTTTCCTCAAGTATCATTTTTTTCAGAAATCCGCTTTTATTTCAATTTACGTCTGCCGTTTTTGGAATTCTAAATTTTGTTTAAAAAAAAGGCATGAAAATTTTGCACTGAAGACAATTTTTATAGTTTTTTTTTTTTTTTTTTGCTTGTAGGTACTTCAAAAGTTTCCTATGTTTTCTGTCAAGACAAACTGATTTGTGTGAAAATCTTTTTATGTTTGCATTCAAATTCAGTGCGGATTTTTAGAAAAATGAATCGATTTATTCTTCTGTATAAATTAATTCCAAGATTTTGAGAATAATTTTCAATTAAAATAAAATCGAATTTTCGCTTTTCATACAATTTATCGAAATCATATTCCAGGACAATATTCCTTTAAAATTTGGATTTATTTGACTTAGAAGATTAGAAAGTTCCTCAAACCATCGCTTAACAAATTTATTTTACATTTTTTTATATTATATTTTATATTATATTTTATATTGAGGATGGCCGCTTATGGATACTAAATGGCATTTTCATTTTCAGGATAGGTATAATTGCAAAAATAAAAGAAAATTTTTTTTAAAAGTTATTCTAAAAATCCTGGAATAAATTTTTACAAATGCTTAAATCGACACGTTTTTAGTTTCATATAAGAAAATTTTTTTCCCGACGAATCTGCCACTGAACTCCAATGAAAATCTTGCTTATCCCATTAGAAAATTCCTTTCATTTATCTTCAATCTTTCAATTTATATGGTTTTAAATCTATCCTTAGGTCAATTAGTTTAAATGATGATTCCATTAAAGTATTACAATCTTATGAATTAAGCATCAACAATTGAAGGAACTAGATCTTCAACAGTGATTTTTATCCTTGAAAGCGTTCAGTATGCATGAACTATAACGAAGATATGTAAATACGAAATCATGGAATCCCATTTAGATAGCTACTAACGTTGGCATTCTTTTTATAGTATAGTATAGTACATATCTATGTGCCGGCTGATATCGTTAGCAGCAGCAGAAAACAGCAGCCGAAGCAAAATTGAAATCATTTGCATGTTACTTATGCATGATTTCTGCCTTAATTCGATTTATTTTACATCATCATCATCATCATCGTCCTCGTCATCCATGTTATTATCTTCCTTTTACCTCCAACTGCGCTCAAAGCGTTCATAAATAAAGCATTTTGCGGTTTTTCCATCGCCCAACATTGATGACATACCAATTTCGTTTATTAGTGAAGCGAATGTGTATAATTGAAACTATGTTTACTCCTACTATGGGAGATTTATGGCCATATTTTGTATTGCAAGTAGTTATTGAATTTGCATCTGCTATCGGGGAAAAAATTGAATATGCAATTGTAACGTAGAAATATGCAAATATTTCAGACCAATCAGACAATTAAAAGGGAAAATTTCATTCGAGCTTATATTTGTGACTGATTTTTTGTACCGTCCCTGGTTCGCTCATACCAGTAGTCCGTTCTTTATGGTTAACAAAGGTTTATCGATCGGTAGATTAAATAACGCAATATTTATTTAATCTTATATCGCTCAGTATTCAGCTTCTTTTCGGCCAGTCTATCAATAAAACTCACATTTAAAAGCCATTTCTCTTTGGAAGCTGCTTTCACTATTCGCAAACAAATTGAAGAATACAATTGAAAAAAAACAAGTAAAGAAGTTTACATCGGCAAAGCCGATTGCACACATACCTTTTCCTCAGCCTAAAATATGTTAAAACATTACCTTAACGAAAATTCCTGCCGTTTTCGTTGTTCTAGCTTGGATATCTATTTATACCTTATCTGTACTTCGATTTAGGTTCTAAAACTCGAGATTATTATTAAGCAAAAAAATTTCGCGAATGGTGGTCATGGTCAAATTTTAACCGTTAGAGGACAATATGTCTAGCTGCGAAATACTCAATTCAAAATAGTGAAAATCAAATTTTCGCGAATTTCGCGGATGGTGGTCTTGATCACATTTTAACCCTTAGAGGAAATTTAGTTTAGCTGCGAAATACTCACTTCAAAATAGTGAAAATCAAATTTTCGCGAATTTCGCGGATGGTGGTCTTGATCAAATTTTAACCCTTAGAGGACATTTTGTTTAGCTGTGAAATACTCAATTCAAAATAGTGAAAATCAAATTTTCGCGAATTTCGCGGATGGTGGTCTTGATCAAATTTTAACCCTTAGAGGAAATTTAGTTTAGCTGCGAAATACTCACTTCAAAATAGTGAAAATCAAATTTTGCGAATTTCGCGGATGGTGGTCTTGATCAAATTTTAACCCTTAGAGGACATTTTGTTTAGCTGCGAAATACTCAATTAAAAATAGTGAAAATCAGGTTTTCGCGAATTTCGCGGATGGTGGTCTTGATCAAATTTTAACCCTTAGAGGACATTTTGTTTAGCTGCGAAATACTCAATTAAAAATAGTGAAAATCAGGTTTTCGCGAATTTCGCGGATGGTGGTCTTGATCACATTTTAACCCTTAGAGGAAATTTAGTTTAGCTGCGAAATACTCACTTCAAAATAGTGAAAATCAAATTTTCGCGAATTTCGCGGATGGTGGTCTTGATCAACTTTTAACCCTTAGAGGACATTTTGTTTAGCTGTGAAATACTCAATTCAAAATAGTGAAAATCAGGTTTTCGCGAATTTCGTGGATGGTGGTCTTGATCAAATTTTAACCCTTAGAGGACATTTTGTTTAACTGCGAAATACTCAATTCAAAATAGTGAAAATCAAATTTTCGCGAATTTCGCGGATGGTGGTCTTGATCAAATTTTAACCCTTAGAGGAAATTTAGTTTAGCTGCGAAATACTCACTTCAAAATAGTGAAAATAAAATTTTGCGAATTTCGCGGATGGTGGTCTTGATCAAATTTTAACCCTTAGAGGACATTTTGTTTAGCTGCGAAATACTCAATTAAAAATAGTGAAAATCAGGTTTTCGCGAATTTCGCGGATGGTGGTCTTGATCAAATTTTAACCCTTAGAGGACATTTTGTTTAACTGGGAAATACTCAATTCAAACTAGTGAAAATCAAATTTTCGCGAATTTCGCGGATGGTGGTCTTGATCAAATTTTAACCCTTAGAGGAAATTTAGTTTAGCTGCGAAATACTCACTTCAAAATAGTGAAAATCAAATTTTCGCGAATTTCGCGGATGGTGGTCTTGATCAAATTTTAACCCTTAGAGGACATTTTGTTTAGCTGCGAAATACTCAATTCAAAATAGTGAAAATCAATTTTTGCGAATTTCGCGAAATGTGGTCATGGTCAAAATTTATCCATAATGGACGACTTTATTTGGCGGCAAAATACACAATCAGAAGAAGCAAAAAAATAATTTTTGTATTCAGATATGAGAATAAGAGAAAGAGTGTTTTTTTCTATTGTGTAGGATGATGACCATAGTTATATCGATGTCGCAATTTTTTTTCAGCGAAAGCTTAAGTCTACATAGTAGCTATACACACACCAAATTTCAATAAGCTGGGATGTATAGTAAAAAAGTTATCCAGGAAAAACGTTAAAAATCGTGATTTTTGAAACTTCTGAACCACTTCCCACGACCCAAGAAGGGACTACGAAAAAAATTTGTATGCAGTTTTTCGGACATTTACCTGGTTGAAGTCCATGCCAAATTTCAATATGATATCTTTCATGGCTTAGGAGTAAATTACGAAAAACTAAAGTGTGACCGACAGACAGACAGACAGACAGACAGACAGACAGACAGACAGACAGACAGACAGACAGACAGACAGACAGACAGACAGACATGGCTAGATCGATTCCTCTTGTCACCCTGATCAAGAATATATATATATGTCTATATCTACCGCGACTCCTTTGGTATGTTACATACACCGTGCCAAACTTAATATACCCTTTCCTTCGGAAAAGGTATAAAAAGACCATGGCTCTTGAAAATTTAATATTAAACCTAAAAATATGCAATGGTTTTTTGAGATAGCAGTTTTGATACGTTGCACAGTGTGGCCGCTCCATATATTTTTTGGGAAAAAATAGAAGGAGTGGTCGTAGAGCATTGAAACACTTCTGTGGGCTTAACTAAGATATTTTGAAAAAACTTTGGAAATCCGCCCACTGCCACGCCCACCTCCCATATAAATGCACAAGTCAAAATTTTTATTTTTAGACCTAGGGACTTGAAATTCGGACACTTCTTAATTGTGTTCTCCTCAAAAAAAAAAGCTAAAAATATTGGGGCTGCCACGCCTACTTTGGGTTTAACGCCCATCAAAAGTTTGATATTTTACATGTTTTTATTTCCTATCTAGCATTGTATGGAATTTTCACATAAATTAAAGAATTTAAATTTTTTCCCAATGCTTAGACATTGGTTGTCTCCATTCAAAAGAAGATAATACCCTCAACAGCCTTTCGCGAACGATATTAGCCTTCGAAATCACCGAAAATATCTCACAAATGCATTCCGCTTTTCTAGTAAAGTATGCCAAGTTAATGTGTGTCATAAAAAGATATTAATGTTAAATGCGTTTTTTTTACATTGAAATTTCATTAAATTTCGTTACGCCTACATATTCGTAAAAAAAAAAATGTTTCATTTATAAATCGTTTCATCTTTTAATTACGTAAGACCTAAAAGTATGCCCCATTTTTTGTCTTATTGAGCATTTGTATGAAATATTGCTGTGAATTTTGAAATTCAAATCGATGTTACTTACAGAAAAGGTATTAGAAGGTGAATTTTTTTGTTTAGATTGAAAGTATAGACTCGTACCTTTCATTTTTATATAGTAAGAGGGCTAAGCAAGGCAAAGCACATAAAGTTTTTTTCCAACAAAAAATGAGAAGTTGATATTTTTTACTCTAATTTCTGGCAAATTATAATAATTATTCTACTTTTCCAATTTTAATAATTTTTTTTTTTACATGAAAGAGTAATTGCTATATTTCCACCAAAAAATAAAACAAAGGCAATATCTTTGGATTTTCACATAAAAAATGTTCTCTATTTGGACTACAATTTTAATCTGAAATTTAATGAAAAACATTCCCTTGACTTTTGTTAGTTTTTTTTTTTAATAAAAAAGTTCAATTTTCATAAAAAAGAATGTTGAATTCCTCATATCCAAATATTTCTTTACAAAAGTAAATCATTAAAATTTTGAAATCCAAAAGTGGAAAAATCCTATTTTTTCTATCGATGCCCCACTGTGCGTTGGCTTAGAACGCCAGCGAGAAATGTCCCCCTGACATCATCGACGAAGTCAGGGTGATTTTGGAGCCGGAACGCAGGCGATTTCATAGGACATTTTGTAAGATCGTGGGATTAGAAAATGTCACTGGTGACTTCTAGCAGGAATTGTCATGCATAAGGGCATTTATGAAGATTCAATTAAAACTGTAAAATCTGAGTGAAAAAATTGGGCTAGTCCCACTCTTATTGTAGCTAAATTGATTCTCATTTTCAATATTGAAATACAGTGAAAATCGGTTATAACGATGTCGAAGGGACCACCAAAAATCCATCGTTATAACCAGGGATGCCCACCACTACATTGAAAGCTTGCGATAGTGTGTGTGCGCATTGCACTGAAGAACGTTTTTCGCCTTTTTCAGTTCTCTTTTTGCTTCATCCGGCATAGGTCTTGCTCGTGCGCTGCCTGATGTCAGACTAAACAGGTTTCGATTTCTCAGCTTGCTTGTTGCCTTTTGTGTATGTACACAAGCATTTGCTCTCAATGCTCCGAAGCTTGCTCCGCGGGCATCCCTGGTTATAACCGATAATCGCTATATCCGGCAACAGAAATGAAGAAGAACTAGAATTGCGAGCCAAACTTTACCTAAAATGTTCATCGCTATAACCGATAATCGTTATAAGTGGTATCGTTATAACCGATTTGTACTGTAGGTTGTTTAAATACCATAAGAGATAAATTCTCTCGGAAATGAAAAATAGTCAAAGCGTATCCAAAAATTGTATTCCTCACTTCCTTAGCAAATAGAAATCGTTGAAGATTCCCTTTAAAATAACATGTTCTTGTTTCATTCTTCCGAGGCTGTGTCAATTTATCACTTACAGTTGCTTATACCATAATCCGAAGCCAGATTGAATTCGATTCCAATTACTCTTTCAGCTATGTTCTGTTCTACGAGATCGGCAGATTGAACGTTGCATATGCATGGATTCAAAGATGCAAACGATACCAAGGATAGTTGCGAAGAGCTGCCTCTTTAGCCGCCCACCACAACCGCCGTTTCTCGTCTACACTGTCATATTCTCTATTCCACTTTGTGCAAATGCCAATTTTCATTGTCTTCATTTTGTACTTGTCACTGAGAAATTGGTTTCAAATGCATACCCACAAAAGAACTAAAAACAAATACAAAAAAAACAACCAACAACAACAATAAAAACTTAAGGGAAAAGAAGAAAAAAAAAACAAAGTGACAAACACATACAACTAATAGCCATTGATAAATGAAAACTGAAGTCAAAGGAAGGAAAAAACGAGGAATGACCGTAAAAAGAGCGATACGGAAAAAAAGATACATAAGCTAAGGCCGTACAACGGGTGACATGAAAGGAATTTATTATGCTTTCGCACTGTAGAGCGGCGCACAAAATAGACACTAGGGATCGGTGACTGACTTTTGTGTGTGTGTGAGTGTGTTCGTCTGAGTATATTCGCTTTTTCTATTCTCCCAACTTTTTCTGCTTTCTTTTCAATTTATACCTTTTTTTTTTGTCGCTATCCACTCTGGTGCGAGCTTTTCGATGAACTCGCAGTCGAAGCGTCCTATGTCCACCTTTACGGAAATTTCCACTTACTTTGGAACTAGGAACGAATTTACGATTTTGTTGCCTGAAAGTGGATTTCAAAGCGCTCGAGCTTAGCGCTTGTTTACGTGCAGCTGAGCCATTTTTTATGTTTTCTATGTTCTCAAATTGTGCTAAAGTCCTTGACTGAGAGTGGAGGGAAGCCCACCGAATTATTTGTTTGTGTTGATGAAAATTTTTCTTTCGATTTTCTTTTTTTTCGTGCCTGCTTCTCTGTTCGCTTTATTTTGAGTGCGAAAGTTTTTTCTTTCCATTTTTTTATTGCATAATTAAAGGCGATAAGCGAAGGCCAATATACAATGGAAATATTTTTTCTAGCCAAATTTATTGATATTAAGCAATTTGCTTAGCCATTATCTGTGTTAATAATTTGATTTTCTTTTTTTTTTTTTTTGAAAAGTTTTCTTGGTTAGGAAATCGTCGATTTTCTCCTCCAAATGAAAATTAATTATCTCATCAGAACACGGAGAGAAATAAGTTACCGAAATATAATTGGAACCAATTACATATGTGATTGGAGCCTTGCCCCGATTGCATTATTAATTGGAGCCAATTACAATATAATTAGAAAATGAAAATTACTCAATTACTCAATTACTTATATAATTGCATTTAAATTTATCATATATGTAATTACGTTCTGAATACATATGTAATTACATTTGATTACTTTTACAATTTAAAGCGTTGATGCAATTATTTATATGATTGTATTTATTTTACAGTTTGTTCTTATATTTCTCAAATGGTTTATAATTTCGATCGTATATAACGTGTTTGAATTTTCAAAATCCTTAGGCACTCCAAGGGACAGGTGGACCACGAATATGACGTGGTGAAATATATTCCGCCCAATCGTGGAGAATGCCCCTTTTTATATTGCTATATAGAATGTATTTTAAATTGCAGGGGATCACAAATTTAATTAGACGCAATTATGTATATAATTCGATACAATTACATACATCATTGCAGCCGATTATATATTTAATTGGACGGAATTATATATGTAATTGAAATTATTTTTTTATCATTTGATACAATTACATATATAATTGGAGGCAATGAAAAATATAATTGGACGCAATTATGAAAATATAATTTCATCATACCCAATTACATATATGTAATCCCTGCAAAATATAATTGGGTATGTGATATTTTTTTCTCTGCGTGAATAAATTCATTGAATTTTATGAATTTTAATGCGAAGTATGAAGCCTTAGGCATTCGAAAATTATTTCCTTATGGTTGTTCGCTTAGAGGTAAATATTCGAATACTTGATTTGGACGAATCTATGATCGAATCTCGCCCCTTAATGCAATGCAGCTATCAGAGGCGAAGACTTGTTCACTTTTCTCTTCATTGAGATTCACTATAGAGAGTTTTAACTTTATAATTTCACTATCCGGGCGGTTCCTTTCAATTTAAATAATGAAGCTCATATTGTTTCGATTCGTTGTGTCTATTTGAAACAACTGCTTACAGTCAGTATACGAAAACAGCTTTTCCCCGGTGTTTCCATACAAATGTATAAGGACGCAATGAATTTTCTTCTTCTTATTTTTCTTCTTCTTCTTTTTCTTCTTCTTCTTATTTTTCTTCTTTTTTCTTTTTCTTTTTTTTGTTGATCTCCTTCTTCTTCTTTTTCTTCTTCTCCTTCCGCTTTCTCTTCTTCTTTTTCTTCCCCTTTTTCTTTTTCTTCTTGTTTTCTTTTTCTTCTTGTTTTCTTTTTCTTCTTGTTTTTCTTTTTCTTATTGCTTTTCTCTTTCGTCTTGTTTTTCTTTTTCTTATTCTTCTTCTTCATCTTCTTTTCATTTTTCTTATTTTTCTTCCTCTTCTTTTCCTCCTTCTTCTTCTTTATCGTCTTCTTCTTCCTCTTATTCTCCTCCTTCTTCTTCTTCATCTTCTTTTTCTTCTTATTCTTTTTCTTTTTCTTCTTCTCCTTCTGTTTTATCATCTTTTTCTTTATATTTTTCTTCTTGTTTTTCGTTTTCTTATTGCTTTTCTTTTTCTTTTTCTTATTGTTTTTCTTTTTCTTATTATTTTTCTTCTTCTTCATCTTCTTTTTTCTTCTTTTCCTTTTTCTTTTTCTATTTTTTCTTCCTCTTCTTCTTTTTCCTCCTCCTTCTTCTTCTTCTTCTTCTTCTTCTTCTTCTTCTTCTTTATCGTCTTCTTCTTCCTCTTATTCTCCTTCGTCTTTACCGATGAGAGCCGTCTTTTTCTGATATTTTTTCATCTGGCAGATTCACGTACTTTTAGGTCTGCCTGTTCTCCGCCCGTTTTGTGGAATAGTGGTTGATATCGCCTTTTTTGCGGGGCTGTCGCCTTTGAATATGGAAATACCATATGGTATAAAATATGGGTTTAAAAATGAATAAGCCACCTCTAATGTGTATGGTCAAATCCCCCGTCATCCTAGGCATTTTCATCTAAAGACACAATGGTTTAAGAGAGAGCAGCATAACTTTGATCCGTTTAATCGGCTGAAAAGCGCTATTGAGATCGCGAAATGTTTTTTTTTAAAAACCAGGAAATGAAACCGTTACCGCTACCGCTATTACCCTTAAACGTTAGGGTTTCATTCCCTGGTAAAAACAAACACCTTCGTAACAATAACATCCCAAGGAAAAGGTAAAGGTGTGTTCTTAATTTATTTAGTTCATTTTAAATCTTTCTAGGCCTCAACTACTTAAGATCTAGAAATCTTCCAGCCACAAACTAAAATTTCAATGTCCTTTTTTCCTATCTCCAAAGAAACATCGTTGTAAATTATCTTAAAGCACTCCACATTTAAAAGATGAGGCATATTTAGAATGACCCAAACCAAAACCGCAAGAAGGGAAATAATGAAAAGACATTCGAGGAGGCTGTTCTGGAAAATTGAGCAAACGTTTCAAGCTTACCTTAATCTGTGGGACAGAAAGGTACGCTCCGCTCGCACTTGAAGGTCGTCGGTAGGAAAATCCTTTAACCACTTCCCCGCTTCTTTCATTGACCAAACTTAAACACGTTTGCAACCGAAAGACTGTAAGCCACAGGCATTTTTTTTTCTCTTTTTTTTTTTTTGCAGCTGCGTTCTTTTTGATATGTTTAAATAATATCCGTTCCTGAAAATACTCTTCAAGTATTCATATCCATTCGAAGTGGAAGAACGCGCCAACCGGCTTGGCTAGCTCGCCTTTAGGTCTACGTACGCTTTCAACTTCTTCTTTTTTTCTCTTTTGGGCGTCTTTCAGTATTCGCATTCCATTTTTATGAACAAATTTGCACATGATAATGTGTGTATTATGGCGTGTCCGTATGTGTGTGAACGAGCGTGCAAGCAATGTCCGAAGGCGAGATAAAATTAAAAAAGAAAAAACATTTTTTTTTGTCAATGTTGGAAGTTTCTTTTTTTTGGATACTTTGTTTTTTTTTTCTTTGTTGTCTTCAATGTTTGATTGCGTATCTTCGCTCTTGGCGTTCGTCCCCAAGGGTGGGTTATTTGACAATTTGAGCAACAAAAGCGTTGAGTATTGGCCTCCTTTAGTTAAATTTTGGAGTTGACACAATGACTCCGAGGGACTTATAATGACGTAGCCTGTACGTCGGGGGTCAACAAAACTTTTTTAAGTCAAATTGCCGTGCTAAATGTATCTGACTTGGGAGTCATTGATTGGCATGAATCTTTGCTAGGGGGACTTAAAAGAAGGACCTTTTAGCAAACGAAAGGATAGTTGGGCTTGAATTGGCCATTTTATGAAAAACTTTTTTCCAAAGTTTTAAGGTTAAATTCCAAAAAAAAAACCTCCTTGATATTGGTTTCTCATAGCCAGCTTATGGTATTTCGATAGAACTTGGGGCTCCGAAGCGATGGGAAAAAAATTAATTTCAATTAGGACTAAAGACAGACTCGAATAAAATTTTTCTTTCGATCTACAATCGGCTTGTTGCCTTGGGATAGCGTTGCGTGCTATGCTCTTGATCCCACGGTCCGAGGTTCGATTCCCGGCACAGGCGAAACGGAGTGTAATGTTCCAAGCCTAGCACTGGTTTTTCAAAAAATCGCATGCTAGGGGCACACTACATTATAAGACATACGCTCACACAAACACAAGAAAACCTCCGTGGTATCACAATGGGCCGATTAACGGCCCAAGTGGCAGCCACTTCAATCTATACCTACCTAGAATCGGCTTAAGTAATAATTTCGAAATTAAATTAGTTGGCACAGGGCTAATACGAGGTGACTACGGGCGTGGTAAAAATATTTTTTACAGATTATTTTATATGAAGGTGAATGGTAAAAAGAGACTCAATTTCGAACAATTTGTGTATGATCTTGTCAAAGCCACACCCAATGATATTTATTTATTGTAATTTACCTACGTACGGAAAGCCATTGGGGTTTGGAATTCTTAACTTAGGGAGACCATGATGAAATCAACGTGGCTCGGATTCATCGATTGTCTCGTTTATAGACCCATTGAAGAGCTGGTAGCTTTGAGCTCAGTTATCTATTCATAACTGCTCCCCATATTCTACCCTTACACTCTTAAAATCATAATTTGAAAGAGGCAAACTTAAAATTTTCTTATTCCGAGTGAACAAAAAAAAATTATAAAAAACTACCACGAACAGTACTGCAAATTTTGCTGGTAGCCAACCCTGCCTTAGAGAATTTATTACTTTTATTTTCCAAATAGCCAAATAGGGTCATTATCTGCTTCCTTGATTAATGCTTTGGCAATTTCCTTAGCATATTTACGTGCGTAACAAATGCCTTAAGGTAGAGAGACCATCTTTACTTTAAGCGATTTCTGCACAAAAAACATTTGCTTTATAGCTTATTTTGATATAACGTGTTGTGCGGCCAAAAAAGAAAAATGGGAAACACAATTTCAAAAAGAAAAACGTTTTCGTGTCCTTTATTTACGACCTAAATACATTTCGTTAAGAAAAGGAAACTAAGAAAGGTGGTTGAATGAAGTTGTGCTTCTTTTGATACTTCTGACATTACTTAAGCGCATCGATCCGATTAGTGAAGTGTTTCAGGCAGTTATAAAGGATTAAAGGATAAAAGCGATTTCACTAAGCAACTGCCCCGTTGATCATGTTGAATTTATTTAATTTAAAAACGCGTCGCAACAGCTGGTCACCTTACGAAAGACACTTTGAGATACGGCTCTGTTTCGTTGGTATGATGAATAATAATTTCTATTAACCCATTATAGTACATTGATGCTATATGGCATCACTTTGTCACGTTGCAGTTTTTCGGGCAATACTCACTCATACATGAACAAATTCACATTGACACACATTTGACAGTTTTATTTTCTAGAGAAATGTTTGGCGCGTCTAACATTGACTTTATTTGAACATTTGCTTTTGAACTTTCGTCAGGAAAGCATCATAAACACGAAACTCGAAAAAAAAAGAAAATATGCCGGTCTGTAATGGGTTAATATACATATGTATCTTCCGATTCTCTTTTTTTGCAACGACAAAACAGACGAAATATAATTTAATCTTATTGTTTGATGGATTGTGGGCATTCCAAATGGGCTTTTAATAAATTGACGAATATTCTGAAAAAATTTTTATTGATAACCGAATTGATTGATTGGAAAATTATTATTTTGGAAGTCAAATTTGGATCCAAATTGTTTAACGTAGAAAATTATTTCTTTTTACGTTCATTAATGAGCAATTCGGCATGTGAAGAACCTACGGCAGGGCTGTGTTGTTAACCTCATATTTTTCTACCGCACACACTCCGTGTGGAGACAATATTGCGTTTGTGCCGTTGTATGTAACACTAGGGCGTATCAGAGGTGAAAGAAAGTGTTGAGTTTCGATCACGACGAGGTCTTATACGAAAGATAAGGTAAAAGGAAAAATCTTTGCATGATTAAAAAGTTTTTCTCTTGAGGCTTGGAGGTCGCTTAGTGGACTTGATTTTTCTACTAAAAACGCCTTTAAATGTGCTATAAAATTTTTAAAATAATTTTTGTCAATTCTTAGGTTCTTTCATTTCATTTCCTAAACACTATAGGAACCGATTTTAAGGCTCCTGGTACGAATTATCCTTGCGATAATCATGAGAAATCTTTTTGACAAGCCTTTTTTCAAAATTTTTTATTTAAAAAACTAAATAAGATAGAAAGTTGAAACAAACGTTTTTCCGCAAAAAAAAAAATTTTCAGTGTATTTAAGTTTTGATACAATGCTCTGCTTATTTTTACAAAAGACCGCTAAATGCCTCCACTTCCGCTACACAGAGAAAAAAATCAACCAGAAAACTGGTCAAATCAAAAGGAAAAACATACATAACGGCTTCAACAAGGAATATTTTTAATTTTAAAATGTTTTTTTGTTGAAAAAAATAAAGATTTTCCTTTTGAATCGACCATATTTCAGGTTGAATTGAAATGATAATTTTCAAAAATGGATTTAAATTTAAATTGTTGAACTAACCGCGGACATAATTGAAATGACAAGATAATTTGTAAAATAAAAATAAAAAATAAAAAGAAGAAATGTCAAAACAGATTTAATAAACGTTCAAAGCAAATGGCAGCAGAGCCCTTTGCTGAACCCCAAAAATAGCCATCGGATGGACTTCATCTAATTTCGTGACTCCGTTGTCGTGACTGCTTTCGCAATGCTTAAAAATTTCTAAGATGAATAAATATTTTATGTCCTATTTTATAAACCAAATGAGAATTATACACAACATAATGGAATGTAATTAATCATATTTCCTTTCAAATCAACCAAAAATCTTGTTGACTCAACAATTTTTCTTTTGAAATTTTTGTTATGCTCGAAAACCAAAAGGACTGTGAATAACAATGCGCCCTTTTAAAAAAATCACGGTTAAATTCGCTCAGTGTAAGACCTTTCATTAAAAAAAATTTCATTAGATCTAATCTGATTTGAACTTTTTTTGCTCGCGCTGTGACGTAAAAATAAAATTTTTACGCAACATCAAGAACGAATAAGAAGTTTTCTTTTAATTTTTATCCGATTTGCTTTTTAATAAATTTAACCCTCTAATGGAAAAAATCAGGAAATTCAGGCAAAAGTCAGGAATTAGAGGGTTAAGGTGAAATCTCACATATAATTAAAAAGATTTTCTATTAAATATTTCTTCAATTTTGACCCCTGTCCCTCTCCTAAGTCATAAAACTGATTTAGGCGGAAATCTCCTTGTTTTAGGTGACTAATTTCCCTCTGTGTATGTGTGTCGACTATTGTATTACTTCATTTGAAACATCCATTTGTAGAAATTTCGTTTCTAGCTTTTCCAAGGAATCAGAAAATATTTTTTTTTGTCAATGTTGGAAGTTTCTTTTTTTTGGATACTTTGTTTTTTTTTTCTTTGTTGTCTTCAATGTTTGATTGCGTATCTTCGCTCTTGGCGTTCGTCCCCAAGGGGGGTTATTTGACAATTTGAGCAACAAAAGCGTTGAGTATTGGCCTCCTTTAGTTAAATTTTGGAGTTGACACAATGACTCCGAGGGACTTATAATGACGTAGCCTGTACGTCGGGGGTCAACAAAACTTTTTTAAGTCAAATTGCCGTGCTAAATGTATCTGACTTGGGAGTCATTGATTGGCATGAATCTTTGCTAGGACTTAAGAGAAGGACGTTTTAGCAAACGAAAGGATAGTTGGGCTTGAATTGGCCATTTTATGAAAAACTTTTTTCCAAAGTTTTAAGGTTATATTGCAAAAAAAAAAAAACCTCCTTGATATTGGTTTCTCATAGCCAGCTTATGGTATTTCGATAGAACTTGGGGCTCCGAAGCGATGGGAAAAAAATGAATTTCAATTAGGACTAAAGACAGACTCGAATAAAATTTTTCTTTCGATCTACAATCGGCTTGTTGCCTTGGGATAGCGTTGCGTGCTATGCTCTTGATCCCAGGGTCCGAGGTTCGATTCCCGGCACAGGCGAAACGGAGTGTATTGTTCCAAGCCTAGCACTGGTTTTTCAAAAAATCGCATGTTAGGGGCACACTACATAAAAAGACATACACTCACACAAACACAAGAAAACCTGCTTGGTATCACAATGGGCCGATGAACGGCCCAAGTGGCAGCCACTTCAATCTATACCTACCTAGAATAGGCTTAAGTAATATTTTCGAAATTAAATTAGTTGGCACAGGGCTAATACGAGGTGACTACGGACTATTGGGGTATGATCTTGTCAAAGCCACACCCACACTTTACCCACTGATATTTATTAATTTTCGTACGGAAAGCCATTGGGGTTTGGAATTTGTAACTTAGGGAGACCATGATGAAATCAACGTGACTCGGATTCATCGATTGTTTCGTTTATAGACCTATTGAAGAGCTGGTAGCTTTGAGCTCAGTTATCTATTCATTACTGCTCCCCATATTCTACCCTTACACTCTTAAAATCATCATTTGAAAGTGGCAAACTTAAAATTTTATTATTCCGAGTGAACAAAAAAAAATTATAAAAAACTACCACGAACAGTACTGCAAATTTTGCTAGTAGCCAACCCTGCCTTAGAGAATTTATAACTTTTATTTTCCAAATAGCCAAATAGGGTCATTATCTGCTTCCTTGATTAATGCTTTGGCAATTTCCTTAGCATATTTACGTGCGCAACAAATGCCTTAACGTAGAGAGACCATCTTTACTTTAAGCGATTTCTGCACAAAAAACATTCGCTTTATAGCTTATTTTGATTTAAACCTGTTGTGCGGCCGAAAAAGAAAAATGGGAAACACAATTTCAAAAAGAAAAACGTTTTCGTGTCCTTTATTTGCGACCTAAATACATTTCGTTAAGAAAAGGAAACTAAGAAAGGTGGTTGAATGAAGTTGTGCTTCTTTTGATACTTTTTTTGATACTTCTGACATTACTTAAGCGCATCGATCCGATTCGTGAAGTGTTTCAGGCAGTTATAAAGGATTAAAGGATAAAAGCGATTTCACTAAGCAACTGCCCCGTTGATCATGTTGAATTTATTTAATTTAAAAACGCGTCGCAACAGCTGGTCACCTTACGAAAGACACTTTGAGATACGGCTCTGATTCGTTGGTATGATGAATAATAATTTCTATTAACCCATTATAGTACATTGATGCTATATGGCATCACTTTGTCACGTTGCAGTTTTTCGGGCAATACTCACTCATACATGAACAAATTCACATTGACACACATTTGACAGTTTTATTTTCTAGAGAAATGTTTGGCGCGTCTAACATTGACTTTATTTGAACATTTGCTTTTGAACTTTCGTCAGGAAAGCATCATAAACACGAAACTCGAAAAAAAAAGAAAATATGCCGGTCTGTAATGGGTTAATATACATATGTATCTTCCGATTCTCTTTTTTTGCAACGACAAAACAGACGAAATATAATTTAATCTTATTGTTTGATGGATTGTGGGCATTCCAAATGGGCTTTTAATAAATTGACGAATATTCTGAAAAAATTTTTATTGATAACCGAATTGATTGATTGGAAAATTATTATTTTGGAAATCAAATTTGGATCCAAATTGTTTAACGTAGAAAATTATTTCTTTTTACGTTCATTAATGAGCAATTCGGCATGTGAAGAACCTACGGCAGGGCTGTGTTGTTAACCTCATATTTTTCTACCGCACACACTCTGTGTGGAGACAATATTGCGTTTGTGCCGTTGTATGTAACACTAGGGCGTATCAGAGGTGAAAGAAAGTGTTGAGTTTCGAAGACGACGAGGTCTTATACGAAAGATAAGGTAAAAGGAAAATTTTTTGCATGATTAAAAACTTTTTCACTTGAGGCTTAGAGGTCGCTCAGTGGACTTGATTTTTCTACTAAAAACGCCTTTAAATGTGCTATAAATTTTTTTTTTTTTTTTGTCATTTTTAAGGGTCTTTTAGTTCATTTCCTAAACAAAGTAGGCACCGATTTTAAGGCTCCTGGTACGAATTATCCTTGAGATATTCATGAGAAATCTTTTTGACAAGCCTTTTTTCAAATATTTTTATTTGAAAAAACTAATTAAGATAGAAAGATGAAACAAACGTTTATCCACAAAAAAAAAAAAATATATTTTTCAGTGTATTTCAGTTTTGATACAATGCTCTGCTTATTTTTACAAAAGACATCCAAATACCTCCACTTCCGCTAAGACCTTTCAATAAAAAAAAATTCTTTGGAGCAATTCTGATTTGAACTTTTTTTGCTCGTGTTGTGACGTAAAAATAAAATTTTTACGCAACAACAAGAACGAATAAGAAGTTTTATTTTAATTTTTAGCCGATTTGCTTTTTAATAAATTTAACCCTCTAATGCAAAAATTTTTTTCCAATGTTAATTCCCTCTCCAGCTCTGTCAGAAATGGAAAACTTCATATAAAAAAAAAGCTTAAGAAATGCTGAAGGAATTTTTGTGTCAGAAATTTTCTGTTAACAGTCTCCAGTTCGTCAAAAAGTAGTTTCTGTTTTCGCTCCCTTTTTTGCTTTAATAAAACACGGTAACACAAATTTTTCTGTTAGAAATATTGAATTTTCCGTTCTTTCTGAAAGGATTTTTGACAGAAGAGGCAAGTTCGAAAAAAATTAAATGGATTTAACAAGGTTCAATGTGTAATTTTCAGAAATGGCTAAATGAAATAAAAAATTTTCGATTATGACAAACGTCTTGACGTTAAATATATAGATATAAAGATTGTCACTATAGCATTAAAAAATGAAATTATGCTACGTTTTTTTCCTTTGAGGAATATCAAGAAAATTCCTGCTGAGGTTCCTTACAGAGCTGGAGAGGGCCCTTAAAGTTCAGATCTGACTAATTTTGGGTAGAAAAACACGAATCTGAAATTATTATTGTTCGTTTTTTTTTCTTTTTGATATTTGTTCGAAAAAAGCCAGGAATTACAGGGTTAAGCTAAAATTTCACATATAATTAAAAAGATTTTCTATTAAATATTTCTTCAATTTTGACCCCTGTCCCTCCTAAGTCATAAAACTAATTTAGGCGGAAATCTCCTTAGGGAACGTGTCCAAACTACGTGAACCTTTTAGGGGGGGAAGGGGGGTCCTGAAAGTACTACACTTGGATAAATTGGTCACGTAAATTATTCTACGGATTGTCATCGAGGGGGGCGGGGGGGAGGGGGGTAAAAAGTAGTAAAAATGGTTCACGTAGTTTGGACACGTTCCCTTATTTTTAGGTGACTTATTTCGCTCTGTGTAGGTAACTGCTTATCTGTACCGGGTAATGTGTTACTTCTTTTGAAACATCCATTGGTAGAAATTTCATTTTTAGCGTTTCCAAGGAATCAGTAAATCTTACAACTTTATTTTGAAATCCCTTCAATGCAAGTTGACGTGGAAAGCTTTCCATGTCGCTCACAATTTTCACTAATTTTGATATGGATCAACAAAGGATCCGACGACAGGAAAACAAGAATTTCCTCGACAGCCTCACAACTGGATATCAACGTGTATTGAATGCATTCTAATCAACGAGGACAAATAACGATAAACTTGGCACGGATCCATGCCAGACATAGAAAAAAAAACAAGAAAGGAACGCATCGCGTGACGCAAGAGAAATGGAAAAGTCACGCAAGCATGCACAGCATGAGACGCA
Organism: Chlorops oryzae; assembly: GCA_020466095.1. Taxonomy (NCBI): domain Eukaryota; kingdom Metazoa; phylum Arthropoda; class Insecta; order Diptera; family Chloropidae; genus Chlorops; species Chlorops oryzae. Next base: position 10,972,886 of record CM035807.1, on the reverse strand, counting down.
GGCGGCAAATTTAAGTGCTCCATAGTCGTGGAGCTGATTAACATGAGCGCCACGCTAATGTGATTGCCTTTGGGGTATTGTCGGATTTTTTTATGTTGATTGTTAAGTCGTTCTTTCTTTTTCGGCAAAAGATTCGCGTGTTTTTTTTTGTTTTTTGTTTTTTTGCCAAGATTTCTAATCACGCAGTCGTGGATTTAGGAAGCAGCACTTTTTTAAATAGCATTGATTTCATCCACCTCATTTCATTTTGCTCTCACTAAATGTGTGCAATGAATTTTTTAAAGAAAATTATTTTAGGAACGCTGAGCTAATGGGGAAGTGTGCGTCTAAATTTAGAAAACAATTCTCTTACTTCTTAACGGACATTAAGGGGACCTTCTGGTCTAGAATTTTTTGAAAATCGATTTTTATATATATATATTTCGGAAGAATAGACTTCTAAGAATATGCGGGCAAAGTTTCGTGAAGATATTGACAATATTTTCTTTGCTACAGCCGTTTTAGTAGGTGGAGACAGCAGGCAGCGCGCTTGATCAAAGCAACTTTGAACGCGTTTATCTCAAAACTACTTTTTTTGACCTGGCGTACATGAAAACAAAAAAAACCATCGAACCGATTCGTCTGAAATTTTTATATGTTATTCACAACATCAATGGCTATCGCGTGAGTTACAACCAACATTTTATTTCAAGAACTTCATATTTTTCCATTAAAAAAATTGTCAAAAAAGGGCGTTTTTTGATATGTTAATTTAAAAATTGCGCCATTTTGTCATTATTTGTTTGTTTTTTTTTTTGTTGTAGCTCACCCGACAGCCGCATTCATTCTTATTAATAATACATTTTTTTTTTTTGTCGGATAACCTGAACTTACGAAATCGTGTACGCCACGGAGGTACTTTTTAAAAACGCGTTTATTTCGCCGCCATTTTTAAAATAGAAAAAAAAATAGCAAAAAAATACTACAATATTTTTTTCGGAGTTTCAATAAATAAAACAATAATCCTGCAAACCTAAAAACCCGTTTTTTATTTGACTTACGTCCAAAAAAAAAAAATTCATGAAAATACCCTACATTTTCGTGCTCCAGACCAGAAGGTCCCCTTAAAAAATTCCCTTGGATTGAACATGATATGGCTTCATGGAGGAAATTCAATGGGCGTTCGTGGTGGGAATTTTCCATCAGATAAGATAAAAAGATGCAAAGGGATCACACCATAAATATTTAAAGGTGACTTTTATATTATCCAAAGCATATAGGCGGCTGGCCTGACGTACTCTCCCGTATTAGATTGCTTGTACCTTTTCCTATTTTTTTTATTATTATTTTTTTGTACAATTATTCCCTTTATGGAACCGTCTACGAAACTTATTTTTGATTGTGAAAAAATGTTCTTTATAGAGTTCATTTGCAAATACCGGCATCCCCCAAAAGAATGAGAACAATTGTTCTTTTCATAGGATAGAAATATTACAGGACATACACACATACATGGTGGCTTCAATTGATGCAACGCACAGTGGGGCATCGGTGGAAAAAATTGGGTTTTTAAACTTTTGAATTTCAAAATTTTAATGATTCACTTTTATAAAGAAATATTTGGATATGAGGAGTTCGACAATTCTTTTTTGTTTTTTGGAAAATTGAATTTTTTTTATTAAAAAAAAACTAACAAAAGTCAAAGGAATGTTTTTCAATTAATTTCAGATTAAAATTGTAGTCCAAATAGAGAACATTTTTTATGTGAAAATCCAAAGCTATTGCCTTTGTTTTATTTTTTTGGTGGAAATATAGCAATTACTCTTTTATGTAAAAAATCAATTATTAAAATTGGAAAAGTAGAATAATTATTATAATTTGCCAGAAATTAGAGTAAAAAATATCAACTTCTCATTTTTTGTTGGAAAAAAAATGTATGTGCTTTGCCTTGCTTAGCCCTCTTACTATATAAAAATGAAAAGTACGAGTCTATACTTTCAATCTAAACAAAAAAATTCACCTTTCTAATACCTTTCTTGAAAGTAGGTAGGTAGGCAGGTTGAAGTGGCTGCCACTTAGGCCGTTAATACCAAGCAGGTTTTCTTGTGTTTGTGTGAGTGTATGTCTTTTTGTGTAGTGTGCCCCTAACATGCGATTTTTTGAAAAACCCGTGCTAGGCTTGGAACATTACACTCCGTTTCGCCTGTGCCGGGAATCGAACCTCGGACCCTGGGATCAAGAGCGTAGCACGCATTCCCTACGCTATCCCAGAGCCACTTTCTGTAAGTAACATCGATTTGAATTTCAAAATTCACAGCAATATTTCATACAAATGCTCAATAAGACAAAAAATGGGGCATACTTTTAGGTCTTACGTAATTGAAAGATGGAACGATTTATAAATGAAACATTATTAAACATAAATATGTAGGCGTAACGAAATTTAATGAAATTTCAATGTAAACAAAAACATATTTAACATCAATATCTTTCTATGACACACTTTAACTTGGCATGCTTTACTAGAAAAGCGGAATGCATTTGTGAGATATTTTCGGTGATTTCGAAGGCTAATATCGTTCGCGGAAGGCTGTTGAGGGTATTATCTTCTTTTGAATGGAGACAACCAATGTTTAAGCATTGGGAAAAAATTTAAATTCTTTAATTTATGTGCAAACTCCATACAATGCTAGATAGGAAATAAAAACATGTAAAATATCCAACTTTTGATGGGCGTTTAACCAAAAGTAGGCGTGGCAGCCGCATTATTTTTAGCTTTTTTTTGAGGAGAGCTCAATTAAGAAGTGTCTCGAATTTCAAGTCCCTAGGTCTAAAAATAAAAATTTTGACTTGTGCATTTATATGGGAGGTGGGCGTGGCAGTGGGCGGATTTCCAAGGTTTTTTCAAAATATCTTATTTTAGCCCACAGAAGTGCTTATGCAAAATTTCAATGCTCTACGACCACTCCTTCTATTTTTTTCCAAGAAATATATGGAGCGGTCCCACTGTGCAACGGCAGACGAAATTGTTATTCTAAGGATTGCCGCGAGACATTTTTTAATATTGTACGCGTTTTTTAATTTTTTTATTTTTATTCATATATCCATATAAATCGATTGTATTGTCGGGGGTTTCCTTGTGTGAGAATTTCTATATAAAAGTACTTATTAATTGCAAAGCTCTTTAGTTGCGGCGTGTTGTCGCCTTTTGTGATAGTCATCCTGCAAAATATTTCCATTATTCTGAATTCAAGCCGAGTTATTTTCGTTCAGACAGTTTCCACAATAAAACAAAATGGCAGTCAATCATTAAATGACAAGCCCATAAGTCATATGACACTGTAGTGTTTGCTCTAATGAGTAACATCATATTTCAATGCCTCAGTATTTCAATTTTTCATTTTCTCTAAGTACTAAGTACCGACTATAAAATAAAGTCCAAAGGAGTGTATGTATCATGATACTGATACATACACATTTTTAATAGCTTTCAAGTGCTCGCTCGTTGAAGTAAATTTTCAATTAAAATGATAAACTATGAAGTAGCTGACGTGAGATGATCAAACAAAACTGAAGGATACGAGAACGATTAGCACTGAAGTTGTTCTGTAAATGTGCTCTAACGTTGGCTTACTGGCGGCGAGCTATGTATGTATGTGTGCATTTGTTCGAAATTCCATAAAGAAAATTTATTGGAAATGATGAAATAAATTTTTTCTGCTGTCATTTCCTTTTGCAGAATTAATAATGAGAGATATGTATGTACATATGTAGTTCGTTCAGTGATTCCGAATGCTTGCGTTACTCGATTTGATAAACATACAAACAAACTCTATCCTCTGATGATGTTGGCAATCATTTCATTTCGCATTTCAATCGATTATAATAACGATGAGTTTTGACGGAGTGACCATAGCAAAACGGTAGATGCTTTCGTTGATATTGAATTCCCTGTACTTCATCAAAGAGAAATTTAAGGATGAAAAATGTTGATATATTCTTTCTGAATGTTACTGGGAGTGAGCTTGGAATGTATGAAAATATCATAAAATCGGAATTGAAATTTAATCGGAAGTAGAAAATTGGTTTTTTTCCATAGCATTTTGACGAACATGTCAAAGGAAATTGGGTCATTAAGATATATGCTTTAAAAAAATAATTAATCAACTCCGGCTTTCGATAAGTATTTCAGTTGGGATGACTTCCCCGAAGTAATACGTCAGTAAAATGAAAGCGAGTTGGTACTTATAATACTCTGGGTAATCGGAGAGTGAAAAATCAAGATTTACAACATTCCATCTCAAAAATAATGTGACAATTTTTTTGTTTTTTTATACATAACATGAAATAAATGCAATAAATTGCTATATTACAAAGAAAAGAAAGGAGCACCAGCCTAACTATATGATTGTGACTATGTAACTTGTTATCTTCGATTGACTGCAAACCAGGGGTTATTTTGATAGTACCTGAGATAGATCTGGCGTGGGTGATACAGGGGAGTTATTTAGAATAGATTAGATAGGCGAGGGGTCGGGTTTGGGATCTAAGTCACCATGTCATGGCATCCACATGGGATTATTGTGACAAAAACCCGTTTAATTTCCTAGGCGAGCAGCATTAAGGAATGCTAAGATGTCCCTTGGAGGAGTATTTCCTATCTCTGCTATAGATGGATAGGCATTGTATAAGTAGCGAAGTCTGAGTCTTCCAAGACTATCACAGTGGCGCAGGATGTGCTCCACCGTTTCCTCTTCTTCGTGACAGAATCTACAGCTATCATCCCTTGTCATTCTGAGAGCTGATAGATGTTTGTTGACTTTAAAATGTCCAGTCAGAAAGCCTGTGACAAGCCGAATTCCGTTCCTGTTCATCATTAGGAGCTCCTTGGCCCGGGATTTTGATATTGTTGGCATGAATTCGTTTGCTTGTCTGTGGCCTGCAATGCATTGCCATTCAGTCTGAGCAGCTCTTTCCAGCCAATTACAAATTCGGAGTTTGAAGTAACTCTAGGATGGACCACAGAACGGCCTTGGTCCAATAAATATTGAGCCAGCTCCTTTCCTGGCTAATTACAGGGGAGTTATTGGCCAATCAAAAATAATATTGTCTTTTTTTGTTATTGAAGGATAGGGAAAAGAATGGTAGGTGAATGCAGGAAATATTAAGAACGGATCGGTTTTCTCAAAACTTCCACTTCTCAAAAGCTTACTTCAGGTGGCCAAAGAATTCTGTGAGAGGTAGACAATGGATATATGGACCCTCAAACCATCACATTCGGAATAGTTCCTGGACTAAAGGAAATGATTTTGGGACCTGCAATGACTTCAATGTACTCCAAAGTGCCTTAGGAATGCGAAAAATTTTACCTTTTCCAAAAATATTGTACATAATAAGCGTTGATATTAGATATAGAAAGATATTTTTAAATTAGTTTCAGAACATGGTCAGTAATTTCTTCTGTTTTTAATTTATTTTAATGCTAAATGGAGCTGACACAGCTCTTAAAAGGTAAAACTGAAAAATTATATTTCCACGACAGCTTCCTATTGAGAAAATATTTATGTGGCAACTTAAATGAAATTTTACTAAACATTTCTCGGCTCTACAGAACAAGGAGATGAAATAAGTAGGTACAATTATACCTAAAAACATCATCTATGCTACAAACAGAGTTGGCACATGGTTGGAGTATTAAAATATGGCAGTGGAACCTACCCAGCGGAAAATTATCTCCTGCATGACAAAGTCACCAATGATGTCATCGATGACATATAGGTGACATTGTCATGCATGACATCTTGGAGGACATGTCATCGTGTAGGGATGCTGTTCATGTGCTTGACTCTCATTGGCGTCTGTTCAGCGTTAGCATGAAGTGGCGTAGATGATGAGTGCTCGACTCAGAATCCGAAGATCGCGAGTTCGATCCCTGACAGAGGCGAACAAAAATTGTTAAAAATAGATTTTTAAAAATTTTCGAAACATTCAAAGAGAGCGCAAAGAAGAGAGTTAACAAGCTGGTTTCTATAAATTGACATTTAGAGAGAAAAGAGCAATGTGCTGCTCTCAAATGCTTTTTTCGCCATCGCATCCCCTAGCATGACCAGTGACATTTTCTAATCTTCCGGTGATAATGTCGCCGCTGAAGTCCCTGTCAGCTCCTGTGTAAATTTTATACAAAGTGTCACCGGAAAATGCATGCATTCCGGCTCCGAAGTCACTAGCACATCATCGGGGATGTCCGCGGGACATTTCCCGCTGGGCTAATTGTTCTGCGTTTTATCAAAAATAGGTTGTCGAAAATATTAGCAAAGTGATTCGGGAATGTTTTTGTGTCAAGTCGGAAAATACATACTTAGTTTGGGACTAGTCGAAACTATGTTTCATGCTTATCATTGGTACAATAGGTACTCATTGTTATATGAAGAAAATTTTCATCATGAGCAGTGCTACCAAAGTAAGGACAAAGAATAAAGCTAACCAGACGTTGAACATTTTCATTTGTTGGCAACTCTATTTGTTGTTCTGTAGTCTATACAATATGAATTGATTTGATTTCATTTGAATTAATTCGATTTATTTATAAAAATCCTAACATCCTAACCCAAAAGACAAAATTGCCTAAGTTCAAATTTGGACTACTCCAAAAAATTATTATAAAACAAAAATTATATAATATTGTTAGAAATATCACTTAAAACTTTAAAGCCATTTTTGTGAATGTTTTTTTGCGATTGGAAACAACTTTATGTACATAAGTAGCGAGTTCCGCTCAAAGCGGTCGATTCCGTCTGTTCCTTTTCAGAACGCTTTGATGGTTGAAATCGTGCGAATAAAAAAAGGACAAACCCGAATATTCTAAATTTCCTGATCATATACTTTTCGTGAAATTAAAGAACTCCAACCCTTCCTATCGTTTTTGTTTCTGTTTTTTTTTAGTTTTATTTTTTAAAATATTTTTTTTATGTATATACATATATATTTTTTTTTTGGTAACTTCAAAGAAACCCTTCAGTTTCTTTGTTTTCCGATTTCTTTCTTTGAGTCCATCTTTACAATTTGCGCATTCTTCCAGAACAAACGAGCTTTAAAGTATTTACCACAAAAGCTATTTGAAGAAATTTAACAAGCATTTCATGGTCCAAAAGTTTGTTTTTAATTTTTCAATAAGAAAAGAAAAAAGAAAGCAAGTTCCTCAAGTTCTAGCTCACAAATCATCCGTTTCCATTGCTGTCATCATCATCATTATTTTCTCGATAAACGTTTTGGCTTTTTCATCATTTTCGTTTTTTATTTATTTATTTTTTATTTATTTATTTCGTTAGCATTTTTTGCCAACATTCTTCATCGGTTGCCTCTTCTTTTTTTTTTTTTTCTTTTTTTTTTGCTCTTCGCATCATTGACAAACGGAGCAGAATAATGCTTCGATTTTTTACTTCACTAATACCACCGCCTTAGGCTTGGGTGGAAGCCTTGAATCTTGAGTCTTCCTTTTGTAATTGCTCGAGTTTTTTTGTTCATTTCCGGTTTGTCGTTGATGCCGAGTTCATTTTGCGGCCGTATCGTCGTAGGTAAAAGTATGACTCAAATATGTTCCAAAACATTTTTGCTTGCGGACGATCGAATTTGCTTCATTTTTTTTCTTGTTTATTTAATTTAATTTTGAAATTTTTTTTTATTCCACCTTTTCCTACTTATCTCTTTTTTTTCGATATAATTCCTATATCCAGCGGATGTGTCTGCAGATTCTATTAGAGTTTTTACTTGCTCGGATGCTGTGTTGTTTTTTCGTTTAGGAAGCTGCTGAGTTCCCAGCAAACATTCTGAGTCCTAAAAGAATCATATATGAGTAGGGAAACAGAAAAATTTTATATACTATAATAAATATTTTGTACATACATATTTTGCAAAAAAAATAATTTTTTTACTTTTCTTAAATAAGTATGTTTATCAAATAAAACGTAGCTTTGAATACGCCAAACTAGCCACTTTGTTGCTTGTTATGCAATTCAAACTCAAAGGCAATAAAACTCAAACAAATTCTCTTTGTCATTAGAAAAAAATCCAATAATGTAATATAATTGCAACGAGCTGTTTATATTTCTCGAAAGAGCATTTTTTTGACTTTTTATTGCCGTAAAAAAGTTAATATCGGTTGATAGACAACGAAGTTACAGCTTGGTAAGTGAGTCAATGTCCCAAAAAACGGTCCCATATCTCGGAATCTAGAGTCAGTCTAAAAAAAACCGTTGCAATGTTTGAGCTCAGCACGCCAAATTATGTGAAAAACAATTTTCAGTTTCTCATATCCAAAACCATGTACATATACTTGTGTTATTGAAAACTTAAAACTGAATACATACATAGTATATGTACATAGTATTGTATGCTGAATAACTGCAAGTAAAAACATTTATAAATTCAACCTCTCTCAGCTATTAGCACAAAGGAAGAGTTCTTTCAAATTGAGTCGAACTCAAACTCTCACTATGATCGCAAATGAGTTGCATTTCATAGAGTCTGGCCTGAGTTGAATCAAGCTCAAGCCTTCAGTCTTCTTTTGTGCGCGCGGTCGTTCGGTCGGTTTTCGAAAGTGTCGGGTTGAGAAGTTGAAAGTGTGATTGAGAAATCGTAGGTTTTGATCTCTGAGCTTTGCGCTCGTTACGCAAATACATATATGAAAGAAGTCGTTTGTTTTTTTTTTTTGCGTAGCGAGAGACTTCTTTAGCAACACGTGATTAGGTGAGTGTGTTGTTTTTTATTTTTCTTTCTCTCAATTAATTGCGTTTAAATGTGTTTTTTGTTTTGCTTGGTTTTGTAAACTTTGTAGTTATGGAAGTTTTGTAACAACTTCCTTTGCTTATAACTTCATTCTGTTTGAATGTGTTTTGATCCACGTTTATTTTAATTACTCTTTTTCTATAAAGTTGTGTTAACATTCAGGTATAGTTAAACTTCAATTAAAAAAAGGGCCGAACAAAAAAAAAAAAATGTTTTCGACTCAAAAAAATAATATTTCAAAGTAAATTTTTTAAAATGTTTTTCGTTGCCCTATATATGCGTAATAATTTTTGGTCTCAGGCCTTTTAATAAACTCTTAAGAGTTTTAAAGAGCGTGTTTTCCTTAAATAAGAGCCATATGTGACTCTTTCCTCACTCATATTTATGAGTTTAGAAAAATTCAAAAATGTTGAGTCATATTTATAATTGTATTCTTTCAGAAAAAAAAATTTATTGATACATTTACACACATTTCTCAGCTTTTCTGTATTTATAATTTCAAATATTTTTTTCAATTTTTTATTTTTTGCCCCTGTTTGGGATTTGAACCTCGGAACTCTCGCTTTCCTGTCATTTGCTGACCCATCGACACTGTGTTTGCCAAATCGAAATGGTTGGATTTTGTTTTCGTTTATAGGTAAGTCGAATTGAATTTTATTTTTCATATTTTCTGAATATTCTGACTCATTTTGAACTCATAGAGATAAGCCTTTTGACATCAAAATCGTTTTTTGAATCGAAAAACATTTTAAAGTCAATTTTTTTTTTTTTATGTCAAACGTCAAAAGTGTAAACGGGCCCTAATATTTTCAACATATTTCAGACTCATTTCGGGCTCATATTTCTGAGCACTCTGAAAATGTTTGCTGGGATTATTCTGTCATTATGTGTCTTTACGGTTCGCGTTTGTTGGAATTATTTTTACTAAACGAAGATCTCAAAAAGCTTAAAATTGAGAAAAAGAAACAAATTCATTTTTTATCTACTCAAAGTCATTGTGATTTTTATGGAAATTGAACATTTTCGTTTGTTGTCGTTTATCGTATTTTTTGAAGGGCGATTTCATTACGAAACATCTTTCCAACAGAAATTTTATGGTTCATTGACTTTTAATACAAACCCGGATCATCTGAATTTCTGTTTAACTGTTCAAAATTGTTTTTCCAGTCTTTGAATTGTTCATTTTTAATTTTTTATTTTGAAATTGTGGTTGTGAGGACTACTAAAGGACGGGGTATCAATTTTTATCCCCTTATCAATCAGAGAGATACATACATATATGGCACAATAATTGCAAAATCGGCACAACTCAAAGTTTCTTGAAGGCCTCCATAACCAAATGATTTCTCGAGAAAATTTTATCATAAAAAATTTTTAAACCTCCCCATAGCCAAGTTTACTAAAGAAAATTTTATCTTAATTCCATTCCGTCCGGAAGCCCATATTAGAAGACCAACCTATGGTTCTTTATTTTCTTGCCCTTAAACTTTTGAAAATGAAAGTCCATAGACTCTTTATACCTTTTGTGTAAAGATGCACTGAGTTCTTTTTTCTTGTTATTGAAGTTTAAAATTCCACTTAAAAAAAATGTTTACATAAATGAAAATTTTTCCCAAATTGAATGTCCCCCCAGCAGAAACTACACTCAAAGGTTTGTCCCTCATAAATCCGTGGTGTTCCATTTAGAAAAGAAAAAGCATTATGAGCTACCAGAATGTCTTGTGAAGCAGCTTCCAAGAAAATCAGGCACCTACTATATCATCTTAAAGAGAGTTACTTAGTTTGTTTGAAAGAAAACTTTCGCGATTAAAAATTCGTGTGCATTTTCGAAGCTTGGAGCATGAAAGAAACTAGCAGAAGTTAAAATTACTTGCTCTTATGAAAGTTCTCTAAAGAATTTTTTGAGTTTAACGCTTTATGAAGTCATGACTCATGGCTCTGGCTCTGATATCAATGTTTAACTTTAATTAACAATTTCCTTTGTGTGTCGAGCACGATGCCAAGAATAAGCGTATTCGATTAGTTCTAAATGTTACTGTAATTCCAAACTTAAAGAACGTTTTAGAAATATCTACTCATTTATTTTGTATATTCAATTGTTTCACCATCTTCAGGAGGAGAATTTCCCCATGAACCTGCCTTTTCGATTCTCTTTTAAGACTTGCATAGCATTAATGTGTCAATAGCACGATTCAAAATGTTGTTGTGCATTCGTGCATGGGCTTGTAAATTGATAATTCCTCGAAATGGAATCATAAAGAGTCCTTTGTGCTAATTATATACCTACAATTGCTTTGTTCTAATAAAGCTAATTGAAATACGTCAAAATTAAATTCCTTAATGGATGTTGAACAGAAACAGCAACAGAAATATTCATGTATATATATATTTGTGTATGTCACGTATGTAAAGACGGCCCCAATGCCCCACAGAGCATGATTATTTTAGGGTTTAACTTTACTTTTTCGTTTAATTTTGGTTTTAATTAATCCTTTGTTGGTCACATTGTTTCAAAAATAAGCGGATTCGAGATTGGAGACACAGCAAGAAACCATAAATATTTATTTGAAAATAAATTTTGCCATGAAATCGCGTTGATGAAGCTTCAAAAATAACAATGAACGCAATTAAACTTCAAAGTGTCTCGCTTTAGTGTTGGGCAAAAATGGAATATTGAAATACTGTCGATTGTTTTTTCTCCACCAAGCTTTTTGCCGCAGCTTAATGCAAATTAGTGGCGCTCTGTGTAATTAAAACTTGATTGTTTCGGACCGTGCTCAGAAGATAGCGTTGGGGAAAAAAAGAAAGGACTTAAAACAAGCGTTACGGGGAAACTTAAAAACTTTTAATTAAAGAAATAATAAACTTATAAAATATGGTGGGTATTTGTTGACGATTGAAAAAGGAAAAACGTGAGCGAGTAACTCTTTATCATTGCATTCGCCATACTTCCCCATTTCCTCTTTTTTGGTCAAACATAAAAGACACGATTCAAGGGAAGGAAATATTGAACTGATTTATACGTATACGAGAATCGAGAGGTATACGAGCAGAGCTTTGCAATCTCTAATTTTATTCCTGATAGAGTAAAGCCAGATTACCAGGGCTCGCATTTTGTTGACTTTTATAAATTTAAAGCATACTTTATGGAGTAAAAATGTTGCTCAACTCACATAAAGTTAAGATTCAAATCGATTTTTAACTTCAATATGAATGTTTTTGAAGTTAAAAAAGCGATTTGAAGTTCAACTTCGCTAAACGTATTCGCAAAATGTTGGTAAGGGAAATTTTTGCCCCATAAAGTATGTTTTAAATTTATAAAAGTCAACAAAATCCGAGCTCTGCAGATTACATTTCAATGTAAAAATCATAAAGAATACATTGACTTTCTCTCATCAGGAACAATGTGTCTCTGAACAGGATTAGTTCTGCCCATTTATGGCTTTCGAAAGTGTTGCATGACAATTCACAACACGTTTAAGACCTTTTGGTTGTCAAAGTAGCAAAGTATCAGTATCAAATTTGGATCATTAACCTTCAAAGAATTGGAGAAAAAACATTAAATTATTTGTGAGTAGCTTAGTAAATAATTGCACCTCATCATCTCACCCCATTCGTGTCTCTTCTCTGTTTGTTTCTTTTCCATAATTTTTCATCCTACATAATTTTGGCAGCCAAAAATAAAATGAAGAACTTGTGAAATTCATTTTCTGCTCAATTAATTTTTCTGTAATTGCGCTCAATATTTTGAAAATGGCCATTAGGCTTTTTTTTCATATTTGTGATATATTGTGATCATAGTTTACAATTAATTGAAAATTCTGCTATTATTTTTGCTTAAATAATTAAATTAGGCTTAGAGTTGCCACTACAAAAAACGGCAACAGACATTTTGACGCCTCATCGGCATGCAATAATTAATTATATTCAATTCATGTATAGCGGATTGCCAGCAAACTCATTAGGCATGTAGAAACACCTACAAAAGGACATTAGCATTTTAAATATGTCGTTAATCTCGTCACTATAAATTAAAGCCTTAAAACTTTTAATGAATTCGACGCAAAAGGCTGTTACCGACTACATAGCAATTTAATTTATTTGCTCAGGGGTTTTTAGAGCTGTCTGAAATGCCTCTAATTATTTAGTTTTGATTCGATAATGGCAATTCATAATGTTTGAAATGAAAACGCGCTGAGAGCTTTGCAATTAAAGTCATTTTTCAATGAGATCTTAGGGAAGACTTCTAAATAGCGTATACTTGCTTAACGTTAAGTATACGACGCATACGTCTCTGGTTTCGTTTTCATGATATGATACGAACATTTTTTAAGACTTTAATTACATTATATTGTGGTTGCTGACAATGTTCAACTGCTTTTAATTGAACATTCCAATGGAATTTCGGTTTGATTCTTAAAAGGATTCTATCTTATGGCGCCAATCACGAAGCAATGAAGTTTTTTTTTGTTTACTCGTTTTGCCCTTTGCTCGAGATCAATTCGATATACTAGTATGTTTGTCTTTGCAGGGGGAGTATGTCCTATACGACTTGCCTTTTTGGTATTAAAGATATTTTTCTTCGAATTTTCTTGCTTTCCATTTCTCTAACTTTCATTGTAATCCACACGAAAGAGATTTCTCTCCAGACTTCAATAACAAACTAAAGAAAAGAAACTGTTCGAAATAGCGTCAAGCACTATAGCTTTTTGCTACAATTGACAGTTCGTGAAGATTAAAACTTTTAAGAGATTTCCTTCGTGCTTTTTGTTTAGTTTTCTCCTTCCGCATGCTTCCATAAAAGGAACAGCACTCAGTCGATAAAATTGTTTCGAACGAGGACCAGGTCGAATAAATTTGTAAAAACTTTCTAAACTGAAATGAAGGATTTTATTTTTCGACGCTTTTAAGATTGATTAGTTTTCTAGTTTCCAAAAGGGCAATTCCATTCGAAATGGCTCTGCAGTTTTAACCCTTTACAGTATTTTTAAGAGCATTCTGGGCAGAAATCGTGTTATTTCAATGTCCAACTGTAATTGCACGTTGAGAATCCGGGATTACTTATTTTCCTATTTTGAATTTTATATTTTATAATTAGAGGAAAATCTGTTTGTAACAATCACCATGGAATTTACCAACAGTATTCACCATATATAATCTTCCTTAGTATATTTACCCTTTTAAAGAAAACGAATATTTTATTATAATAATTGTTCTTTTCGAACTAATCTACCTACTTACCTTCTGCTTTATTAGGAGAGCTATGAGGGGCTTTTCATAAAAATAGTGAATCTTGGCACAATAGGTCATCTGGGCCGCAGTGCCAGCCTTTGGGCAGATTCACGCTCCATATCATTATTATTATTATTATTATACCTTCTGCTCAAAAAGTATCCGGATTTTGTAAATAAAACACAGAAATTTAAAATTTATTCCTTTATTTTATCTCCTTCAAAATATGCTCCTTCTGAAGCGATTAACAATTTCAATTGTCAACCAATGGCTCAAACTATCTTCTTTATCGTTGAACTGTTACTGACCCTTCCACTTTATCTAGACTTGAAGGGTCGCAGTCTTCAACTCGGCTTAAAAACTTCATGCCAGATTAACTTAATCAAATACCTATGCTTTATTAGAGTTTGTCAAAAATATTCATATAGTTTAAATAAATAAACCTGGTTTAAACTCTCCTGAAGACTATCATTTGAAAGTCTAAACCATCAAAAAGAATTAACTAGGTTGAAGACTACGACCCTAAGGTATATTATTAGGCATATTTCAGGTGCACTTTCCTTGGAAACAAATTTAATTTTTGGCTTACACTTGCCTTCGAATCTTTGCTTAGAAGACTTTTATGTTCATACTTTGCTATAGGGCTTTTTTCTCCGATCCACCCCATCAAACAGTAGCGCTTCGTTTAACGACGTAAAAAATAAAATAATTCCTGGAATCACTTAAGCCTTTTTGCATTGTCCTTTCATAAAATATTCCCATAAGCCCGTGAAAATGAGATTTCATTAAGTTCTCACGCATTAAAGTCTGATTGAATTTTTCCAAATATTTTTTCCTCTGAAATGCAGCATGAAAAGTTATTTTTTCACTACAGCGAAAACATGTTTAAATGTTCCATTTTTTTAAATATTTTTTGTTGTTTGTTTTGAAATGCCAGAAAGCCGTTAAGCTGTAAGAATAAGCAATAAAAAATTCATTGCAAAAATTCATTCAATTTCGAATCGAAGAGAAAAAGAGAAATAATAAGAGAATCAACTAGCCAAAGGCGTTCTTTATCAACACTTTCGTCCCAATTCGAAAATGCAAATTTCGACGATGCGCATTAAAGCGATAAATGATTCGATTCGGCTGCGATACTCGAAAGTGGGAAATACACGAAAGTATAGAATTGCAGTGCGAGAATTTTCAAATCACGAGGGTTGATTACGAAATGCAACGACATCTGTTTTTTTTTTGGTATTCTTTTGAATTGGTAGGGTCTGTGCGGGAAAAACATTTGATCAGTTATTTTCTGGTTACACAGTTAAACAGTTCCGATGAACACATTGTCACTCAATTATATCAAAATATAATTATCAGGGCTCGGATTTTGTTGACTTTTATAAATTTAAAGCATACTTTAAGGAGTAAAAATTTTATTCAACTCGCATAAAGTTAAGATTCAATTCGATTTTTAACTTCAATATGAATTTTTTGAAGTAAGAAAAGCGGTTTAAATTTCAACTTCGCTTAACTTATTCGTAAAATGTTAGCTAGAAAAAATTTTGCCCCTTTAAGTATGCTTTAAATTTATAAAAGTCAACAAAATCCGAGCCCTGATAATTACTATATACGACACAGTGCGTTTTAGTGAATAACGCCCAGAAGTAATCGAAATAGGCCATAAAAATTGTGTTCTAGGTTGACTAGCTTCACGAGGAGATTCAATTTAATTTGGTCCTTCCGTGTGTGTGCAGTTTTCCTAAGGATACAATTGTTCTATCCTTCGGTATGAAGAATAAGTGAAATTAATAAATCTCTTCTGACACATTTTAATGAAATTAAAGAGAGTTGAGAAGATGTTCGAAAAGATTTATCCGCGTAAAAACTTTCATCAGAGCATTGAAGCTGAAAACTAAATGAACCGCTCTTATTATACCTATATAAAATCCTCAAAGATTGTGGAAAGAATCTTAGCTAAAAGTACTTTTAAAAAATCTTGCTTTCGTAATAAGAGCCAATTTTCTATGATTATAGCCTAGAATTTATTTTGTGATAGCATTTGCATAACGATACAAGTAAAGTCATAATAAGAAGAACAATAATTTTTGGAATTATTTTCAAACGCAATTTATTTTGCATATTTACCAAAAAAAAAAGGAAAATTCCAAGAAATATTAATGGTGCTTTTGGGTATCGGGTGTTTGCCACTGACAGTGGCGGATAAAGAGAATAAGCAGACTGTTTGGCAGACGCAAGGGCGCCGGAATTTTTCAAGTTATTCCATAAAATCGTATATTCATTTTTTCGAACACTACATTTTTCTACAAGGCCATAACATGACTTATTGCGGCACTGGTTGTTGAAAGTGGAAAACGGGAATTATGGATTTCCTCGCCTAACATACTTAGCAGCATAAAATTAATGTTGAGAATATTTTATACCGATGGGAAGATAGTCATTCTACTGATAAACGAGATTTAAAAAAAAAAAATGCAAATGAGAATAGCTAAATTGGGTAAATAAAGAAGCTCCGATTCTTCTCAGCATTTTTCAACGCAAAAATCCGGGTAATTAGAAATGCCTTTGAGACGTCAAAAACTAAAAGAATCATGATTTCCACACAAAAAAAAAAAATCCCTTAAGAGCAAAGTTCTCTGGTAAACGTGATCAAAGGCTTTATAAATGTGGGATGCGCAAACCTACCAAAAAGGCTTAAAAGTTTAATTATTTTTCGAGGAGAACTTCGGATTTAATATTTACTTTTTTTTCTCTTCTCTTATTGCATTTCGTTTTATTTCGTTGAACGTTAATCCAAGCATCCAAGAGTCCAAACCACGATTGCGGTTATTGCTTGCTTTTAATTTATTTCGGATTTTCCTTTGGCTTGCTCAAGCTTTTAACTTTCGAAAGTAATTAGAATTTTTTTGTGTTTTTGTAGGTGGTTGAGCTTTTGTGGTTCAACAAATTTCAACGCCTTTTTCCTTACAACTTTAGTTGATTTTCTTTTAAAATTGAAGCGAAACGTCCAGAGTGGGCTAAGCCCGAAGGAAAATTTTAAACTCTCTTCCTTTTTTTTTTTTTTTTGATAATTTTAAGGACAACTTTTGATAGCATCGCGCAAATAAAATATTCATGAATGTATGTTTATATGAATATAAGTATTCCTGGGTTGCGGCGCAATTTCTTCATCGAAGAAATATTTTGTAAATGTAATATTAATATGTAGCGAGAAATGGAACATTGAGGAGTTGGAAGATGCCAAAAATCTCTCATTTTTATTGCCGTGAAATTTTTGAGTTGAATGAAAATTATCTAAACCCAAAAAATGTAAGGAACATGGAAGAAATCAATGATCAATTGAAATTGAAAAATAAAAAATATACATTAGATTAGATTAGATTAGATTAACAATGGGTTTGGGCACCGAGTCTCCGCGTCACTGCATTCTGCAAGGATTATTGTGACTACCATTTTCTAATTCCATAGACGAGTGGCATTCAACAATACCACAATGTCCCGTGGAGATATATTACCTACCTCCATTGCGGAGGGGTAGGCGGTATATAAGTAACGAAGTCTGAGTCTTGCAAGACTATCACAGTGGCACATAATGTGCTCCGCTGTCTCCTCTTCTTCGTTACAGAATCTGCAGCTGTCGTCTCTAGTTAAACCAAGGATTGACAGATGTTTGTTTACTCTACAATGTTCAGTGAGAAAACCTGTGACAAGTCGAATTCCAGTCCTGTTGAGCAATAAGAGCTCTTTCGTTCTGGCCTTTGAGAAGACTGGCATAAAGTCTCTGGCTTGTCTGTGGCCGGTAATTATACATACATAGGTTACTTATATATAATACCCAGATAAACGGCCCCAAGACCATTAAATGAAAGTACCCTATACATTTGGAAGACCACAAAGGAGCCTCAAATGGACATTTCCAAAAAGTCAAATTTTTGTCGCGTCCGTATATTGCTGATTGCCATTCAAGAGTGCATAGAAACTCTGAAAAATATAAAATTCTGCATAAGCTGCACGAAAGTATTGAGAAGAAAAAGTACTATTTACCGCATACTTGAATTCGGGACTTAAAATTGCTCATTTAAGTGTCGCGTCCGTTTGGAAATGCCCATACGCGAAATCCTATTCAACTAAGTACTCTATGAAAGCCGCTCTTTTTCCTTTCAGACTCTTCTAATTTTGGGGAAATTTTACCAGAAGCTTAAATATAAAAAGTGAAGCTAAAAACTTCATTCAAATATTTCTAAAAATTCAGATTTTAATTTTTGTAACTTTACCTCTCAAAATGGTCATATCTTGTGAATTTTTGAGCGCGTTCTTACCCATATCTCAGCAAATATGAATAAAAAATTTCGCCAGGGAAGATCAACTCCTTCGATAAGAAAACTGTATACAGAGAGACCAACGAACGAACACACATTAGCACAAACGTAATCTACCCTTAACACAGAATTTTTGGAGCATAATTGAAGTTATTTTTCGACATAAATGTGTCCTTAAGCTAAGCGTTGAAAGTCTATTTAAATTGATTCAATTGAGTGGGGTCTACGTCATATTGCCAAAAACTGAAAACGACAGTGTTAGATAATAATCGATAGCTCACAGCATAAGTTCAATACATATCGAGAACTGTACCTTGAAATCTTCCACTTTTCTCCACATAATAACGTGCTCCATCTGTAAATATTCTAAAGGGTAAAAACTTTATGTTCGTTGCTATAAAAATGTATGAAATTCCCAATAGCAAAAAGTGTAATCAAACATTGATGCTTCATTTCAGATACTTTTCCCTGCAGCGGATAGCAATATTGATAAGCACATAAAAGGCTCTTATTACTATGAATGAGCTTCGATGTCTATTGAATTTCTAAAATATTACGAATCAACTGAAAGTGCTACAAAAAAAAATATGAAATTCCTTTCTTGTCAAAGTTTATGCTGATTGACAGACAGCTTTAAGAGTAGAATTATTATGTGAAAAGGGCTTCCAGAGCGGATTGTGAACGATTGCATTAGGGTTGATCGGTGAAAAATGTAAAAAAAAACTTTTTACCATTGTTATGCCATTTATATGTTTCGATGGGGTTGAAACGTTAAAAGCTTCAGTAAAAAAATATTGAGATTTCGAGAAAGATTATTTAAATTGAACGGTTCTATATGTATGTAAATCAATGTTAAATACGAGCCGGAATAATCGAGTGTAATATGTTCTTCTTGCGTATTCAAATGTCCCGGCCTATCCTGGGGTCCTGAAAACGCCACCAGTTTTTCCATTTTGTTCTACCAGTTGCATCATCCGAGGTGAGTCCTACAACATCGAGGTTCCATTTTACTGTGTCCATCTAACGCTGTTTCGAACGCCCTTGTTTTCTCCAATATTGAATTTCCAGTGCGTATCCTTTTCTTTGCCAAACTCTCATTTGATCTCAGGACGTGTCCATACCAGCGTAGCCTTGCTTCCCGCGTTTTCCCCAATAATAAGCGCAACTCGATAACAGCAACGGATGTCCACGTTTAGAACATGAAGGAGATTTTTTTATATGCAAGCAAAAAAATTGTTACTAAAGCTCAAAATCCAATATTGCGAGAGACCGCGACATTGTGAAAATATTTTGCTTGACGCATATCAATCTCCAAAGACAGTTTTGCGTCGCGCAGATTTTAGCATAATTTCGCTTCTAATATTGCAATATTTGAACCAAATAACAATCTAACGAGCACCTTATAGCGAGCACTCATGAAATATACACATTTTAGCTTGAGATTAAATTTTAAATAAAATTTTCTTAAATGTTTCAAAACTAGTGAAATATTTTAAAAGCTCTGTTCCATGGAACAGTCGCCTTTATTCATTCCGACGAATCCGCAAAATATTTCCACATACGAGTACATTGGAGCTTGAGCCATATGATTAAATGTATTGAAATTTGTATGTGTCTCGGATGGAGCTCCCACAATATTGGATTTTTACCTAAATTGTTTAAATTTAATTTTAATCAATTTTTCGTTGCTTATGTTCCTGAGGATGCTGAACAAGAGACAGCGAAATATTGAAAATAAACTACAAACCAAATCGGTTAAGATCTTAAGCTCAAAAAAATGTTATGGCCGAAAAAAATTCAAAAAAAAAAAACGGTTGAGTAAAACAAACCAATGATTGAATCAGAAAAATATTAAAATTCGCCTGAATTTAATATTCGATGGAGTACGGGATTTTTTTTATCTTTTTTTTTTTCTTCACAAAAGACTATAAATTTTTCGGACAGGACATTGGACAAAACAGAAATGTACATCGAGCTGAGAGATGGCAGTCCCAAATGTATTTAGTGAATTTATACATGAAAATTTTCTTCCAACGATGACGGAAGGATGTCTTTGTTCGTTTTCTCGTTTTCTGTTTGTTCATACTCAATTCTACCGTATGGGTAGCCTTGATGATGTGGGCATGTTAGCACATTGCCCATAGAGGGTTCGTGTGCTTAAATTTTGCACTGCAATGACGTTTTATAATTGCAAATGGGAATGTTTATTTAAATCAGTTTTACTATTTTCGAAAAGAATTCAACAGAATTTAATATGGAATGCATTAAATATTTGGACGCTCTTTTCTTAATTTCCCTTTGACAGTTAAAGCCTTTCGATTTAAGACCATAATATAAACAGATATTCGGATAGACGAATGTGGTTTACTCGAATCTCTTGGCAATTGAATTTCTATAAACATTTTACATAATCTCGCTCAAGTGGCTCTGGTCGTCGCGCTCGGATGAACAAACATAAAACATGCTCCCAAAACACAAGTTTTGTTGTATAGAATATCCAAGACATAATAATCCTAGCAACCAATGTCGATATAAACCGAAAGCAAAAAGGTTGCCATAGCAACGAACGTTCGCTTGTCCTGTTCATTAAACGTAAAACAACGCTTCAAAAAATAAGTAAAATAAAGCAGAAACTGAAATAATTTCAAGAAGAAAGCTTAAAGAAATCGATAAAAAAAAAAATAAATAAATCCTTCAAACGAAGAAGAATTCTTTCGAGTGTTATCCAACATGTCGCAGGATTTTGTTTTTCCTGAAGAGAAAACCTATTTCGTTGAAAATCTTCGTCCCATGGATGTAGCCCAAATCGGTTCGAAACAATGGCTCGATATGCACGAGAAGGTTATAAAGCTGAGTCAACAGGCGACGCTGGAGGCGGCGGAAAAACGCGAAGAAGAGATTAAGGAGCTGCTCATCACATACGATAAACTGAAGGTCTTGGTGCACGAGGCGTACTGTGTGTTCTTATGGAAAACTCGTGTCCTACCGCATCTATTGGACATTTGCCCAAGTCCGCAGCCAACGTTCATGATTTATACGGTATTCTTTCATGAGGGAGCGGCGATTTCCTTACTCGATACGGTACTATTTCACGCGAGTACCTGTGAGGCGCTGCAGGATTGTGCCATCGATTTGGTGGACTATTGTGCACAGGCTGTAGCGCAGCTAATTGGTCTCGCAAATACGGGCTTTTGCGAAGAGGAAATGGAGCTCGATCTCAATGAGAGTGTACTGAGTGAGTTGGAGCGTCAGAAACGCTGTATGATCTACAAAATCGGATTGCGTTCCATATCCATCCTAAGCTATTTGGCTGATAATGTTTCGGTGTTGCCCATTAATGCAACCAAACGTATGATCACCACGCACGATGTCCCTTGGCTGATTGCCGATGTCCTGCACTTTGCACCGTGGCAACGAAAATCGAAGAAAGGCATCGAGAAGTATATCGATGAGAAATGGGTTCTAGTTAGTGAGGAAAATGCTTTGAAGGTTGTCAAGTATGAGGCACAGGCATGGTTTTGCCTACGACAGCTATTGTTCAATAAAACGCTTATGGATTTCTATCAAATGAATCAGGAGCGCTGTCATCGCCTTGGCGGCTGTGAGGCACTTCTACACGAATCGGTTATGGATCAATTACCGCCATTGATTGAGCTCAAACAGTATTTGTGTCAAGTGCGTATAGCACCACCGCAGACAGCAGATAAGAAAAAAACCGATCTACTGTTTGAGGAGATTCCAGAAATTAAAGAAAACTTGACCAAAAAGGCGAATGAAATTGGTGGATTTATACAAATCGCACAAAATCAAGAGGATGTCTTTCTAAACGTATCAAAAGAGGAGACTATGGAGCTAGCAAATCGGTTAAATCAAGCCTATAATACGGATATGTTGGCCGATTTCGAGCAGAAGACCGTAGAAGAGGTTATTGCCAAAGCGGCTGCCGACGCTGATGCTGCTAAAAAGAATGAGAATGCGGATAAATCTTCAAAGGAAGCTGAGAAAAAATGCCGAAATTGCAAGAAGGATGCTGAAAAGAAATGTGCGAATTGTTTATCGACCTTTTATTGCTCTCGTGAGTGTCAATTGAATGATTGGCCAAAGCATAAAAGCAACTGCAAGGCACCATAGCTCCATGCGAATCGCCTTCAATTCAAATCCGAGAACTGTACTCCTTGAGCTATATGTGTGTGTATCAACACCTTAAAAATGCACATACCATAGCAACAAAACTATTCGAAATAAATTTTTGTCCTTTCGAAAAATCGTTCCGATCATAGAGATAATTGCATTTTCATTTCAATGTAAAAGCCATTGCCAAATATTGTTGTCCTTACAATTCAATTCAATTCAGTTCGATTCCGTTTCCATTTGTGCTTGTTTAATTTTTTATTCACTTGATTCCCTCATAAGCCAGTCGAAAACTCAGATGAGCTCCAAAAATTGAAAAATTCGTTACATCCATTTGCACTCGATGAATCTGAAGTTTATTCTCAGTTCAATACAGAAAATACTTTTCCGAAATGAGAATTTCAATTCGTGTTACTCGGGGCGATTTTGTCTATCACACGACAGTCCTAGAAGTGTCTGCAGGATGATAAAAATAAACTGGTGCTTGTATTGTAACTAATGAATGGGTTGGAATGGTGGTGAATTCTTTGGGAATAAGAATTTTGTTTTCACGACCAAAAATTTCGCACGTTTTTTGCGGGGGTTTGAGGGAGTTGTAAGTAGTACTCGCTGATCCGAAAAAAATTCCATCTAATTGCTATAAATTAAAAGAATTTTTCACTCAAAATCTTATGAAAAAACTAAAATTTACCTTTTGAGGATGCTCTAAAATGTTCATCCAACGAGGAGTCATAAAATGCTTGACATAAAAATCCCTTTAACTAAAATGAAAGGGAACGGCTCAAAATCCCGAAAATCAAAATCCCGAAAGCTCAAAATCCCGAAAACTCAAAATCCCGAAAACTCATAATCCCGAAAGCTCAAAATCCCGAAAATTAAAAAAATCCCGAAAATTTAAAATCCCGAAAATCAAAATCCCGAAAACTCAAAATCCCGAAAACTCAAAATCCCGAAAGCTCAAAATCCCGAAAACTTGTATTTTGTATTTATAAATTTTTATTGTTGCAATTTTTTTTTTTTAACTAAAACCAAAAAACTTAAATGTAATGGAAAGTTATTCAGGTGATTTATTAATAAATTAAAACAAGTAAAGAAGTTTACATCGGCTAAGCCGATTGCACACATACCTTTTCCTCAGCCTGAAATATGTTAAAACATTACCTTAACAAAAATTCCTGCCGTTTTAGTTGTTCTAGCTTGGATATCTATTTATACCTTATCTGTACTTCGATTTAGCTTCTAAAACTCGAGATTATTTTTAAGCACAAAATTAACGCGGATGGTGAGCATGGTCAAGTTTTAACCGTTAGAGGACATTTTGTCTAGCTGCGAAATTCTCAATTCAAAATAGTGAAAATCAAATTTTCGCAAATATCGCGAATGGTGGTCTTGATCAAATTTTAACCCTTAGAGGACATTTTGTTTAGATGCGAAATACTCAATTCAAAATAGTGAAAATCAGGCTTTCGCGAATTTCGCGGATGGTGGTCTTGATCAAATTTTAACCCTTAGAGGACATTTTGTTTAACTGCGAAATACTCAATTCAAAATAGTGAAAATCAAATTTTCGCGAATTTCGCGGATTGTGGTCTTGATCAAATTTTAACCCTTAGAGGACATTTTGTTTAGCTGCGAAATACTCAATTCAAAATAGTGAAAATCAAATTTTCGCGAATTTCGCGGATTGTGGTCTTGATCAAATTTTAACCCTTAGAGGACATTTTGTTTAGCTGCGAAATACTCAATTCAAAATAGTGAAAATCAAATTTTCGCGAATTTCGCGGATGGTGGTCTTGATCAAATTTTAACCCTTAGAGGACATTTTGTTTAACTGCGAAATACTCAATTCAAAATAGTGAAAATCAGGTTTTCGCGAATTTCGCGGATGGTGGTCTTGATCAAATTTTAACCCTTAGAGGACATTTTGTTTAACTGCGAAATACTCAATTCAAAATAGTGAAAATCAAATTTTCGCGAATTTCGCGAATGGTGGTCATGGTCAAATTTTAACCGTTAGAGGTAATTTTGTCTAGCAGCGAAATCCTCAATTCAAAATAGTGAAAATCAAATTTTCGCAAATATCGCGAATGGTGGTCTTGATCAAATTTTAACCCTTAGAGGACATTTTGTTTAGATGCGAAATACTCAATTCAAAATAGTGAAAATCAGGCTTTCGCGAATTTCGCGGATGGTGGTCTTGATCAAATTTTAACCCTTAGAGGACATTTTGTTTAACTGCGAAATACTCAATTCAAAATAGTGAAAATCAAATTTTCGCGAATTTCGCGGATTGTGGTCTTGATCAAATTTTAACCCTTAGAGGACATTTTGTTTAGCTGCGAAATACTCAATTCAAAATAGTGAAAATCAAATTTTCGCGAATTTCGCGGATGGTGGTCTTGATCAAATTTTAACCCTTAGAGGACATTTTGTTTAACTGCAAAATACTCAATTCAAAATAGTGAAAATCAGGTTTTCGCGAATTTCGCGGATGGTGGTCTTGATCAAATTTTAACCCTTAGAGGACATTTTGTTTAACTGCGAAATACTCAATTCAAAATAGTGAAAATCAGGTTTTCGCGAATTTCGCGGATGGTGGTCTTGATCAAATTTTAACCCTTAGAGGACATTTTGTTTAACTGCGAAATACTCAATTCAAACTAGTGAAAATAAAATTTTTGTGAATTTTTGTGATCAAATTTTAACCCTTAGAGGACATTTTGTTTAGATGCGAAATACTCAATTCAAACTAGTGAAAATAAAATTTTTGTGAATTTTTGTGATCAAATTTTAACCCTTAGAGGACATTTTGTTTAGCTGCGAAAAACTCAATTCAAAAAAGTGAAAATCAGGCTTTCGCGAATTTCGCGGATGGTGGTCTTGATCAAATTTTAACCCTTAGAGGACATTTTGTTTAACTGCGAAATACTCAATTCAAAATAGTGAAAATCAGGTTTTCGCGAATTTCGCGGATGGTGGTCTTGATCAAATTTTAACCCTTAGAGGACATTTTGTTTAACTGCGAAATACTCAATTCAAAATAGTGAAAATCAATTTTTGCGAATTTCGCGAAATGTGGTCATGGTCAAAATTTATCCATAATGGACGACTTTATTTGGCGGCAAAATACACAATCAGAAGAAGCAAAAAAATAATTTTTGTATTCAGATATGAGAATAAAAGAAAGAGTGTTTTTTTCTATTGTGTAGGATGATGACCATAGTTATAGCGATGTGTCAATTTTTTTCAGCGAAAGCTTAAGTCTACATGGTAGCTATACACTCACCAAATTTCAATAAGCTGGGATGTATAGTAAAAAAGTTATCCAGGAAAAACGTTAAAAATCGTGATTTTTGAAACTTCTGAACCACTTCCCACGACCCAAGAAGGGACTACGAAAAAAATTTGTATGCAGTTTTTCGGACATTTACCTGGTTGAAGTCCATGCCAAATTTCAATATGATATCTTTCATGGCTTAGGAGTAAATTACGAAAAACTAAAGTGTGACCGACAGACAGACAGACAGACAGACCAGACAGACAGACAGACAGACAGACAGACAGACAGACAGACAGACAGACAGACAGACAGACAGACAGACAGACAGACAGACAGACAGACAGACAGACAGACAGACAGACAGACAGACAGACAGACAGACAGACAGACAGACAGACAGACAGACAGACAGACAGACAGACAGACAGACAGACAGACAGACAGACAGACAGACAGACAGACAGACAGACAGACAGACAGACAGACAGACAGAGCAGACAGACAGACAGACAGACAGACAGACAGACAGACAGACAGACAGACAGACAGACAGACAGACAGACAGACAGACAGACAGACAGACAAGACAGACAGACAGACAGACAGACAGACAGACAGACAGACAGACAGACAGACAGACAGACAGACAGACAGACAGAGACAGACAGACAGACAGACAGACAGACAGACAGACAGACAGACAGACAGACAGACAGACAGACAGACAGACAGACAGACAGACAGACAGACAGACAGACAGACAGACAGACAGACAGACAGACAGACAGACAGACAGACAGACAGACAGACAGACAGACAGACAGACAGACAGACAGACAGACAGACAGACAGACAGACAGACAGACAGACAGACAGACAGACAGACAGACAGACAGACAGACAGACAGACAGAGACAGACAGACAGACAGACAGACAGACAGACAGACAGACAGACAGACAGCAAGACAGACAGGACAGACAGACAGACAGACAGACAGACAGACAGACAGACAGACAGACAGACAGACAGACAGACAGACAGACAGACAGACAGACAGACAGACAGACAGACAGACAGACAGACAGACAGACAGACAGACAGACAGACAGACAGACAGACAGACAGACAGACAGACAGACAGTATCAGACAGACATGCTAGATCGATTCCTCTTACCTGATCAAGAATTATATACATGTCTATATCTACCGCGACTCCTTTGGTATGTTACATACACCGTGCCAAACTTAATATACCCTTTCCTTCGGAAAAGGTATAATAAATGCATATTATAAGCAATACCTTTTAAATAATTAATTTTGGAGCGATCAGCGCGTTCCTGGTATATTTTTTTCAGATTTTTCTCTTTTTTTAAAAGTTTTTTATTTATTTTCTGAGTTTCGCCAGACAAAATTTGCTCAATACGGGTTTTTGACCGTATATTCTCTTGTCCTAATAAGGCGATAATAGAGTATACACCAACATGAGAACGCCCTGCCAATAAAAATTTTCTTTATATTGCTTATTTAGATGATACGTATATCCATCAAGAGAAAGTTTTTTTTTGCCTTTATTGGTTTTAATTGCACTTATGTTCATCTTGAAGTTAGGTTTATGTTTGAAAAGTTTTGTAAAATCTATTTAAGAAAATTTTCAACGCTTTTTCCAAGTGACAGCAAATGCTAAGTTTTGTTTTAATAAAAAATAACAAATCCCGAAAAAAAATCCCGAAAAAATCCCGAAAAATATACCAAATTAAAAATTTGCGCAAATTTTTAATTTGGTATATTTTTCGGGATTTTTTCGGGATTTTTTTTCGGGATTTTGAGTTTTCGGGATTTTGAGTTTTCGGGATTTCGAGATTTCGGGATTTTGATTTTCGGGATTTTGAGTTTTCGGGATTTTGAGTTTTCGGGATTTTGAGTTTTCGGGATTTTGAGTTTTCGGGATTTTGATTTTCGGGATTTTGAATCCAATCCAAAATGAAATCACAGTTTCCTAATTATAAGATTTCTTGAAATATTTCTTAACGACTGGCACGATATGAGGAGTAATTTTTTGAAAGGGATTTTTATACCCGACACACTCATGTGGCGACGGTATTTTGCGTTTGTGTAGTTGTGTGTAACACCCAGAACCAATCGAGATAGACTACAAAAAATGTATGTGCAAATAATCAGCGTCACCAGGAGATTCGGTTTAGCCATGTCCGTCTGTCTGTTAACAATTTTCTTATCGAAGAAGCTGATCTATCTTAACGAAATTTTGCATATGCGTTTGCGGGGATGTGAGTAAGATCAAGTTCGAGAATGGATCAGATCGGACCATTTTTAAGGGTACCTCCAGTACAAGGGTCACAAAAATTTCAATAACTGCCGTAAAGTCAGAGTTTTTCGAGATATTTGAATTAAAATTTGGAATTAGAGCTTATGTTTAAGCCTGTCGAGTATTGTATTATCAGATTCGCCTGATTATAAAACCCTTAGTTGTTTTTTCATTAAGTGGTACCTATAAAGAGGTCCGACTGTATGCCTTTATTGCTTCTGTCCAATCAAGATGTGTGAAGCTATTGAAAAGCATTACGGCACGATTAAAATTTTTCAACCATAGCATAGCAGGTAAAAGTTAATAGAATATTTGCTTTTTGACATTTCCTCCATTTCCATTTCATTTTGCATTTCCTCATTGTGCCTATGGGAAAATGTTCGCTCTCGGGATTTCGTAAACGTTCTGAAAGCAAATATGCAAAACGAAATGATTTTTCAATGATGAAATTTGTGCATGTTCAATTCTGTTTACAGCCGATTTAATTTTATGAGCACTGCAAAAGCATTGCAAGCAAATTGAAAATTGGGAATTTCGTAAACACAATTTTGGAAATAAATATTTTGAAATTGCTCAAATCCCAAAAAAAAAGCCCAAAACTGCACCTTGCAGACATAAATGAAATCGTAGCAACAACAAATTTCCAAAATGACTAAAAAAACAAGAATAAAAAAAAAAGAAAAACAGAAAAAGAAAATTGAAACAAAACTGCAATAGTCGAAGCTTTAGTGCCGCAACAATTGCAACAAAAATCAATAAATTTGATAAAGTTTTCAGTTTTCCATATGAAAATATTAACGAAAATTGTTGAGAAAAATATTTTCATTGAATTTCCTAAGCGTGCAACTGCAAGCTGCTCATGCAGAACCCGAATTCTCGAATCGTAGAGAGGATTTCGCGGAATGGAAATATTGAGCAGAAAATATTTGACGATGTCAGTTGCACACCTTGAAAGTGAGTTATGAGAAGGATCCCTTTAGGAATTTCAACTAATTTTAAATGAATGAAGTGACAATTAATTTTCAGTCGTCCTTTTTCCCCATGGAGAAAACTAAATTTTTTAACTGGCGATGTCTTAAAGTAAAGTCAATTGTCTGAATCTGCATATCTTTTTAATTAGTTAAAAATCAGTTTATTGCAAATTTATATTATTTTAGTTTTTGTTTGAGTGATTTCAAAGTTGTTTCTTTCAAGTTAATTGACCACATAAAATACCCTATATATCAGAACAAAGCCTAGAAGATAGAGAATACCGTTTTTCTCAGAAAAGAGGTTCGTATAAAAGGGGAACTCTTTTTCAATAAAGTAACGATGACTTGTCGTGGAAGTAAGGAGTTCTTCAAAAAAAAAAAAAAATAAATGAATTGAAATTTCCGAACAATCCGTCGGTGAGTTCAAATCCCCGTTCAGATTTTTTTTTTTTTTTTTTTTTTAAATTGTAGATAATAATATCGAACCCTTTTCGAGAATTACTCGTATGTTACATTTTGTACGAATTTGACTTTTTGATGCAAATTTCTTCTAAAGCCTTCAATTCATCTCCTGGCAAAATATTATGGCCCTTAGCACTGTAGTTATGGAGATAATGTGGAATTAGTTTTAGCTTATTGAGAGTCGCATACGGAAAGAATAGTAGAAAAAACGCTCTTCTGAAAAATTTAGTTTTTGTAACATACGATGAATTCGCGAAAAGGGGTCGATATGATGATAAATCTTAGAGGAATAGGCTTTTAACCAAAATTTTTATTCAAAATAAAAAAATAGGTGTACTGGAACTTATAGGAGTTTATCGAAGAGCTTTTGCAAGACGTTTTTGAAGAAAGGATGGAAACTTCACTGTATGGCTTGGCAGCTTCTTTTCTCCTCCCTGGGTTAATAAAATTTTTCCTTAATATTTAAAATGTACCTGTATCTTTCAAGTCCCAATTTTTCCACATCTTCTTTCCTGCTGCGACATGATTCGAACTCCTGACTTCAGATTGCTAAGTCCAATCGCAATGCACTACGCCACTGAGAGATCGAATGCATGGAGATTTAATATATTGTATTAAAGCTCATGAATGTAATCTCAATTAATTTAATGTAGAATATATTTTTTGTCTATCTGATTGCCTCAATTCCGACAAGGATATTCAAAAATGGAAATATTTGTTTTTTGTTCTGTATTAAAATTGTTTGAAACTTTTTTTTTGTTGGATGGAAAGCATTTCGTAATAATCCATTAAGCTGAAAGCCACAAAAACATTGCTTCATTCACCTCGAAGCTGTTCCACCACCTTCGATCAGCATTCATTTTCGTCCAGTTGCAAAATTCTGTATATACCCTGCAGGAAGCCTTTCGCCATATGGCCTCATGTCTATATTGACGTCAATAGTCAAGAGTATTTATAGGCGGTGTCATTAGAGAAACTGTATTGTCAACAGGAATAGTTCATCTTTATTGACCATGTCAACAACGTGTCTCCCTTATAAAGCGAAAGAGTACTCCTTTTTGTCTACATAATAGTACCGACGTCAATAGTTTTTCGGTCTACTGTTGACATTCAATGACAAATCCATGTTAAATGTCAATAACGCAAAGCATTGCGACGGGTATAACTGGTCAGTAGTACTGTTGACGCAGTCAGTAGAGAAAGAGTATAGATTCACTATTGATATTTCCTGCAGGGTACCTACAAAGAATTTATACACATATATATATTTGTGTGTTAAAAACCAACACAACAACAGTAGATTCCAACTGAATTTTACCTGTAGCCATGAATTGACGATGCCAGCCATTGAGAATGGTATGCCTCGCAGACAGCCAAGGTTAATGGCGCTGCTGGCTTTGCTGCATTGAGTGTAAAGAAGCAGTTGCGGTTCAACCGACAAGCTTTGGCAAGTGACCGTCCTGGTGGCTAATGGCCTTCCATAAAGTCCATTATGTTCAAATTCCTTCTTCAAGAGAGCTTTAAATGAGCTTCCGCAAAATCATTCTCGAAAGAGTAAGCACATGCATTTGAGCTTTATGTATTTATGTAGAGACAAATGTGCCGTCGTATAAGAAATCTTCGGAGGGATTTCGACGAAACATTTTGAATGCGGTACAGTGGTAATAAGAACAGTTATTTTTACAAAAAATTTTGTTTTATCGCAATAAAATCTCACAATTAATAATCCATATATTAGGTGTAGTAAAAAGAAATCCATTATTTTTGCATTAAATTGAGGGCTTTATTTAAGATAGTTAGAATGACCCGATTTAGGTCAAATATGCGCCGTTTTGTTCGATAACTTGTTGCCATTTTAAAGGTAATTTCATTAGGCCTCTCTCATAGAAGCCCTCGTTCCTATTAGCAAAAAATTGAGACAGTCGAATTTCAGAAGCCTCTCTTGAAGCGAATGTTTCACCAGCAAAATTGTTCGCCATGGACAGGAACAGATGGTAATCACTTGGTGCCAGGTCCGGACTATAAGGTGGATGCAGAAGAACCTCCCAACCAAACTCCCGGAGCTTCTGGCGAGTCACTATCGATGTGTGTGGCCTGGTGTTGTCCTGATGGAACACAATTCCTCTCCTATTGGCCAAAGCTGGCCGCTTATGGGCGATTGCTTCCTTCAGACGGTCCAATTGTTGACAGTAGAGTTCCGAGTCAAGAGTTTTGCCGTATGGGAGCAGCTCATAGTAGATAATTCCCTGCCAATCCCACCAAACACACAGCAAAACCTTCCTGGCCGTCAATCCTGGCTTGGCCACCGTTTCCGCCGGTTCACCGTGTTTCGAGCACGACCGTTTTCACTTGACGTTGTCGTAAGTGACCCACTTTTCATCACCAGTCACCAACCGCTTCAGAAATGGGTCGATTTTGTTGCGGTTAAGCAGCGATTCGCAGATGGAAATTCGGTCTATGAGGTTTTTTTGCGTTAACTTGTGTGGCACCCATACATCGAGCTTCTTTGTGTATCCAGCCTTATTCAAATGGTTCCAAACGGTTTTTTGTGCAATCTTTAGCTCTTTTGCAATCGAAACAGTGCTAACATGACGGTCGGACTCGATAATTTCCATGATTTTATCGACATTTTCGACAATTGGCCTTCCAGTGCGTGGTGCATCCTTGACATCGAAGTTACCGGAACGGAATCGACGAAACCAAAATTGCGCATGATTGGCTGTTACAGTATCAGGTCCATAAACGCTATTCACATTTTCAGCCGCCTGGCTTGCGTTTTCTCCCTTATCGAAGAAAAACTGTAAAATGTAGCGAATTTTCTCTTTGCTGATGTCCATCTTTGACAAGCTCTCAAACAAAACTGAATCAATCAATCAAAAAAGTGTCAAAAAAGTTTTTTAGTAGGAACTGTCATCTTTCTAATGCCCCCTAGCGGAACACGATCGGACTTATACAACGCGAGATGCAGATAAATAACGCCATCTATTGGAAAAATAATGGATTTCTTTTTACTACACCAATATGTAATTAAGAGTGTAGTATGTCGTACGGATTTGAAGGAAATTTACAGCAGATTTGGAAAAAAAAAATAGAAAAGTATGTTTTAATATGACCTTTTTCATACCAAAATAGCTTGCAAAGTCAAAACATGTGAAAAAAATATTTCAAAATTTTGACAAAAATACTCTTGAATCTGTAAGAAAGTATATAAAAATGTTACACGCATAGAAAGGTCTGACAATTCTCTGTCAAACTGCATTTAAATTTTTATCTTGCATTTAAGCGTTTAGACGTAAAAATTGTTTTTCTAAAGCAACTGAAAATTTTTTTCTTAGGCCTGTAACTCCTCAGGGGTGCATATGCGACCCCCCTCCCATACGATTTTTGGTTTATCTTGACCCCCTCTATCACTCCCCTTCTGATGTGCAACCTTTTGTATAACGGGATGACTCGATGATTTTTTTTTTATTTATACAGAAATTGCAATATATTAAAATAAACAGCAACTTATATCACCGCTTAGCTATAGCAACAGGGGCCTTAAGCTGTAACTTAGTGGACTCGATGATACCTTAAGAGATCATACTGCAGTCATGGCTGCCAGCAAAATTCAGGTTTAGCTAACATGTGAGCAATTTGAGGTCGTTTGAAACAAAAGCCATTAATATAAATAAATTTATACATCTAACAATAATGCCGAACCCGGTTCCGCCGAGCCCTGGTTCACAAAAACTCGCCCATTCTAAAATGAAAAAGATGCGGAATCCCTAGAAGACTCATCCCGACTCGAAATAATTCAAAAATGCAAAAACGCAAGATGCAAAAAAAAAAAAATTAATTAAATGAAAAACAAAGTCAAGCAAACAGTTTAAGCTAGTATAAGAAATAGATCTTTAAAAATCAACCATCACAAGTGCGCATCTTATATTATATTATCAAAGGCACGATATCTTTTGAGCTTTAACGTTTTATTTGTATCAATATTCGATGGATTTCGTATTTCGATTACGATTTCCGATCAAAAGTGAAAATTTAAAGCCATTATGGGCCCAAGTCGCACACTCCCAGATGTGATTTCAAATTCTGGGACTAATCACATTCACCAAGTTTTGCCTGCCTTTGGCATTTTCGTACTAACTTTCTTCCTCGCTCCCTTTTTCCCATTTGTTTTTTTATCGTCGCACATTATACTCCGCTGCTATTAGATTGTAATTTTTGTGTTTCTGTGTGGTTTCGTGATTTATTTTCAGTCGTGATTGCCAGAACGCGGAGAGCTTCGAAAGTCACTGAACCAAATCAGCATGAAAACGTTCGACATTTTGACAAATTTCAAATTTATGCCCCTTCAAGCCATTCGGCTTTTGCTAAACTAAAAAATTTTTTTTTTTTTAAGATCAATTTCCTATTTTGCAAGTCATTTATAATGCCAAACTTTTTTTTTTTTTTCTTCTTCTGTGAATTCGTCTAAGAGTACTTCAGCCAATGGCTTTCAAAGCATTGATTTTTCATTCACATTTTCATGGCAATTGCTTTTCAAGAGGCAGCCTGTCAGGGAATTTGTTTTTAAACAGAAATAAGAGTCTTTCCTTTAGCTCTGATGTCTTTTCAAAGAATTTTCCTCTAAGTTTGATACATTTAAATTTAGACTCTGTGCAGAAAGTTTCAGGAATCCAGTTTATATTTTAAATTCGCTTTCACTCTTTAAAAGTGTAGGTTTGTAGACTCTAGTTTTCGTTTTCGTTTTTCTTTTTGTTTTTATATTTCGTTTTACATGTTTAGAAATAAAGAGGAGCACTTGAAATGTAAGAGAGGAAAAATAATTAAAGCTCCAGCTTTGAGGAGCCCTTTCCCGCTAACACTTGAGGGTGTTTCTATTAGGCTTTTGATGTCAGTAATTACTCAAGTAAAGAACAAAAATTGAATGGCTAATTAAAACTGAATCAAAATTGACTATTATGAAGCCATATCGAATAGTAATCGTAAATAAGCATCTAATCTAAGAGATTCTTCAAATGAATTTTCGGCTTCTTTCTAAGGGCTACCTCCAGTTCTGTCAGAAATAAAACAGAAATGAAAAATTTCATATAAAAAGACACAAAAGAAATTTTCTGATTCATTTCTGAAGCGTTTTTTTTTATATGAAGCTTTTCATTTCTGACAGAGCTGGAGATAGCCCCTTAGGCAAAAAACTCTACACTATCCTATCCTGTGCTATCCTATCCTATCCTATCCTATCCTATCCTATCCTATCCTATCCTATCCTATTCTATCGTATCCTATCCTCTCCTTTACTATTTGAAGTAAGATCATTAAACTTGAGCTTGGCATCTGTTGCAAAAACTGCGTTGTTCTTCGCTTTTTCTTTCCTTTCTGACCTACAATATATTTCGAAAAAAATTTAAAATGCTGAAATTTAAGAAGAGCTGTCTCAAGACTCACCATAAATCAACATAGCCATCTTAAGAGCTACATTCCGTAATAAAAACTACATTCATTACATTCCGACTCAAAGTCCTCCCATTTTTGTCTTAGTGACTCATTAAACTGTACTTAAGCTTCTCCCCTACTTAAAAGTATCTCAGCTATTCATTACGAGAATAGTAATTAAACTCGACTACTTTAAGTGATTAAACAATCGAAATAAAAGCTTCAGAATTTTCATTTAAAGAGCTTACGAAACCTGAACGGCATCAGTTTCATTCGGTAATTTATTGCGAAAAGCTTCAAAATGTTTTCGACTTCATCAACAAACGAGAACATCAAAAACAACAAGCTGAATAAGTGCAAAGAATCGAAATGGGCTCGCCTTGAGAAGAGTTTTTGCTATGTGAATTTGAAGAAGTATCTTCAAGAGACGACCTTACACGGGCTCCGTTTTGTTGGCGATGACTCGATATCAATCCTGGAGCGGTTAGAATTCAAATAATTTTTTTAAATATTTTTTTTTTTTTTTTTTTGAAACAATTTAATTGATTTTATTCTTCCTCTTCTTTGCTCTAGCACATTCTTCTTTATTGCTGTTGTTTTCGCTTTTACCGTGACAATCAAATTGATATCGAATTCCTACGCGAAATGGAATAGTACGCCGGTCATCATTGGCATAAATCCAATTCCAACTTCAGTCTTCGATATCCCCTTTCCTTCGATAACCGTTTGCAATATAAATATGCTCTCAAAAAGCAGAATATCGAAATATAGCGAGTAACTAAACAAATTGAGCACATCACAAAAGAGTAACAGAAAATTCAACACCTAAAAATATGCACTTAAATGTTAAAAAAAAAATAAATTTCTAACGATTGTGGGCCTTTACGAACGGGGCTTAAGGAGGGCTTTAAGAAGGTCCGCATAAGTTAACAAAAGTTTGTCGTAAGATGCGTTGTTAAATGTACATACCTACAAGAGTGAACACATTTCTCACTATGGGAAACACTTTGAACACTTCTAATGCATACTTTTGTGTGTTGAATTTCTCTATTGCGATCGCCTTTTTTCCAAAACTTGCCAATATTTTCAGCTACTCTTTTGAGGGCGCCTTTAGATCAATTATTTGTGACAAGTTGCACGTGTATAAAAATGAGTCTTTCGAGGACCTCGACATTTTTACGAAAAATGATTTCAACATTACTGAGTTCAGCTACAAGGTATAAATGCAGTGAGGCACTTTTTGCATAAAAAAAGAATTGGAATTTGAAGATGGTGGGGTCTAGTAAGAAGGTTAAAGTGAAAAGAAAGAGGTCTCCAATGAGAAAAACTATTTAATTTATTTTTTCCATTTTTTTTTTCCATTTTTGTCATTGTTAAATTATCAATTTTTTTGAGTTCATTAACAAAAACGTTCCCATTTGGTTAATTTTTTTATCTTAATTGGTTTTTGAGATAAAAAATTTTGGAAAGGGGCTTACACAAAGGGATTTTTCAAGGATATTTCAAGCGTAATGGAATCCTTCAAATCGCTTTCCACAAAACTTTAAAATCCCTCCTTTCAGTGGACCAAGTTTTTAATTAATTATTTTTCCACGAAAGGGTCGATTTTTATTTTACTTATCAATTGTTTCGTACCATGTCTACGTTATTCCAAAAGATTTATTATCATATAAATTGCTTTTTGTAACGGACTAAAATTTGAAATATCGGCTTAAATTCATTTTCGCGACGTCTAGGCCAGAATGAAAACATTTTCATATCATCCTCAAATGTATCTTTACTCCATTTTTGGACCCCGCCTCTTTCGAGTTTCAATACTTTTTTCACGCCTAAGAAGTCCCAAAGAAATGTTTTCAATTTTGTATAATTTTTTTTTGCCCTTTCTTCTAGTTCTTTCAACCATGTGATTCCATCCTACTTCACTGTCAACTTTACTCGGAAACCTTTAATTGCAGCGATCTATTTGAAACGCTAATTACCGATCAGGGTCTTTGTTGTACATTTAACTTTCTCCATCCTTACTTTCGCTATAAACACGAGTGAGAGTTTCGAAATATTTTCTAAATCGAAAATAATGGCTATTCTTCTAGGAAAAAAAAACCGATTAGGAGTCGTGATGGTGTAATGCCAATTGACTGGAGTCCCGAGCATGGTTATCCAAAGAAACGACCTAAAAATTTCTCTCCTAGACCTGGAAGAGGTAAATTTTTTTTGGCATAAACAAAATGAAAAACAAGTAAGGGTGTACCCTACCCAGACCCTAGTACTGGAGGTACCATTAAAATGGACCGACCAAGGAAATTTTCTGGGAGGATGTTTATGGCTACACAGGAAGCATACTTGATTGGGTGTAGGAGTCAATTTTCAAAAAACGCTCTTCTGCCACGCCCATTTTTCCAATTTTTTGAAATAAAGTCACTTGGCTTTAAATTTGTTCAAACGTCAAATTTCCTCAGACTATCTCTAAAAACTCCGGTGTTGAGCAGTTTTTTGATTTTCGTAACAGACCTTAGTACTGGAAGTAACCCTAAAAATGGTTTGATCGGGTCCATTCTCAAACTTGTTTTTACCCATGTCTTCGTGAGCACGATTCCTGTTAAGATAGTTCAAATCCTTTGATAAGAAAACCGTATACAAACAGACAGACAAACGTACATGGCTAAACCGGATCTCCTGGGGACGCTGATCTTTTCTATATATATTTTGTATAGTCTATATCGACTGGTTCTGGGTGTTACGCACAACCACACAAGCGCAATATACCCTCGACACAGACTGCTAAAAGATGATACTCAGAATATTTATCGTTGAAAATAGTTCTGAAAATTCTTCACATAACTATACCGAGATACAAAGTTACTGACTTCATTTAGGTATTGGTGTTTCGGTGGGCTTAAGCATAGTTCTCGACGCGAAAATGGATGATGCTTATTGCTCATCAGCAAATAGTGCTGGATTTAAGGTATGCTTTGAATTTAAAAATGTGGAACCGTATTATAACATTAAATATTATTTCACCGAAGTATGCTCTAAACACTCCGCTTCAATATCCGCATATGAAAGAAACCGGTATACTGGCCGGAGTAGGGTATGAGCATCGGATTACAATCGTGCCGCAAAGAACCGCTGTGGGTCCGAAAGTACGGGCCCTTCGTCATTCCGAACGTAATTGCTTATTCGACGATGAGGGTGACCTACAATATTTTAAGCATTATACACGAGAAAATTGTTTAGACGAAAGGACTGCACGTGATATGTACAACAACTGCCAGTGCCTACCAGTGAATATACCATTGGTTTTTCCAAATATCAGTCACTGTACGGCAAAGCATTTTCCCTGTTTCGCCGCAGCTTCGAAACGCAGGAAGCCTCAGAAGAACTCTCTGCAAGAACTGCGTTCAACGTGCCTAGCTGGCTGCTTCGATTATTCGTTCGAAGCTTTATCGTATTCGGCGCCTTTAGTGCAAGGCAACTATTCAGTGCAAAATAAATTGCTCGCGAATATGAGTCGGAAGTACATACGGGAAAATATTGCCGTTATAACTTTTCTCTACAGAGAATATTTATTCCACGGCACAACGATCAATGTTTATGTCGGCTTGACTGAGTTTTTAGGTAAACTCGAATGTGAACTTTTTTCTCCATTATTTGAATTTTTTTATATATTTTTTTTTCTTCAATTTGAAATCTAGCCGCTATTGGTGGTTTTGTTAGTTTATTTTTGGGATTCAGCTTCATATCTCTAGCTGAAATACTCTAT
This sequence comes from Chlorops oryzae, assembly GCA_020466095.1. Taxonomy (NCBI): domain Eukaryota; kingdom Metazoa; phylum Arthropoda; class Insecta; order Diptera; family Chloropidae; genus Chlorops; species Chlorops oryzae. The sequence continues at coordinate 10,934,215 of CM035807.1, read as the reverse complement.
TACTCATGTTTGAATCCAATTTCGTATTGGCTTAAAAGGAGACGCGCAAGGAAAATAAAGACAATTGCTGTCAAAGCCGCAGATGTGAGTTGCTTCGTTAGACATTCAAAAAAGAAAAAAAATTTTTTTAAATTGTTTTTCCTTAATGTAGGAGCCTCGTTTAAATATCTGGCTTGGTGATGAACTGTTGAATGTGCGAAGAAATTTTCGCAACGAGCAATTCAATGATCGAGCCAACTATGTCAACGGGACGGGAAATTTAATTAAAAAGTTACCAACAGCTCGCAGGGGCATTTGGAACTGAGTTCATACATATATATGTATTAAAGCTTTCTCTATAAAAAATCACCATACTTGTTTTATAATCCACATTAATTTTTCCTTCACAATAAAGAAAATTTCCCATGTTTTGGATGTTTTTTCGGGGCAAGAAGCAAGTGAATCGAAACGAGATTCATAAAGCTAAAAGTGAAGTATAAAAATTGTTTTCTTTTTAAATTATTTTGTTTCAAAGTGATGGTTGTGCTTCATTCATCCGTCAAGGACAAAAACGACTCTTTTTTGAATCGTTTTTCTGATTAAAGTAATCACATATGCGCTCTAGACCGTCCCACCTTATATGGAAAAATAAAAAAAGTGTGGTGTAACCATCGAATATGACGCATTTTGGCAAGACAAATACGAAAAGAAAACATTTTTTTTTTGATCGAACGTAGAGGTCGCCATTGGTATATTTCTTCATATCTCTGGTGTTTTCAATCGGATTTTAAAGTTTGGTACATCAATGTTTTTGCCTCAAGGAGACCAATATGGCCTCTATAGAAGTCATTGACCTCCGGCGTACCGTTCTAGTACTTACCATCAAGATCTCAGTTCCTACCATCCTAATGTACCTCCCTAATATTACTTGGTATTTCTCAGAATACATTTTGATGTCACTTTGGAACACCAAACTTCAACTCATACATAGATAGGGACCACACAGTGACAAAAAATTTTAAATTTTTATTTAAAAATAGTAATGTTGGAAATATCGATACACTTCCTGAGGAGAAGTTTGATGATATTTTAAGGGTTTTATATTTTTGATATTTAAAAAAAAAAATATTTTTTGAAATTTCTACGTTGATGTAACTACTTAACCCTCATTCGTCCCTTTAATTTTGTATCAAATTTGAACCTAGGGTAATTTTTGACCCTACTTCGAATAATGATTTTTAACATTAAAAGAATTAGTATAACCAACCAAATTATATATGTTTATTTTTTTTTCAGTATTTTCCTTCACATCTAGTGCAAAAAATAAGTTTGTTTGAGTGATCCTTGCAGACTCAAGGTTAGTTCAATGTTCGTCGCCATTCAGTTGGCCGTGTAGGTCCAGTTGAGTTCTCTCCTGGTCAACACCCGATCTGGTTCTGAGTTCATCTCCCCATAAGGGAATGAACCAACCCTCGCACGACCTCCCTGCTTCGGCATAGACAACCATGGGATCATCATGGGTGACTGCACAACGAACGGAGATAGCGGCCTTGAGTTGGGACCCTTATAGCATGGACAAGTCCTCATATTTTAAAAAATCTTCGCCCAACCCTCAAGGGGGGCTCCAAGTTCCAAGACCTAAGGTCGGAAACGAGAAGCCTACACTTCGTAGACAGTCTACGGCTCCCCAGCCGAAATCGCGTGTTCCAGCCCCTGCTGCACGCGATATTTTCTTCAGTACCTTGGCAAACAAGCCAGGTACCAGCACAACTGCAGTCGTTTTACCGCTTTCAACGCGGCGTCTGCTTCAGTTGGCCAAACGGGCAGATATCAATGCCCACATAGGCCTTCAACATCGCGGGGCGGAGATGTGGCTAGGGTATCACCCATCCCGTCGACCACCGCTGACAGCGCAAACTCTGGCAAAGTCAGAATTAGTGCCTCTACAGCTGCATACAGGACCAGATGGTCGGCTTTCCGAATTCTGGAAAAGCTAGGCAGGATCCCAGAAGCCGAACTCTCCGGGGAAGAAAAAGCTCGGTTGGAATGGGCCAAGAAGAGCACTAATGTCCGTGTTCCCAACCCTAACCCAACTACTGCCACCAGCAATGTGGTCAATCGTCCTCAACCCAAACGACAAAGGTCAGATGAGAGGGAACAAAATGCCAGCCAGTCTCAGCTGCCGAAGCGACCAAGGGCAGTGGTCGCTCGAGCCAGGACGAGCAAACCTTTCAGCGAAACCGCTAGGGAGTGCTTGGTCTGGGTTGTCTGCGCCACGTCTGCGCCAACTACTGCAATACGGGCTCCCACTTCGGTGGCTTTAGATGACGTGAGCCTAAAATGGGCCATTGGCTCCATCCATCCCTTCAAATCTCCTGGCCCTGACTGCATAATACCCGCCGATATACAGGCTACTGTATCGGAGGCGGTGCCCTGGCTCAAGAGCACCTTCAGGGCTTGCCTTGAATTTGCCCACGTTCCGCGCCTGTGGCGCGAATCTAACGTGGTCTTCATCCCCAAGGCGGGAAACGCCAGCCAAACCTCAACAAAAGATTTCAGACCTATCAGTCTCTCATCCTTTCTTCTCAAGACGTTAGAGTGCATCATCGACTGTCACATAAGGACTGCGCCTCGGCGTCCGCCAAGCAGTGCTCAACGGCTCTCAGCTCACTCTTGAGCTACATAGAGAAGTCTCTTCACTGCAAAGAGTACACCTTGGCAGCGTTTGTAGATATAAAAGGGGCCTTTAATAACATAGACCCAGCAGCTGTTATTAGAGCCCTCAACAGGATGCAGGTGGATAACAACCTGGTAAGCTTTACGCACCAGCTCCTTGTTTGCAGGTGCATAAACACCTCGATGGGTAATGAGCAGGTCAGGCGAGCTACATACCGAGGTACTCCTCAAGAAGCATTTTGTCCCCTCTTCTATGGAACCTTGTGGTGGAAAACCTCGTTGAAAGACTGACAGACTCAGGTTTCAAGGTGGTTGGCTACGCCGATGACCTAGCCATAGCACTCTCGGAGATTGAGCGAAATACCCTTTCGGGTAGAATGACGCATGTTTTTAGAATACTATCAGCATGGTGCAGGGAAAATGGACTCAATGTCCACCCACAGAAGACGGAACTGATGCTGTTCACCAGAAGGTACAAGCTCAGGAACTTCATTCCTCCGGTAATGGATGGGGTACCAATCAACCTCTCATCAAAGGTCAAGTACCTAGGGGTGATTCTGGACCCTAAACTCTCTTGGAACGAAAACGTGTTCGAGAGATGCCGAAAGGCGCTAACTGCTCTCTACTGCTGCAAAAAAGCCGTTGGCAAAAGCTTGGGACTCAAGCCTAGAGTCCTGATGTGGCTATTGTAGAGCCAATCCTTCTGTACGGCGCCGTAGTCTGGTGGCCAGCGATTTGCAGGCAGAAAACGCAGGCACAGATAAGCCGAGTAAGACGGAGCACTGCTCTAATGATCACGGGAGCTCTGCGCACCACTCCCACAAAAGCTCTGATTGCAATTCTTAACTATATTCCATCAGAGCTTCTTATCAAAAGACAGGCCAAACTAACCGCAACCAGACTTAAAGTCATCGGATGCTGGCCCTCCAGACCCATTGGCCATGCGGCCATCCTGATGGGGGACCAACCACTTCCAGATCCTCCGGATCTCTTTAAAACGAGACTTGCAGACCGTGATCCCTAATAGAGAATACTGAGATCATCGAACTGATATTAGTTCCAAATTCGTGGAGGTATTCACGGATGGCTCTAAGCTCAAGGGCAGAGTTAGAGTTGGAGTTTTCTCGGAGGAGCTCAACCTCAAACTCAGCTTTCGACTCCCTGACCACTGCAGTGTTTTTCAGTCAGAGGTAGTGGCAAATCATAAAACGACCAACTGGTTTCTGGGTAACAAGGTTTTCCCAGAAAATCTGTTGATTTGCTCGGACAGACAGACCGCCATAAAATCCCTATCAAGTGTGGTAACCACATCCAAGACAATCCACGAGTGCCGCTCATCTCTCCAAGAGTTGGCAGAGCGTTCCTCGGTGACCCTGATGTGGGTTCCTGGACACAGGGACATTAAAGGGAACTGTACAGCGGATGATCTTCCGAGAGCCGGTACAGAACTCGAGAATACTATAACGGAACCTGAATTAGGAATACTGCTTGCTTCAATGAAATTAAAGATTAAATATGATTTCTACAAGCAGGCACGCAAGGCATGGGCAGAGGAAGATTCCTGCCTCACCTCAAGGTTGATGTGGGTAGACCTAGATTACAAAAGGACCAGTCAACTCCTTGCCCTGGGCCGCGCCGACATAAGGCGTTTGGTCTTCATTATCACACAGGACACTGCCTAATAGGCAGGCATGCCGAACGCCTTGGCGTTCCATACAATGACTTCTGTAGAAGTTGCAGATCGGAGGAGGAAGAAGAATCAGTGAGCCACCTCATGTGTCACTGCCCGGGCCTAGCCAGGAGAAGATCCAGGCTACTCGGCTCGTTCTTCTTCTCCTCCCTCACCGAGCTATCATCTGTTCGAATAAAAGATATGGCTCGCTGCATAAATTAGTCCAATTGGCTCCACCAAACGGGTAACTAGGGAGGCATGCCTTCCGACGTGGCATCACAACGGGCCCACACGCGGCCTAAGTGTGTCCCCTTAAAGGGGGCACCCACCCTAACCTAACCTTGCAGACAAATTTGTTGCACCTTCCGCATTTGGTGGACTGTTTGTTGCCGTTTATATTATATTCACACAAACAGCATTGTGCCCTTTTTTGTCGGTTGAGAGACGCTAGCATGTGCCGACCCTGCGTCAGGACTTTCAATTTTTTGTACAAATTGTCTGGCACTCATTGCGTGGGGAAGAACACGTCTTGCTTGAATGTGGGGTTCAATGAATGAATTTGGAATAAAATATTTGTGCTTCAGTTCAGAGAAGCTCTCAAGATTGTCCGGAACGGATTCCCCATCACTGCTGTCAAAGTCTTCCCACTCACTACTTTCGTCCATAACATCTTCCTCATCTATATCAGTAAGGTCATCGCCTTCGTCTGAGGTTTCATTGAAAATCTCCTCAATTTCGGTATTGCGGAGACGCTTACGAAGGTCCATTTTCACCAAAAATTTCACTTTCAAAAAATTACACGAACTGATCTGTATACCCACTTTTCACTTGAAATCAAAACTTGCATAAATTGACTAACACAAGCTTCTAGTATGCGAAAAACTTAAAAACGTACGAGAATTATAGAATTCCCAAAAAAAAAACAAAAAAATTAAAGCTACCCAAAAGGTGGGTAGTTTTATTCGAGAATTATTCCTCTCAATTTTCATATATGGTCAATTATGACCCTAAGGAGCCATTGAGTAAATTCTGCAATAGCTACTAAAGTTCTAGTGAAAAGTTCAAAATAAAATCAAAAATCAAGATTTTTAGGAGAAAAAGACAAAGTAAAGAAATCTTGGCTTGGTCGGACCCCAAACATATAAATCAATCTGATTTAAAATTTGAACAGGGTCAATTTTGACCCTAAAGACGAATGAGGGTTAAGCATATAACGTTGAAGAGATTCCCATCGCAATAACTCATTTTCCTTCAATAAATCGTTGCAATGTCTTTAATATCGAACAGATGTGACTGCTAACACTATCCTATCCTGTGCTATCCTATCCTATCCTATCCTATCCTATCCTATCCTATCCTATCCTATCCTATCCTATCCTATCCTATCCTATCCTATCCTATCCTATCCTATCCTATCCTATCCTATCCTATCCAATCCTATCGTATCCTATCCTCTCCTTTACTTTTCTTCTTCTTGCGTGCTTAACTATCCCGGTCTATCCCGGGGTCCGCTAAACGCGACCAGTTCCTCCATTTTGTTCTATCGGTTGCATCATCCGAGGTAAGTCCTACAGCCTCTAGGTCCCATTTTATTGTGTCCATCCAGCGCTGTTTCGGACGCCCCCGTTTTCTGCAACCTTGGATTTCCAGTGCGTAGCCTTTCTTTGCCAAAGTCTCCTCATTTGCCCTCAGGACGTGTCCATACCAGCGTAGCCTTGCTTCTCGCATTTTTCCAATAATTGGAGCAACTCCATAGCGTCTACGGATGTCTACATTTGGAACATGATCAAGACGAGTGAGTCCGGATATCCAGCGAAGAATCTTTGTTTCCATAACACTAACCTTTCTTTCTGCTACTTTCGTTGCTGGTAAACATTCGGTACTATAAGGAGCGACTGGCCTGATGACTGTGCGGTAAATTTTGGATTTTAAGCGGTCGCTTATCTTTTTTTCGCACATAACACCAGTCGTTGAACGCCACTTGAGCCAAGCAGCGTTAACTCTCTCAGTAACTTCGCGAGTGATCGTCCCGTCAGCAGAAAGTGTCGACCCAAGATATTTAAATTTTTCCGTCCTTGGTAGGTCAGTGTTATTTATTTTGATGGTCCCTGCTTCGCAATTGTCTGTTGTCATGTATTCTGTTTTCCCGACATTCAAACGTCGTGCAAACATAGACAATCTATCATGCCAGTCTTGTACTTGTTGCTTATCCTCTCCTTTACTATTTGAAGTAAGATCATTGAACTTGAGCTTGGTATCTGTTGCAAAAACTTCGTTGTTCTTCGCTTTTTCTTTCCTTTCTGACCTACAATATATTTCGAAAAAAATCTAAAATGCTGAAATTTAATAAGAGCTGTCTCAGGACTCACCATGAATCAACATAGCCATCTTAAGAGCTACATTCCGTAATAAAAACTACATTCATTACATTCCGACTCAAAGTCCTCCCATTTTTGTCTTAGTGACTCATTAAACTGTACTTAAGCTTCTCCCCTACTTAAAAGTATCTCAGCTATTCATTACGAGGATAGTAATTAAACTCGACTACTTTAAGTGATTAAACAATCGAAATAAAAGCTTCAGAATTTTCATTTAAAGAGTTTACGAAACCTGAAGGGCATCAGTTTCATTCGGTAATTTATTGCGAAAAGCTTCAAAATGTTTTCGACTTCATCAACAAAGGAGAACATCAAAAACAACAAGCTGAATAAGTGCAAAGAATCGAAATGGGCTCGCCTTGAGAAGAGTTTTTGCTATGTGAATTTGAAGAAGTATCTTCAAGAGACGACCTTACACGGGCTCCGTTTTGTTGGCGATGACTCGATATCAATCCTGGAGCGGTTAGAATTCAAATAATTTTTAAAACCCTTTTCCCCAAACAAAATTTTTCCACCAAAATTTTCTTTTTTTTTTTTTAATTTTGGGTTGTTTTTCCCAAAAATAAATTTTTTTAAAAATTTTTTTTTTTTTTGAAAAATTAGGTTTTTTTTTTAATTTTTTTTTGGGTTGGGTTTAAATTTTGAAAAAAATTTATTCCAAAGGAAAATTTTGGATTTAAAAGGAAAAAAAAATTTTGAAGTTTAATTTTTTTTCCCCCAAACACCCAAAAAAAAAAAAGTAAAAGTAATGGAAATTTTCGTTTAAAAGGGGTTGAAATCTTTAAATTCGAAGAAAATTTTTGCCAGAAAAATTTTTTTACCAACCAGGAAAAAGGGAGGGAAATTTTTAAAAATTTTAAAAGGGCTAAAAGGGGAAATTTCTTTAAATTTTTCCCAATATTTATGTAAATTTTCCCTTTTCCCAAATGGGTTTAAATCTTAAAATTTTTCCAAATTTTCCCTTTGTTTTGGAAGTTTTCAAAAAGGGTTTAAAGGAATTTAGCAAAAAAGGGGTTAAAAATTGGGGTTTTTTTTTTAAATAATTTTTTCAAAGATTTTTTGGCCCACTTTAAGGGCCCAAAAAACCTTTTAAGTTTTTTTCCTTATTTTAATTTATTTTTTCCCCCTTTATTTTTTTTAAAAAATTTTGGGAAAAGAAATACCTTTGGAAAAATTTTGGAAAACTTTTTTTTTGAAAAGGGGAAAAAGAAATTTTTTTTGGAATTAAATTTTTTCTAAGTTTTTTAAAAAAAAATTTTAAATTGGTTTTTTTTGAGGGGTTTTTTATTCCTTTTAACCCTTGGGAAAAATTCCAAATATTTATAAACTTTGAAAAAAGGGAAATTTTTGGGCCAAACCAAAAACCCTAAGAAAAAATTTTAAAAAAAAATTTTAAATTTTTTTTTAAATTTTTTTCAAAAAAATTTTCCCGGGGAATTTTGGGAAAAAAGGGGAATTTTAATTAAAAAAAAAATAAAAATTGGCTTTTTAATATTTTTTTAAAAGTTTTATTCAAATTTTTAAAAAAAACCCTTTTTAAAAAATTTTTTTATTAAAAAATTTAATTTTAAAAAAATAAAAATTTTAAAAGTTTTCTTTTTTTAAAAATTTGAAAAAAATTTTTTTTATACCTGGCCTTTTTAATTTTTCTTTTTAAATTGGGTTTTCCTTTTTGGGGTTTGGCCCAAAAAAGGGGTTTTAGCAAAATTTCCCCAAAAAAACATTTTTTGGATCCCAAAATTTGGCATTTGGACCAAATTCTCACGAAAAAAGTTTAAAAAATTTTTTTTTAAAAAAAATGGGTCCTAATTTTAAAAATTTGGGAATTTTGTTTAAAAAAATTTTTTCCCACCTTAAAAAACCCCATTCTTTTTTTTAAAATTTTCCGGAAAAACCCTTTGGAAAACCCTTTTTTAAAAAAAAAAGATTTTTCATATTTCCTTTAAATTTAAAATTTTGTTTTTTTTTTAAAAAAAAAATTTTAAACCTTAAAACCCCGGGGCCTTTTGTTTTTGGGGAAACCCCCCCGTTTTTGGGAAAAAACCCCAAACCCAAATTTTGGAAAATTTTCATACCAAAAAAAGGGGTTTCCGGCTAAAGTTCCCTTTTCCCAAAGCCTTTTTAAAAAACTTTGGGCCCAAAACCCACTGGTCGGCCCCCCATTTGAGGGCAATCCCACGTCCCTTTAAAGCAAAGGGTGAGGAAAAATCCCCGGTCTTTGCCAAAAGAAAAAAATGGGCCCACCCAAGGGGCCTTTTCAGCCAAAGGGGAAAAGAAATCCTTTCCCGGGGGGATGGGAAAGATCACCATTTCCCGGAAAGGAAAAAGGGAAAGCAAAACCCCCTTTTCCCCCAGGGCCAAGGGGAATTCTGGGCTCACCCGGGGGTTTTAAGGGGGAAAAAGTGGGGCCAAAACCTAATTGTCCTTTAACCCAACGCCAAGGGGGCCTTTCCCGAAAAGGGAGGGCAAAAAATTCCCGGGAAAAAAATTTCCCGAAAAACCAAAATCTTTCCAACCCCAAAACGGTTTGGATTGCCCCCCCTCGGGGAACAAATGGAGTTAGCCCGGCCCCCGGGCAGGGGCCCTAAACCCGGCCCCAAAAGGGCAGGGAGGCCCTTTGGGTACCGAGTAACCTTGTTGGGGAGAACCCGGGCCAAAAATTTTCCAAACCCGGGTTTTCGGGAGGGGCCAAAAATCCTAATAAAGGGTTTTAAAAGGGGCCCCCTCCTGGGGTTTTGGCGCCAAACCGGGCCTCCGGCAGAGCCCCCAAAGGGAAAAGGGCGACCCGGGTTCCCCTGGGGAATTTGGGTTCTTTACTCCCGGGCCCGAAGGTGATTCCCAGGCCCCGGGAGGGGACCCAATAAATAAAGGATAAAATTTTCTGGAAACCAACCCCCCCCCCCAAAATTAAAACCAAGGGTCTTCCTAAAAACCGGGGGGAGTTTTGGAACCCCTTTTTGAAAACCCGGAAAGCCAAATTTGAGGGTAAAATCCCGGTTTCCCTAATTGGGGAAAAGGGAGGGGAAAAATAACCTTTTAAAGGGATTTAAAAATTCCCCCTTAAAGGAAAAGGGGGGGGGTTTTTTAAAACCTTGAACGTAAAGCCAGGTTTGAGATAAAAAAAAGGTTTTCCCAATTGCCAAAGGGCCAAAAAGGGGGCTTAGAAAAGTTTTAAACCCCTTTGATACAACGACGGGAGCCAAAAACCCCCGTTTGGCCTATTGGCGGGTCCCAACCCTGGGAGCAAATTTAAGGAAAAGGAGGCTCCCACTCTTGGGCATGGGCCCCAAAATGGGGCCACCAACAATTTGGGGGCCCCTTTAATTTTGCCCCTTGGTTCAAGCAACAACCCCAAATTTCGAAACCTGGGAAAGTTTTTTACCCGGAGGACAAAGGGGCTTCCCAGGGAGCCTTAAATTCCCGACCAAGGAAAGATTTTAAAAGAACCATCCCCGGGGAAATAAAAAAAAGGAGGGTTCTTCCTTTAAAATTTCTTGAGGGTTTTAAATGGTGTAGTTAAATGCGTAAAATAGGACCCTGGTATGCAACCCGAAAGCCAGGGGTCAGCCCAAACCACACTGGTGGAGTCCAACGGTAGGGAAAGAGGAAAATAAAAAAAAAACCAAAACGGGAAAAAAAAAGGGCCAACCAACCGGGAAAACCCCGGGAAACCTTTTAAAAAAGCCTTCGAAAAGGCAGATTCAAAACGACCTTGGACCCTTGGGAAAAAGATGCGGCAAATAAAAGTCCCCGGAAACCCGGGCTTAGCCCTAAAAATTTCCAGCCGCAGGGGCTTTGGAACTTTCATACATATATATGTATTAAAGCTTTCTCTATAAAAAATCACCATACTTGTTTTATAATCCACATTTTTTTCCTTCACAATAAAGAAAATTTCCCATGTTTTGGATGCTTTTTCGGGGCAAGAAGCAAGTGAATCGAAACGAGATTCATAAAGCTAAAAGTGAAGTATAAAAATTGTTTTCTTTTTAAATTATTTTGTTTCAAAGTGATGGTTGTGCTTCATTCATCCGTCAAGGACAAAAACGACTCTTTTTGGAATCGTTTTTCTGATTAAAGTAATCAAATATGCGCTTTAGACCGTCCCACCTTATATGGAAAAATAAAACAGTGTGCTGTTTACCAGTGAATATGACGCATTTTGGCAAGACAAATACGAAAAGAAAACAATTTTTTTTTTCGATCGAACGTAGAGGTCGCGCATTGGTATATTTCTTCATATCTCTGGTGTTTTCAATCGGATTTTAAAGTTTGGTACATCAATGTTTTTGCCTCAAGGAGACCAATATGGCCTCTATAGAAGTCATTGACCTCCGGCGTACCGTTCTAGTACTTACCATCAAGATCTCAGTTCCTACCATCCTAATGTACCTCCCCAATATTACTTGGTATTTCTCAGAATACATTTTGATGTCACTTTGGAACACCAAACTTCAACTCATACATAGATAGGGACCACACAGTGACAAAAAATTTTAAATTTTAATTTAAAAATAGTAATGGATATATCGATACACTTCCTGAGGAGAAGTTTGATGATATTTTAAGGGTTTTATATTTTTGATATTTAAAAAAAAATATTTTTTGAAATTTCTACGTTGATGTAACTACTTAACCCTCATTCGTCTCTTTAATTTTGTATCAAATTTGAACCTAGGGTAATTTTTGACCCTACTTCGAATAATGATATTTAACATTAAAAGAATTAGTATAACCAACCAAATTATATATGTTTATTTTGTCTTCAGTATTTTCCTTTACATCTAGTCCAAAAAATAAGTTTGTTTGAGTGATCCTTGCAGACTCAAGGTTAGTTCAATGTTCGTCGCCATTCAGTTGGCCGTGTAGGTCCAGTTGAGCTCTCTCCTGGTCAACACCCGATCTGGTTCTGAGTTCATCTCCCCATAAGGGAATGAAGCAACCCTCGCACGACCTCCCTACTTTAGCATAGACAACCATGGGATCATCATGGGTGACTGCACAACGAACGGAGATAGCGGCCTTGAGTTGGGACCCTTATAGCATGGACAAGTCCTCATATTTTAAAAAATCTTCGCCCAACCCTCAAGGGGGCTCCAAGTTCCAAGACCTAAGGTCGGAAAGGAGAAACCTACACTTCGTAGGCAGTCTAAGGCTCCCCAGCCGAAATCGCGTGTTCCAGCACCTGCTGCACGCGATATTTCCTTCGGTACTTTGGCAAACAAGCCAGGTACCAGCACAACTGCAGTCGTTACCGCTTTTAACGCGGCGTCTGCTTCAGTTGGCCAAAGGGCAGATATCAATGCCCACATAGGCCTTCAACATCGCGGGGCGGAGATGTGGTTAGGGTATCACTCATCCCGTCGACCACCGCTGACAGCGAAAACTGTGGCAAAGTCAGAATTAGTGCCTCTACAGCTGCATACAGGACCAGATGGTCGGCTTTCTGAATTCTGGAAAAGCTAGGCAGGATCCCAGAAGCCGAACTCTCCGGGGAAGAAAAAGCTCAGTTGGAATGGGCCAAGAAGAGCACTAATGTCCGTGTTCCCAACCCCAACCCAACTATTGCCACCAGCAATGTGGTCAATCGTCCTCAACCCAAACGACAAAGGTCAGATGAGAGGGAACAAAATGCCAGCCAGTCTCAGCTGCCGAAGCGACCAAGGGCAGTGGTCGCTCGACCCAGGACGAGCAAACCTTTCAGCGAAACCGCTAGGGAGTGCTTGGTCTGGGTTGTGATTGACCGAAGCAACTCGGATGGCAGCAGCTCTCCGGTAAACTGGAAGTTGGAGCAATCCGCGCTGCTCCGCAGTTACAAGGATATCTTGGCTGCAAACCCTGGTCCCTCCCCTAAGTGCAGGGATGCTGGTTGGTACCAAGGCAGTCTTAAGCTTGTTGCCTGTGGAGATCAACGCTCAGCGGATCTTTACAAGGCCGCAATAGCTGCAGTGGGCGAAATTTTGCCTGGCGCCAAACTCGACGTAATAACCAGGAATCAGATGCCTAATAGGCCAAGATACTTGGTTCTGATTCCCGCGAACCCCTCCTCTCCTGAGGAGATTCTAGAATTGCTGATGCTCAGCAACTCGGACCTCCTGGTCCACGATTGGAAGGCCGCCAAAGTAAGCGACGCCAAGAATAGCCTGCGAGAGGCCCTAGTGATCCTAATGAGGAATCACTTGCACCTCTCGCTGTCAGGAACGGTCGCATCTCCTACGGTTTCGAGGAGGTGCGGCTACGCATCTATAAAGGTGATAAGGCATAGCCACTAAGTTCGGCTGCTCCATGCGTCTCATCGGAGACAGCCACCGGGCCATCCATGGTTCAAGACGCCCCCCAATCGTCGAACGGCGAAGGGTCTTCTGAAGACGCCAGGAGCTCAATCTCGGTGTCTGAGTGCGTTGGGGAGTACTTCTCCGCGCTTGGCTTGACTGAAGCTCAATCCGTGGAGAAGGCAGAGGGCGAGGATGACACCGACACTGCCGACGTCACCATAATCGTAACTGGTGATGATAATGGTGAAGGTTCTGCAAATCAACCTCCACCACTCTAAAGCTGCATCTGCAGGGCTCATCCTCCACCTGTACGAAGGAGGGGAGGAGCTAGTTTTGGTTCAACAACCTTGGATCTGTAAAGACCAGGTTTGTAGACTAAAATCAAAAGGTTATTGCACCATATACGCCAAAGGCACAGGCAAGGTTAGGGCCTGCATTATGAGAAAAGATTGCGTAAAGCACTTTTTCGTACAACACCTTAGTGACGGTGACAACGCCCTAGTTGCTGTGGAGATTCAACACCAGAGTTTCTGGATGGTCTACAGCTATATGGCCTATGATGACGGTGCTACACCGCCAGGTGAGCCTCTGAGACTTATAATCTCTGAAGCGAATAAGCGAGGCAATCCCGTACTCATTGGTGCTGATGCAGATGCACACCACACAATTTGGGGCAGCACCGACACTAACGTTAGAGGTGAGTCCCTCTTTGACTTCATTTTATGCAACAATCTGGCTATAGCCAATGTTGGCACCGAACCAACCATCGTTACGGTTAACCGTAGAGAAGTTCTCGACATTACCTTGGTTAGCGAGCAAGCAGCGGGACTGGTCACACATTGGCGAGTCTCTGAGGAATGCTCTCTTTCTGACCACAGGTACATTAGATTTCAAATAGAACTCACTCCCCGGAGGAGCCAATTCCATCTGAACAGAAGAAAAACGGATTGGTGTAAGTACAGATCCGTCTTAAGTCAAATGATAGGGTCTCCTCCTCAAATTGACGGCGTTGAGTGCTTGGAAGATGCCGTAACTATGTTAACCCATGCGTAAAAATAGGCCACCCTGGCTGCATGCAGACCCGTTAAACCCAGGGGTCAGCCCAAACCACACTGTTGGAGTCAACGCATAGCAGACCTACGTAGGGAATGTAGGAAAAGCTGCAACCAAGCAAAAGCAGCCACCAACTGGGCTTTATTAAAAGAAAAGCTAAGGCTTTTCACGGCCGAGACCAGGAAGGCAAAACGCGCATCCTAGAGACACTTCTGTAACGAATCTGAAAGCCTCGGCGAAACAGGCAGACTTCGTAAGATACTGTACCGTAATGGGACCCAAATTGGGTCAATTCAAACGATCAGCGGCAAATTGACAAAGTCCCATGCGGAAACGCTAGGGGCCCTCCTTGATGCACATTTCCCTGGATGAATGGATGCGAGAGACCACGTCTGCGCCAACTACTGCACTACGGGTTCCCACTTCGGTGGCTTTGGATGACGTGAGCCTAAAATGGGCCATTGGCTCCTTCCATCCCTTCAAATCTCCTGGCCCTGACGGCATAATACCCGCCGATATACAGGCTACTGTATCGGAGGCGATGCCTTGGCTCAAGAGCATCTTCAGGGCTTGCCTTGAATTTGCCCACGTTCCGCGCATGTGGCGCGAATCAAACGTGGTCTTCATCCCCAAGGCGGGAAACGCCAGCTTAACCTCAAGAAAAGATTTCAGACCTATCAGTCTCTCATCCTTTCTTCTCAAGACGTTAGGACGCATCATCGACTGTCATATAAGGACTGCGCCTCGGCGTCCGCCAAGCAGTGCTCAATATGCATATACCAACGGCCGATCTACGGAAACGGCTGTCAGCTCACTCTTGAGCTACATAGAGAAGTCTCTTCACTGCAAAGAGTACACCTTGGCAGCGTTTGCAGATATACAAGGGGCCTTTAATAACATAGACCCAGCAGCTGTTATTAGAGCCCTCAACAGGATGCAGGTGGATAGTAACCTGCTAAACTTTACGCACCAGCTCCTTGTTTGCAGGTGCATAAACACCTCGATGGGTAATGAGCAGGTCAGGCGAGCTACATACCGAGGTACTCCTCAAGGGGCGTTTTGTCCCCTCTTCTATGGAACCTTGTGGTGGAAAACCTCCTTGAAAGACTGACAGACTCAGGTTTCAAGGTGGTTGGCTACTCCGATGACCTAGCCATAGCACTCTCGGGTATTGATCCAAATACCCATTTGGGTAGAATGTCGCATGCTTTTAGAAATCTATCAGCATGGTGCAGGGAAAATGGACTGATGTCCATTGACATTGGAAAATGTCCACCCACAGAAGACTGAACTGATGCTGTTCACCAGAAGGTACAAGCTCAGGAACTTCATTCCTCCGGTAATGAATGGGGTACCAATCAACCTCTCATCAAAGGTCAAGTACCTAGGGGTGATTCTGGACCCTAAACTCTCTTGGAACGAAAATGTGCTCGAGAGATGCCGAAAGGCGCTAACTGCTCTCTACTGCTGCAAAAAAGCCGTTGGCAAAAGCTTGGGACTCAAGCCTAGAGTCCTGATGTGGCTATATGTGGCTATTGTAGAGCCAATCCTTCTGTACGGCGCCGCAGTCTGGTGGCCAGCGATTTGCAGGCAGAAAACCCAGGCACAGATAAGCCGAGTTAGACGGAGCGCTGCTCTAATGATCACGGGAGCTCTGCGCACCACTTCCACAAAAGCTGTGATTGCAATTCTTAACTGGATTCCATCAGAGCTTCTTATCAAAAGACAGGCCAAACTAACCGCAACCAGACTCAAAGTCATCGGATGCTGGCCCTCCAGACCCATTGGCCATGCGGCCATCCTGATGGGGGACCAACCACTTCCAGTGGACTATACGATCCTCCCGATCTCTTTAAAACGAGACTTGCAGACCGTGATCCCTAATAGAGAATACTGGGATCATCGAACTGATATTACTTCCAAATCCGTGGAGGTATTCACGGATGGCTCTAAGCTCAAGGGCAGAGTTAGAGTTGGAGTTTTCTCGGAGGAGCTCAACCTCAAACTCAGCTTTCGACTCCCTGACCAGTGCAGTGTTTTTCAGTCAGAAGTAGTGGCAATCAATAAAACGACCAACTGGTTTCTGGGTAACAAGATTTTCCCAGAAAATCTGTTGGTTTGCTCGGACAGCCAGACGGCCATAAAATCCCTATCAAGTGTGGTAACCACATCCAAGACAATCCACGAGTGCCGCTCATATATCCAAGAGTTGGCAGAGCACTCCTCGGTGACCCTGATGTGGGTATTTGGACACAGGGACATAAAAGGGAACTGTACATCGGATGATCTTCCGAGAGGCGGTACAGAACTCGAGAATACTATAACGGAACCTAAATTAGGTATACTGCTTGCTTCAGTGAAATTAAAGAATTAATATGATTTCTACAAGCAGGCACGCAAGGCATGGGCAGAGGAAGATTCCTGCCTCACCTCAGGGTTGATGTGGGCAGACCTAGATTACAAAAGGACCAGTCAACTCCTTGCCCTGGGCCCCGCTGACATAAGGCGTTTGGTCTTCATTATCACGCAGGACACTGCCTAATAGGCAGGCATGCCGAACGCCTTGGCGTTCCATACAATGACTTCTGTAGAAGTTGCAGATCGGAGGAGGAAGAAGAATCAGTGAGCCACCTCATGTGTCACTGCCCGGGCCTAGCCAGGAGAAGATCCAGGCTACTCAGCTCCCTCTTCTTGTCCTCCCTGACCGAGCTATCATCTGTTCAAATAAAAGACATGGCTCGCTTCAAAAATGAGTCCAATTGGCTCCACCAAACGGGTAACTAGGGAGGCATGCCTTCCCACGTGGCATCACAACGGGCCCACATGCGGCCTAAGTGTGTCCCCTTAAAGGGGGCAGCCACCCTAACCTAACCTTGCAGACAAATTTGTTGCACCTTCCGCATTTGGTGGACTGTTTGTTGCCGTTTATATTATATTCACACAAACAGCATCGTCCCCTTTTTTTTTGTCGGTTGAGAGACGCTAGCATGTGCCGTCCCTGCGTCAGGACTTTCAATTTTTTGTACAAATTGTCTGGCACTCATTGCGTGGGGAAGAACACTTCTTGCTTGAATGTGGGGTTCAATGAATGAATTTGGAATAAAATATTTGTGCTTCAGTTGCAGCTTCAGAGAAGCTCTCAAGATTGTCCGGAACGCATTCCCCATCACTGCTGTCAAAGTCTTCCCACTCACTACTTTCGTCCATTACATCTTCCTCATCTTCCAAAAATTTCACTTTAAAAAAATTACACGAACTGATCTGTATACCCACTTTTCACTTGAAGTCAAAACTTGCATAATTTGACTAACACAAGCTTCTAGTATGCGAAAAACCTAAAACCGTACGAGAATTATAGAATTCCCACCAAAAAACAAAAAAATTAAAGCTACCCAAAAGGTGGGTAGTTTTATTCGAGAATTATTCCTCTCAATTTTCATATATGGTCAATTATGACCCTAAGGAGCCATTGAGTAAATTCTGCAATAGCTACTAAAGTTCTAGTGAAAAGTTCAAAATAAAATCAAAAATCAAGATTTTTAGGAGAAAAAAACAAAGTAAAGAAATCTTGGCTTGGTCGGACCCCAAACATATAAATCAATCTGATTTAAAATTTGAACAGTGTCAATTTTGACCCTAAGGACGAATGAGGGTTAAGCATATAACGTTGAAGAGATTCCCATCGCAATAACTCATTTTCCTTCAATAAATCGTTGCAATGTCCTTAATATCGATTAGATGTGACTGCTAACACTATCCTATCCGGTGCTATCCTATCCTATCCTATCCTATACTATCCTATCCTATCCTATCCTATCCTATCCTATCCTATCCTATCCTATCCTATCCTATCCTATCCTATCCTATCCTATCCTCTCCTCCAATCCAATCCTATCCAATCCTATCGTATCCTATCCTCTCCTTTACTTTTATTCTTATTGCGTGCTTAACTATCCCGGTCTATCCCGGGGTCCGCAAAACGCGACAAGTTCCTCCATTTTGTTCTATCGGTTGCATCATCCGAGGTAAGTCCTACAGCCTCTAGGTCCCATTTTATTGTGTCCATCTCCTCATTTGCCCTCAGGACGTGTCCATACCAGCGTAGCCTTTCTTCTCGTATTTCCCAATAATTGGCGCAACTCCATAGCGTCTACGGATGTCTACGTTTGGAACATGATCAAGACGAGTGAGTCCGGATATCCAGCGAAGCATCTTTGTTTCCATAACACTAACCTTTCTTTCTGCTACTTTCGTTGCTGCTAGACATTCGGTACTATAAAGAGCGACTGGCCTGATGACTGTGCGGTAAATTTTGGATTTTAAGCGGTCGCTTATCTTTTTATCGCACATAACGTAACACCAGTCGTTGAACGCCACTTGAGCCAAGCAGCGTTAACTCTCTCAGTAACTTCGCGAGTGATCGTCCCGTCAGCAGAAAGTGTCGACCCAAGATATTTAAATTTTTCCGTCCTTGGTAGGTCAGTGTTATTTATTTTGATGGTCCCTGCTTCGCAATTGTCTGTTGTCATGTATTCTGTTTTCCCGACATTCAAACGTAGTCCAAACATAGACAATCTATTATGCCAGTCTTATACTTTTTGCTTCACCTCTCCTTTACTATTTGAAGTAAGATCATTGAACTTGAGCTTGGCATCTGTTGCAAAAACTGCGTTGTTCTTCGCTTTTTCTTTCCTTTCTGACCTACAATATATTTCGAAAAAAATCTCAAATGCTGAAGTTTAATAAGAGCTGTCTCAGGACTCACCATGAATCAACATAGCCATCTTAAGAGCTACATTCCGTAATCAAAACTACATTCATTACATTCCGACTCAAAGTCCTCCCATTTTTGTCTTAGTGAGTCATTAAACTGTACTTAAGCTTCTCCCCTACTTAAAAGTATCTCAGCTATTCATTACGAGAATAGTAATTAAACTCGACTACTTTAAGTGATTAAACAATCGAAATAAAAGCTTCCGAATTTTTATTTAAAGAGCTTAAGAAACCTGAACGGTATCAGTTTTATTCGGTAATTTATTGCGAAAAGCTTCAAAATGTTTTCGACTTCATCAACAAAGGAGAACATCAAAAACAACAAGCTGAATAAGTGCAAAGAATCGAAATGGGCTCGCCTTGAGAAGAGTTTTTGCTATGTGAATTTGAAGAAGTATCTTCAAGAGACGACCTTACACGGGCTCCGTTTTGTTGGCGATGACTC
This sequence comes from Chlorops oryzae, assembly GCA_020466095.1. Taxonomy (NCBI): domain Eukaryota; kingdom Metazoa; phylum Arthropoda; class Insecta; order Diptera; family Chloropidae; genus Chlorops; species Chlorops oryzae. Next base: position 10,914,964 of record CM035807.1, on the reverse strand, counting down.
GATATCAATCCTGGAGCGGTTAGAATTCAAATAATTTTTTTAAATATTTTTTTTTTTTTTTTTTTGAAACAATTTAATTGATTTTATTCTTCCTCTTCTTTGCTCTAGCACATTCTTCTTTATTGCTGTTGTTTTCGCTTTTACCGTGACAATCATATTGATATCGAATTCTTACGCGAAATGGAATAGTACGCCGGTCATCATTGGCATAAATCCAATTCCAACTTCAGTCTTCGATATCCCCTTTCCTTCGATAACCGTTTGCAATATAAATGTGCTCTCAAAAAGCAGAATATCGAAATATAGCGAGTAACTAAACAAATTGAGCACATCACAAAAGAGTAACAGAAAATTCAACACCTAAAAATATGCACTTAAATGTTTAAAAAAAATATAAATTTCTATCGATTGTAAGCCTTTACGAACGGAGCTTAAGGAGGGCTTTAAGAAGGTCCGCAAAAGTTAACAAAAGTTTGGCGTAAGATGTGTTGTTAAATGTAATACCTACAAGAGTGAACACATTTCTCACTATGGGAAACACTTTGAACACTTTTAATGCATACTTTTGTGTGTTGAATTTCTCTATTGCGATCGCCTTTTTTCCAAAACTTGCCAATATTTTCAGCTACTCTTTTGAGGGCGCCTTTAGATCAATTATTTGTAACAAGTTTGACGTGTATAAAAATGAGTCTTTCGAGGACCTCGACATTTTTACGAAAAATGATTTGAACTTTACTGAGTTCTGTTACAAGGTATAAATGCAGTGAGGCACGTTTTGCATAAAAAAATAATTGGAATTTGAAGATGGTGAGGTCTAATAAGAAGGTTAAAGTGAAACGAAAGAGGTCTCCAATGAGAAAAACTATTTAATTTATTTTTTCCATTTTCTTTTTCACATTTTTCTCAGTGTAAAATTATCAATTTTATCAATGGAAACCTTAAAATCATTTTCTACAAAACTTTAAAATCCCTCCGTTAAGTTGACCGAGTTTTTAATTAATTGTTTTTCCACGAAAGGGTCAATTTTTATTTTACTTATCAATTGTTTCGTACCATGTCTACGCTATTCAAAAAGATTTATTATCATATAAATTGCTTTTGTAACGGACTAAAATTTGAAATATCGGCTTAAATTCATTTTCGCGACGTGTAGGCCAGAATGAAAACAATTTCATATCATCCTCAAATGTATCTTTAATCCATTTTTGGACCCCGCCTCTTTCGAGTTTCAATACTTTTTTCACGCCTACGAAAAGCCAACGAAAAGTTTTCAATTTTGTATAAATATTTTTTGCCCTTTCTTCTAGTTCTCTCAACCATGTGATTCCATCCTACTTCACTGTCAACTTTACTCGGAAACCTTTAACTGCAGCGATCTATTTCAAACGCTATTAACCGATCAGGGTCTTTGTTGTACATTTAACTTTCTCCATCCTTACTTTCGCTATAAACACGAGTGAGAGTTTCGAAATATTTTCTAAATCGAAAATAATGGCTATTCTTCTAGGAAAAAAAAACCGATTAGGAGTCGTGATGGTGTAATGCCAATTGACTGGAGTCCCGAGCATGGTTATCCAAAGAAACGACCTAAAAATTTCTCTCCTAGACCTGGAAGAGGTAAATTTTTTTTGGCATAAACCAAATGAAAAACAAGTAAGGGTGTTATAGTCAGGCGAGCTTGACAATAGAATACCCGACACAGAAAGAATATTCTAGAGATTTTCAAGGCCATGATGAGCGCCATATATAGACTTTTGTGCGATTTCTTTATGAAAACCGCCCCTTCTCCACGCCCACTTTTCCAATTTTTTTGCAATTCTAATCGGAGGCTTAAATATACGCTCAAATTCTAAATTTAATTGAAAAAATTCGAAAAAATCCGATTTTGTGGCACTTTTGAGATTTTTGTGACAGACCCTAGTACTGGAGGTACCCTTAATAATGGACCGACCAAGGAAATTTTCTGGGAGGATGTTTATGGCTACACAGGAAGCATACTTGATTGGGTGTAGGAGTCAATTTTCAAAAAACGCTCTTCTGCCACGCCCATTTTTCCAATTTTTTGAAATAATGTCACTTGGCTTTAAATTTGTTCAAACGTCAAATTTCCTCAGACTATCTCTAAAAACTCCGGTGTTGAGCTATTTTTTGATTTTCGTAACAGAACTTAGTACTGGAGGTACCCCTAAAAATGGTTTGATCGGGTCCATTCTCAAACTTGTTTTTACCCATGTCTTCGTGAGCACGATTCCTGTTAAGATAGTTCAAATCCTTTGATAAGAAAACCGTATACAAACAGACAGACAAACGTACATGGCTAAACCGGATCTCCTGGGGACGGTGATCTTTTCTATATATATTTTGTATAGTCTATATCGACTGGTTCTGGGTGTTACGCACAACCACACAGGCGCAATATACCCTCGACACAGACTGCTAAAAGATGATACTCAGAATATTTATCGTTGAAAATAGTTCTGAAAATTCTTCACATAACTATACTGAAGTACAAAGTTACTGACTTCATTTAGGTATTGGTGTTTCGATGGGCTTACGCATAGTTCTCGACGCGAAAATAGATGACGCTTATTGCTCATCAGCAAATAGTGTTGGATTTAAGGTATGCTTTGAATTTAAAAATGTGGAACCGTATTATAACATTAAATATTATTTCGCCGAAGTATGCTCTAAACACTCCGCTTCAATATCCGCATATGAAAGAAACCGGTATACTGGCCGGAGTAGGGTATGAGCATCGGATTACAATCGTGCCGCAAGGAACCGCTGTGGGTCCGAAAGTACGGGCCCTTCGTCATTCCGAACGTAATTGCTTATTCGACGATGAGGGTGAACTACAATATTACAAGCATTATACACAAGGAAATTGTTTAGACGAAAGGACTGCACGTGATGTGTACAACAACTGCCAGTGCCTACCAGTGAATATTCCATTAATTTCTCCAAATATCAGTCACTGTACGGCAAAGCATTTTCCCTGCTTCGCCGCAGCTTCGAAACGCTGGAAGCCTCAGAAGAACTCTCTGCAAGAACAGCGTTCAACGTGCCTAGCTGGCTGCTTCGATTATTCGTTCGAAGCTTTATCGTATTCGGCGCCTTTAGTGCAAGGCAACTATTCATTGCAAAATAAATTGCTCGCGAATATGAGTCGGAAGTACATACGGGAAAATATTGCCGTTATAACTTTTCTCTACAGAGAATATCTATTCCACGGCACAACGATCAATGTTTATGTCGGCTTGACTGAGTTTTTAGGTAAACTCGAATGTGAAGTTTTTTTCTCCATTATTTGAATTTTTTTATATATTTTTTTTCTTCAATTTGAAATCTAGCCGCTATTGGTGGTTTTGTTAGTTTATTTTTGGGATTCAGCTTTATATCTCTAGCTGAAATACTCTATTACTCATGTTTGAATCCAATTTCGTATTGGCTTAAAAGAAGACGCGCAAGGAAAATAAAGACAATTGCTGTCAAAGCCGTAGATGTGAGTTGCTTCGTAAGACATTCAAAAAAGAAAAAAAAATTGTTTAAAATTGTTTTTCCTTAATGTAGGAGCCTCGTTTAAATATCTGGCTTGGTGATGAGCTGTTGAATGTGCGAAGAAATTTTCGCAACGAGCAATTCAATGATCGAGCCAACTATGTCAACGGGACGGGAAATTTAATTAAAAAGTTACCAACAGCTCGCAGGGGCATTTGGAACTGAGTTCATACATATATATGTATTAAAGCTTTCTCTATAAAAAATCACCATACTTGTTTTATAATCCACATTAATTTTTCCTTCACAATAAAAAAAATTTCCCATGTTTTGGATGCTTTTTCGGGGCAAGAAGCAAGTGAATCGAAACGAGATTCATAAAGCTAAAAGTGAAGTATAAAAATTGTTTTCTTTTTAAATTATTTTGTTTCAAAGTGATGGTTGTGCTTCATTCATCCGTCAAGGACAAAAACGACTCTTTTTTGAATCGTTTTTCTGATTAAAGTAATCACATATGCGCTCTAGACCGTCCCACCTTATATGGAAAAATAAAAAAAGTGTGGTGTAACCATCGAATATGACGCATTTTGGCAAGACAAATACGAAAAGAAAACATTTTTTTTTCGATCGAACGTAGAGGTCGCGCATTGGTATATTTCTTCATATCTCTGGTGTTTACAGTCGGATTTTAAAGTTTTGTACGTCAATGTTTTTGCCTCAAGGAGACCAATATGGCCTCTATAGAAGTCATTGACCTCCGGCGTACCGTTCTAGTACTTACCAACAAGATCTCAGTTCCTACCATCCTAATGTACCACCCTAATATTACTTGGTATTTCTCAGAATACATTTTGATGTCACTTTGGAACACCAAACTTCAACTCATCCATAGATAGGGACCACACAGTGACAAAAAATTTTAAATTTTAATTTAAAAATAGTAATGGATATATCGATACACTTCCTGAGGAGAAGTTTGATGATATTTTAAGGGTTTTATATTTTTGATATTTAAAAAAAAATATTTTTTGAAATTTCTACGTTGATGTAACTACTTAACCCTCATTCGTCTCTTTAATTTTGTATCAAATTTGAACCTAGGGTAATTTTTGACCCTACTTCGAATAATGATATTTAACATTAAAAGAATTAGTATAACCAACCAAATTATATATGTTTATTTTGTTTTCAGTATTTTCCTTTACATCTAGTCCAAAAAATAAGTTTGTTTGAGTGATCCTTGCAGACTCAAGGTTACTTCAATGTTCGTCGCCATTCAGTTGGCCGTGTTGGTCCAGTTGAGCTCTCTCCTGGTCAACACCCGATCTGGTTCTGAGTTCATCTCCCCATAAGGGAATGAAGCAACCCTCGCACGACCTCCCTACTTTAGCATAGACAACCATGGGATCATCATGGGTGACTGCACAACGAACGGAGATAGCGGCCTTGAGTTGGGACCCTTATAGCATGGACAAGTCCTCATATTTTAAAAAATCTTCGCCCAACCCTCAAGGGGGCTCCAAGTTCCAAGACCTAAGGTCGGAAAGGAGAAACCTTCACTTCGTAGGCAGTCTAAGGCTCCCCAGCCGAAATCGCGTGTTCCAGCACCTGCTGTACGCGATATTTCCTTCGGTACTTTGGCAAACAAGCCAGGTACCAGCACAACTGCAGTCGTTACCGCTTTTAACGCGGCGTCTGCTTCAGTTGGCCAAAGGGCAGATATCAATGCCCACATAGGCCTTCAACATCGCGGGGCGGAGATGTAGTTAGGGTATCACTCATCTCGTCGACCACCGCTGACAGCGAAAACTCTGGCAAAGTCAGAATTAGTGCCTTTACAGCTGCATACAGGACCAGATGGTCGGCTTTCCGAATTCTGGAAAAGCTAGGCAGGATCCCAGAAGCCGAACTCTCCGGGGAAGAAAAAGCTCAGTTGGAATGGGCCAAGAAGAGCACTAATGTCCGTGTTCCCAACCCAACTATTGCCACCAGCAATGTGGTCAATCGTCCTCAACCTAAACGACAAAGGTCAGATGATAGGATACAAAATGCCAGCCAGTCTCAGCTGCCGAAGCAACCAAGGGCAGTGGTCGCTCGACCCAGGACGAGCAAATCTTTCAGCGAAACCGCTAGGGAGTGCTTGGTCTGGGTTGTGATTGACCGAAGCAACTCGGATGGCAGCATCTCTCCGGTAAACTGGAAGTTGGAGCAATCCGCGCTGCTCCGCAGTTACAAGGATATCTTGGCTGCAAACCCTGGTCCCTCCCTTAAGTGCAGGGATGCTGGTTGGTACCAAGGCAGTCTTAAGCTTGTTGCCTGTGGAGATCAACGCTCAGCGGATCTTTACAAGGCCGCAATAGCTGCAGTGGGCAAAATTTTGCCTGGCGCCAAACTCGACGTAATAACCAGGAATCAGATGCCTAATAGGCCAAGATACTTGGTTCTGATTCCCGCGTCCCCTCCTCTCCTGAGGAGATTCTAGAATTGCTGATGCTCAGCAACTCGGACCTCCTGGTCCACGATTGGAAGGCCGCCAAAGTAAGCGACGCCAAGAATAGGCTGCGAGAGGCCCTAGTGATCCTAAATGAGGAATCACTTGTACCTCTCGCTGTCAGGAACGGTCGCATCTCCTACGGTTTCGAGGAGGTGCGGCTACGCATCTATAAAGGTGATAAGGCATAGCCACCAAGTTCGGCTGCTCCATGCGTCTCATCGGAGACAGCCACCGGGCCATCCATGGTTCAAGACGCCCCCCAATCGTCGAACGACGAAGGGTCTTCTGAAGACGCCAGGAGCTCAATCTCGGTGTCTGAGTGCGTTGGGGAGTACTTCTCCGCGCTTGGCTTGACTGAAGCTCAATCCGTGAAGAAGGCAGAAGGTGAGGATGACACCGACACTGCCGACGTCACCATAATCGTAACTGGTGATGATAATGGTGAAGGTTCTGCAAATCAACCTCCACCACTCTAAAGCTGCATCTGCAGGGCTCATCCTCCACCTGTACGAAGGAGGGGAGGAGCTAGTTTTGGTTCAACAACCTTGAATCTGTAAAGACCAGGTTTGTAGACTAAAATCAAAAGGTTATTGCACCATATACGCCAAAGGCGCAGGCAAGGTAAGGGCCTGCATTATGATAAAAGATTGCGTAAAGCACTTTTTCGTACAACACCTTAGTGACGGTGACAACGCCCTAGTTGCTGTGGAGATTCAACACCAGAGTTTCTGGATGGTCTACAGCTATATGGCCTATGATGACGGTGCTACACCGCCAGGTGAGCCTCTGAGACTTATAATCTCTGAAGCGAATAAGCGAGGCAATCCCGTACTCATTGGTGCTGATGCAGATGCACACCACACAATTTGGGGCAGCACCGACACTAACGTTAGAGGTGAGTCCCTCTTTGACTTCATTTTATGCAACAATCTGGCTATAGCCAATGTTGGCACCGAACCAACCATCGTTACGGTTAACCGTAGAGAAGTTCTCGACATTACCTTGGTTAGCGAGCAAGCAGCGGGACTGGTCACACATTGGCGAGTCTCTGAGGAATGCTCTCTTTCTGACCACAGGTACATTAGATTTCAAATAGAACTCACTCCCCGGAGGAGCCAATTCCATCCGAACAGAAGAAAAACGGATTGGTGTAAGTACAGATTCGTCTTAAGTCAAATGATATGGTCTCCTCCTCAAATTGATGGCGTTGAGGGCTTGGAAGATGCCGTAGCTACGTTAACCCATGCGTAAAAATAGGCCACCCTGGCTGCATGCAGACCCGTTAAAGCCAGGGGTCAGCCCAAACCACACTGGTGGAGTCAACGTATAGCAGAGCTACGTAGGGAATGTAGGAAAAGCTGCAACCAAGCAAAAACAGCCAACAACTGGGCTTTATACAAAGAAAAGCTAAGGCTTTTCAAGGCCGAGACCAGATAGGCAAAACGCGCATCCTGGAGACACTTCTGCAACGAATCTGAAAGCCTTGGCGAAACAGGCAGACTTCGTAAGATACTGTACCGTAATGGTACCCAAATTGGGTCAATTCAAACGATCAGCGGCAAATGGACAAAGTCCCATGCGGAAACGCTAGGGGCCCTCCTTGATGCACATTTCCCTGGATGAATGGATGCGAGAGACCACGTCTGCGCCAACTACTGCACTACGGGTTCCCACTTCGGTGGCTTTAGATGACGTGAGCCTAAAATGGGCCATTGGCTCCTTCCATCCCTTCAAATCTCCTGGCCCTGACGGCATAATACCCGCCGATATACAGGCTACTGTATCGGAGGCGATGCCCTGGCTCAAGAGCATCTTCAGGGCTTGCCTTGAATTTGCCCACGTTCCGCGCATGTGGCGCGAATCAAACGTGGTCTTCATCCCCAAGGCGGGAAACGCCAGCCAAACCTCAAGAAAAGATTTCAGACCTATCAGTCTCTCATCCTTTCTTCTCAAGACGTTAGGACGCATCATCGACTGTCATATAAGGACTGCGCCTCGGCGTCCGCCAAGCAGTGCTCAATATGCATATACCAACGGCCGATCTACGGAAACGGCTGTCAGCTCACTCTTGAGCTACATAGAGAAGTCTCTTCACTGCAAAGAGTACACCTTGGCAGCGTTTGCAGATATACAAGGGGTTTTTAATAACATAGACCCAGCAGCTGTTATTAGAGCCCTCAACAGGATGCAGATGGATAGTAACCTGCTAAACTTTACGCACCAGCTCCTTGTTTGCAGGTGCATAAACACCTCGATGGGTAATGAGCAGGTCAGGCGAGCTACATACCGAGGTACTCCTCAAGGGGCGTTTTGTCCCCTCATCTATGGAACCTTGTGGTGGAAAACCTCCTTGAAAGACTGACAGACTCAGGTTTCAAGGTGGTTGGCTACTCCGATGACCTAGCCATAGCACTCTCGGGTATTGATCCAAATACCCATTTGGGTAGAATGTCGCATGCTTTTAGAAATCTATCAGCATGGTGCAGGGAAAATGGACTGATGTCCATTGACATTGGAAAATGTCCACCCACAGAAGACTGAACTGATGCTGTTCACCAGAAGGTACAAGCTCAGGAACTTCATTCCTCCGGTAATGGATGGGGTACCATTCAACCTCTCATCAAAGGTCAAGTACCTAGGGGTGATTCTGGACCCTAAACTCTCTTGGAACGAAAACGTGCTCGAGAGATGCCGAAAGGCGCTAACTGCTCTCTACTGCTGCAAAAAAGCCGTTGGCAAAAGCTTGGGACTCAAGCCTAGAGTCCTGATGTGGCTATATGTGGCTATTGTAGAGCCAATCCTTCTGTACGGCGCCGTAGTCTGGTGGCCAGCGATTTGCAGGCAGAAAACCCAGGCACAGATAAGCCGAGTAAGACGGAGCGCTGCTCTAATGATCACGGGAGCTCTGCGCACCACTTCCACAAAAGCTGTGATTGCAATTCTTAACTGGATTCCATCAGAGCTTCTTATCAAAAGACAGGCCAAACTAACCGCAACCAGACTCAAAGTCATCGGATGCTAGCCCTCCAAACCCATTGGCCATGCGGCCATCCTGATGGGGGACCAACCACTTCCAGTGGACTATACGATCCTCCCGATCTCTTTAAAACGAGACTTGCAGACCGTGAACCCTAATAGAGAATACTGGGATCATCAAACTGATATTAGTTCCAAATCCGTGGAGGTATTCACGGATGGCTCTAAGCTCAAGGGCAGAGTTGGAGTTAAAGTTTTCTCGGAGGAGCTCAACCTCAAACTCAGCTTTCGACTCCCTGACCACTGCAGTGTTTTTCAGTCAGAGGTAGTGGCAATCAATAAAACGACCAACTGGTTTCTGGGTAACAAGATTTTCCCAGAAAATCTGTTGATAGGCTCGGACAGCCAGACGGCCATCAAATCCCTATCAAGTGTGGTAACCACATCCAAGACAATCCACGAGTGCCGCTCATATATCCAAGAGTTGGCAGAGCACTCCTCGGTGACCCTGATGTGGGTATTTGGACACAGGGACATTAAAGGGAACTGTACATCGGATGATCTTCCGAGAGGCGGTACAGAACTCGAGAATACTATAACGGAACCTAAATTAGGTATACTGCTTGCTTCAGTGAAATTAAAGAATTAATATGATTTCTACAAGCAGGCACGCAAGGCATGGCCAGAGGAAGATTCCTGTCTCACCTCAGGGTTGATGTGGGCAGACCTAGATTACAAAAGGACCAGTCAACTCCTTGCCCTGGGCCCCGCCGACATAAGGCGTTTGGTCTTCATAATCACACAGGACACTGCCTATGTAATAGGCAGGCATGCCGAACGCCTTGGCGTTCCATACAATGACTTCTGTAGAAGTTGCAGATCAGAGGAGGAAGAAGAATCAGTGAGCCACCTCATGTGTCACTGCCCGGGCCTAGCCAGGAGAAGATCCAGGCTACTCAGCTCCTTCTTCTTGTCCTCCCTCACCGAGCTATCATCTGTTCAAATAAAAGACATGGCTCGCTTCAAAAATGAGTCCAATTGGCTCCACCAAACGGGTAACTAGGGAGGCATGCCTTCCCACGTGGCATCACAACGGGCCCACATGCGGCCTAAGTGTGTCCCCTTAAAGGGGGCAGCCACCCTAACCTAACCTTGCAGACAAATTTGTTGCACCTTCCGCATTTGGTGGACTGTTTGTTGCCGTTTATATTATATTCACACAAACAGCATCGTCCCCTTTTTTTTTGTCGGTTGAGAGACGCTAGCATGTGCCGTCCCTGCGTCAGGACTTTCAATTTTTTGTACAAATTGTCTGGCACTCATTGCGTGGGGAAGAACACTTCTTGCTTGAATGTGGGGTTCAATGAATGAATTTGGAATAAAATATTTGTGCTTCAGTTGCAGCTTCAGAGAAGCTCTCAAGATTGTCCGGAACGCATTCCCCATCACTGCTGTCAAAGTCTTCCCACTAACTACTTTCGTCCATTACATCTTCCAAAAATTTCACTTTCAAAAAATTACACGAACTGATCTGTATACCCACTTTTCACTTGAAGTCAAAACTTGCATAAATTGACTAACACAAGCTTCTAGTATGCGAAAAACCTAAAACCGTACGAGAATTATAGAATTCCCACCAAAAAACAAAAAAATTAAAGCTACCCAAAAGGTGGGTAGTTTTATTCGAGAATTATTCCTCTCAATTTTCATATATGGTCAATTATGACCCTAAGGAGCCATTGAGTAAATTCTGCAATAGCTACTAAAGTTCTAGTGAAAAGTTCAAAATAAAATCAAAAATCAAGATTTTAGGAGAAAAAAACAAAGTTAAGAAATCTTGGCTTGGTCGGACCCCAAACATATAAATCAATCTGATTTAAAATTTGAACAGGGTCAATTTTGACCCTAAGGACGAATGAGGGTTAAGCATATAACGTTGAAGAGATTCCCATCGCAATAACTCATTTTCCTTCAATAAATCGTTCCAATGTCTTCAATATCGAACAGATGTGACTGCTAACACTATCCTATCCTGTGCTATCCTATCCTTTCCTATCCTATCCTATCCAATCCTATCGTATCCTATCCTCTCCTTTACTTTTCTTCTTCTTGCGTGCTTAACTATCCCGGTCTATCCCGGGGTCCGCAAAACGCGACCAGTTCCTCCATTTTGTTCTATCGGTTGCATCATCAGAGGTAAGTCCTACAGCCTCTAGGTCCCATTTTGTTGTGTCCATCCAGCGCTGTTTCGGACGCCCCCGTTTTCTGCAACCTTGGATTTCCAGTGCGTAGCCTTTCTCTGCCAAAGTCTCCTCATTTGCTCTCAGGACGTGTCCATACCAGCGTAGCCTTTCTTCTCGCATTTCCCAATAATTGGCGCAACTCCATAGCGTCTACGGATGTCTACGTTTGGAACATGATCAAGACGAGTGAGTCCGGATATCCAGCGAAGCATCTTTGTTTCCATAACACTAACCTTTCTTTCTGCTACTTTCGTTGCTGCTAGACATTCGGTACTATAAAGAGCGACTGGCCTGATGACTGTGCGGTAAATTTTGGATTTTAAGCGGTCGCTTATCTTTTTATCGCACATAACACCAGTCGTTGAACGCCACTTGAGCCAAGCAGCGTTAACTCTCTCAGTAACTTCGCGAGTGATCGTCCCGTCAGCAGAAAGTGTCGACCCAAGATATTTAAATTTTTCCGTCCTTGGTAGGTCAGTGTTATTTATTTTGAAGGTCCCTGCTTCGCAATTGTCTGTTGTCTTGTATTCTGTTTTCCCGACATTCAAACGTAGTCCAAACATAGACAATCTATTATGCCGGTCTTATACTTGTTGCTTCACCTCTCCTTTACTATTTGAAGTAAGATCATTGAACTTGAGCTTGGTATCTGTTGCAAAAACTTCGTTGTTCTTCGCTTTTTCTATCCTTTCCGACCTACAATATATTTCGAAAAAAATCTAAAATGCTGAAATTTAGGAAGAGCTGTCTCAAAACTCACCATGAATCAACATAGCCATCTTAAGAGCTACATTCCGTAATAAAAACTACATTCATTACATTCCGACTCAAAGTCCTCCCATTTTTGTCTTAGTGACTCATTAAACTGTACTTAAGCTTCTCCCCTACTTAAAAGTATCTCAGCTATTCATTACGAGAATAGTAATTAAACTCGAGTACTTTAAGTGATTAAACAATCGAAATAAAAGCTTCAGAATTTTCATTTAAAGAGTTTACGAAACCTGAACGGCATCAGTTTCATTCGGTAATTTATTGCGAAAAGCTTCAAAATGTTTTCGACTTCATCAACAAACGAGAACATCAAAAACAACAAGCTGAATAAGTGCAAAGAATCGAAATGGGCTCGCCTTGAGAAGAGTTTTTGCTATGTGAATTTGAAGAAGTATCTTCAAGAGACGACCTTACACGGGCTCCGTTTTGTTGGCGATGACTCGATATCAATCCTAGAGCGGTTAGAATTCATATAATTTTTTTAAAATATTTTGTTTTTTTTTTTAAACAATTTAATTGATTTTATTCTTCCTCTTCTTTGCTCTAGCACATTCTTCTTTATTGCTGTTGTTTTCGCTTTTACCGTGACAATCATATTGATATCGAATTCCTATGCGAAATGGAATAGTACGCCGGTCATCATTGGCATAAATCCAATTCCAACTTCAGTCTTCGATATCCCCTTTCCTTCGATAACCGTTTGCAATATAAATATGCTCTCAAAAAGCAGAATATCGAAATATAGCGAGTAACTAAACAAATTGAGCACATCACAAAAGAGTAACAGAAAATTCAACACCTAAAAATATGCACTTAAATGTTTAAAAAAAAATAAATTTCTATCGATTGTAAGCCTTTACGAACGGAGCTTAAGGAGGGCTTTAAGAAGGTCTGCATTAGTTAACAAAAGTTTGGCGTAAGATGCGTTGTTAAATGTATATACCTACAAGAGTGAACACATTTCTCTCATTGGGAAACACTTTGAACACTTCTAATGCATACTTTTGTGTGTTGAATTTCTCTATTGCGATCGCCTTTTTTCCAAAACTTGCCAATATTTTCAGCTTCTCTTTTGAGGGCGCCTTTAGATCAATTATTTGTAACAAGTTGGACGTGTATCAAAATGAGTCTTTCGAGGACCTCGACATTTTTACGAAAAATGATTTGAACTTTACTGAGTTCTGCTACAAGGTATAAATGCAGTCTATACGTAAAAAAAAAAAATGGAATTCGAAGACGGTGGGGTCTTATAAGAAAGTTATAGTGAAAAGAAAGACGTGGCTAAGACGAATTCAATTTGCATAAAAAAAAAAAAAATTTTTTTTTAGAGAAAGGTAATATTTAAGGGTGTTCTACAAAACTTTAAAATCCCTCCGTACAGTTGACCGAGTTTTTAATAAATTTTTTTTCCACGAAAGGGTCGATTTTTATATTACTTATCAATTGTTTCGTACCATGTCTACGCTATTCCAAAAGATTTATTATCATATAAATTGCTTTTTGTAACGGACTAAAATTTGAAATATCGGCTTAAATTCATTTTCGCGACGTCTAGGCCAGAATGAAAACAACGTCATATCATCCTCAAATGTATCTTTACTCCATTTTTGGACCCTGCCTTTTTCGAATTTCAATTTTTTTTTCACGCCCAATAAGTCCCAACGAAAAGTTTTCAATTTTGTATAAATATTTTTTGCCCTTTCTTCTAGTTCTCTCAACCATGTGATTCCATCCTACTTCATTGTCAACTTTACTCGGAAACCTTTAATTGCAGCGATCTATTTGAAACGCTATTTACCGATCAGGGTCTTTGTTGTACATTTAACTTTCTCCATCCTTACTTTCGCTATAAACACGAGTGAGAATTTCGAAGTATTTTCTAAATCGAAAATAATGGCTATTCTTCTAGGAAAAAAAAACCGATTAGGAGTCGTGATGGTGTAATGCCAATTGACTGGAGTCCCGAGCATGGTTATCCAAAGAAACGACCTAAAAATTTCTCTCCTAGACCAGGAAGAGGTAAATTTTTTTTGGCACAAACAAAACGAAAAACAAGTAAGGGTGTTATAGTCAGACGAGCCTGACAATACAATACCCGACACAGACACACATGTTTAAATAATTTTTAAAACACGATAAAAAAACAGAACCATTAAGAAAGAATATTCTAGAGATTTTTAAGGCCATAGTGGGTGCCATATAGCGACTTTTATGCGATTTCTTTTATGAAAATCGCCCTTTGCCACGCCCACTTTTTCAATTTTTTTGAATTCTTATCAGAGGCTTAAATATGCGCTCAAATTCTAAATTTAATTGAAACAATTCGAAAAAGTCCGATTTTGTGGCACTTTTAGGATTTTTGTGACAGACCCTAGTACTGGAGATACCCTTTATAATGGACCGATCAAGAAAATATTTTGGGAGAATGTTTATGGCTACAAAGGAAGCATAAATGCCAAAATTCGTTCAAGTCCCATTTGAATTTCGAGTGTAGGAGACAATTTTCAAAAAACGCCCTTCTGCCACGCCCACTTTTCAAATTTTTGAAATCAAATTACTTGCCTTTGAATATGTTCAAACGTCAAAATTCATCAAATTAGTACTGGAGGTCCCCTAAAAATGGTTTGATCGTGTCCATTCTCGAACTTGTTTTTACCCATGTCTTCGTGAGCACGATTCCTGTTAAGATAGCTCAAATCCTTCGATAAGAAAACTGTATACAAGCAGACAGACAAACGTACATGGCTAAACCGGATCTCCTGGGGACGGTGATCGTTTCTATATATATTTTGTATAGTCTATATCGACTGGTTCTGGGTGTTACGCACAACCACACAAGCGCAATATACCCTCGACACAGACTGCTAAAAGATGATACTCAGAATTTTTGTCGTTGAAAATAGTTCTGAAAATTCTTCACATAACTATATCGAAGTACAAAGTTAATGACTTCATTTAGGTATTGGTGTTTCGATGGGCTTACGCATAGTTCTGGACGCGAAAATGGATGACGCTTATTGCTCATCAGGAAATAGTGTTGGATTTAAGGTATGCTTTGAATTTAAAAATGTGGAACCGTATTATAACATTAAATATTATTTCGCCGAAGTATGCTCTAAACACTCCGCTTCAAAATCCGTATATGAGAGAAAACGCTATACTGGCCGGAGTAGGGTATGAGCATCGGATTACAATCGTGCCGCAAAGAACCGCTGCGGGTCCGAAAGTAAGGGCCCTTCGTCATTCCGAACGTAAATGCTTATTCGACGATGAGGGTGACCTACAATATTACAAGCATTATACACGAGGAAATTGCTTAGACGAAATGGTTGCACGTGATACGTACAACAACTGCCAGTGCGTACCAGTGAATATTCCATTGATTTCTCCAAATATGAGACACTGTACGGCAATGCATTTTCCCTGCTTTGCTGCAGCTATGAAACGCTGGAAGCCTCAGAAGAACTCTCTGCAAGAACAGCGTTCAACATGCCTAGCTGGCTGCTTCGATTATTCGTTCGAAGCTTTATCGTATTCGGCGCCTTTAGTGCAAGGCAACTATTCAGTGCAAAATAAATTGCTCGCGAATATGAGTCGGAAGTACATACGGGAAAATATTGCCGTTATAACTTTTCTCTACAGAGAATATTTATTCCACGGCACAACGATCAATGTTTATGTCGGCTTGACTGAGTTTTTAGGTAAACTCGAATGTGAAGTTTTTTTCTCCATTATTTGAATTTTTTTATATATTTTTTTTTTCTTCAATTTGAAATCTAGCCGCTATTGGTGGTTTTGTTAGTTTATTTTTGGGATTCAGCTTCATATCTCTAGCTGAAATACTCTATTACTCATGTTTGAATCCAATTTCGTATTGGCTTAAAAGGAGACGCGCAAGGAAAATAAAGACAGTTGCTGTCAAAGCCGCAGATGTGAGTTGCTTCGTAAGACATTCAAATAAGAAAAAAATTTTTTTTTAAATTTTTTTCCTTAATGTAGGAGCCTCGTTTAAATATCTGGCTTGGTGATGAGCTGTTGAATGTGCGAAGAAATTTTCGCAACGAGCAATTCAATGATCGAGCCAACTATGTCAACGGGACGGGAAATTTAATTAAAAAGTTACCAACAGCTCGCAGGGGCATTTGGAACTGAGTTCATACATATATATGTATTGAAGCTTTCTCTGTAGAAAATCACCATACTTGTTTTATATACCACATTGATTTTTCCTTCACAATAAAGAAAATTTCCCATGTTTTGGATGCTTTTTCGGGGCAAGAAGCAAGTGAATCGAAACGAGATTCATAAAGCTAAAAGTGAAGTATAAAAATTGTTTTCTTTTAAAAAATATTTTGTTACAAAGTGATGGCTGTGCTCCATTCATCCGCCAAGGACAAAAGCGACCCTTTTTGGAATCGTTTTTATGATTAAAGTAATCAAATATGCGCTCTATTTTTTGAAATTTATACGTTGGTGTAACTTCTTAAGCATATAACTTTGAAGAGATTCCCATCGCAATAACTCATTTTCCCTAAATAAATCGTTGCAATGTCTTGAATATCGAACAGATGTGACTATTTGCATGTGTGTGTAAAATAGTCCTGAATAAAAAAAATATTTATAGTACGGTTGATATATTTATTTGTTTTTTATTTTGCTAATATACGAAGTGTATTCACAAACACTTTCCTTTGATACTCTTCTAAACAGCACAAAAAAAAAAAAAACAAAAAAAAAAAACAAAGCACGCCGTATGATCAACGTTGCGCATACGTCAGCACGACCCGAAGTGCATGCTAAGCAAGTGTGCAAAAAGTCAGCTATCGTATACGTTTACATGTCGGTCTCATGCGCTTGGTTGTTTCGTTTTTTCAAATAATCTATTTTAAAACTACTCAAATTGAATTTTTCCTGCATGACTGGAACAATATATTGCAGAACAAAGCAAAGAAAAATGAAGCAAAGCAAAGCAAAGCAAGACAGCCATTGTATCGTTGGTTGAGCGTACCCAGTATATGTATACAAGTGACATGTCCAGTGTCTGCTACTGAAGCATTAAATATTTGTTAGTGAGTGGTTCGAGCTTCCAGATAAAATTTATTTTTACTCATAATTTGTCTCAAATGTCACTCAACAATAGAAACGCTTGCCGTCGTCTGGAAAGGCTTATATACATATTTTTTCCTTTATCTGTCAATTTGGCTTATTATTTCTTGTCACTGTCAATTAAGGGCTTTTTTCCTGCTTTAAGTCCATTTTACTTTTTCTTTAAGTAAACAGGAGAAAACAAAAAATAAAGTATTTAACCACTTCCCTTAATGAATTCTGCTTGTGCTTATTTTGTTCGCGGGGAAAAAACAAGTTAGTAAATATGTAAGGAACTTAGTTCTTCAGATGTTTTCTGTGTTTTTCCATTTTATTTGCACTTTAGTTAATTACCTTTATATCATTTGGCGCTTGGAGCTGGTTCACGTTTACGACTTTTACTCTTTTTACCGCTTTTTTTTAGTTTTCTATTGATTGCTTAATTGATTTACATTTTCTTTTTATGTCTTGAACAGTCTATTTGGTTATTTCTTCTCCGTTGTGTCGTATTTCATACCCCACTTTTGATAGTGCACTTTAGTTTCTAAGGAACAAATTCTAAATTTAACTTAAAGATCGGGAACGTATGATGAGCGGATGACATAGTTTATTTAATTATTTAAAGATTTATTGGTTTAATGCAATTTAAAACCATCTAGTTAGATTGAGAAACACAACACAACTTAACAATGGATACCAAAGATAAATCTGAAAAGAAAGGTTTCTTGCTCCGTAGGATTTAAATAGCTGCGGCAACAAGAATTGTATACTAAACCCATTCATGGTGCATGCACTCCAATGGGTCAATGCCAAGTACTAACAGCCGTGAATCTGAAAATATCAACATTAGGGTGTCCCAAAAAAAGATTTTTTTTTAAATTTCATAGCTGCACAGGCGTTTTTTGAAAGCTAAAGGGGTAAAGTATTTTTCAGAATTTTTTCAGATTTTTTGGAAAACGTTTAGAGGTCCCCCAAAGCCGTTTTTCCCTAGTTAACAGAGCTTTTGGACTTCCATTAATTGTAAGCATATTTTCATTTACGATGCACTCGTTTTGAGTCTTGCTGCCATCGTGTCAAAAGAATAATGTTTAATCTTTCCGTCTGTGTCGAAAGAGCAAAAAGTTCGATTGTTCTCGTGGTCTATTTTCAGCGACAATCTCAAATTTTTTCAAAAATTTACTTTAACAGCATAAAAAAAGTGTCATAACTTCTTAAGTTACTATAAAACTATGAAAAAGTAATGATGCAGTTTGATAGACTGTGTGTTTGTTAAAGCGTGTAAATATCAAAATATTGATTTACTTTCGCGGTGGTAACGTAATAACCTAAAAACAATGTGTTGCATACATAAAGGGGTATATTTTAAACAGTCTTTGCTTATGTGATTTAAAAATTTTCTCAGTTTTCTGTATACATAACAGAGTTCTGGGAACTTCTTGAAAAATTTATTGCATACTTAAAGTGCAAGTACAATTTGCATTTTTAAATGTACATTGATAATATCTGTGCCAATTGATCATAACTTTTTAAGTCAAAAACCGTTGTTTCGCGAAAATTCTCTTTAAATTTTGCACGCCTTCTCTTGCTAAACGATGTTTTATTTAGAAAAATGATAGGAACACAAGTGTTAAACCATAACATGGGCCGGTTTAAAAGAATTGCACCAGTACCAATGACTGTTATTTCTCATAAGTCACCTGGCACAGATATTATAATATAAATTGGTCAGTAATTATCATTCATTAAGCAGCCAACTAAACACTTTAAAATAGTAAAAATCTAAAATTCGCGAATTTCGCGTGTTGAGGCCGTGGTCAAATTTTAAACTCAACAGAGGATTATTTTTGGTTGCTAAAAAAACAATCCAAATTAGTGAAAATCAAAAATTTGCAAATTTCGCGAATGGTGGCCATGGTCGAAATTGAACCCTAATAGAGCAGCATATTTGGCTGCTTAATGCACAATCCCAAATAGTGAAAATTAAAGTTTTGAGAATTTTGCAAATTATGTCCATGGTCACATCTTAATCTCAATAGAGGATTTTTTTTGGTTGCTAAGTACGCAATCCTAAATAGGAAAAATTAAAATTTTGAGAATTTCGCGAATCGTGACGATGGACAAGTGTTTACTCTAAAAGAACACAATAGTTGGCTGCTTAATGAATGATAATTACTGACCAATTTATATTATAATATCTGTGCCAGGTGACTTATGAGAAATAACAGTCATTGGTACTGGTGCAATTCTTTTAAACCGGCCCATGTTATGGTTTAACTCTTGTGTTCCTATCATTTTTCTAAATAAAACATCGTTTAGCAATAGAAGGCGTGCAAAGTTTAAAGAGAATTTTCGCGAAACAACGGTTTTTGACTTAAAAAGTTATGATCAATTGGCACAGATATTATCAATGTACATTTAAAAATGCAAATTGTACTTGCACTTTAAGTATGCAATAAATTTTTCAAGAAGTTCCCAGAACTCTGTTATGTATACAGAAAACTGAGAAAATTTTTAAATCACATAAGCAAAGACTGTTTAAAATATACCCCTTTATGTATGCAACACATTGTTTTTAGGTTATTACGTTACCACCGCGAAAGTAAATCAATATTTTGATATTTACACGCTTTAACAAACACACAGTCTATCAAACTGCATCATTACTTTTTCATAGTTTTATAGTAACTTAAGAAGTTATGACACTTTTTTTATGCTGTTAAAGTAAATTTTTGAAAAAATTTGAGATTGTCGCTGAAAATAGACCACGAGAACAATCGAACTTTTTGCTCTTTCGACACAGACGGAAAGATTAAACATTTTTCTTTTGACACGATGGCAGCAAGACTCAAAACGAGTGCATCGTAAATGAAAATATGCTTACAATTAATGGAAGTCCAAAAGCTCTGTTAACTAGGGAAAAACGGCTTTGGGGGACCTCTAAACGTTTTCCAAAAAATCTGAAAAATACTTTACCCCTTTAGCTTTCAAAAAACGCTTGTGCCCAGAAAAAAATTTTTTTTTGGGACACCCTAATCAACATGACTGTGGGAAATAACGTCTTCTGATCGCCTTCTGTTGAATTTTTGGCCAGGTTAATTTTGAGATTCTACATTTGAAAAAATGTTTACACCTAATTTCAGTTTTTTTCAAATAACTATTTAAAATTCCGTTGTTAATTGTCGCCCGAAGTGCTACTACGTGCAAAGCCACAATTATATCTAGTAAAGATCCCCTCATCAGCTGCCTCGTCGCCTTCTATCCTACAGTGTCGCGGTACCTAAACCAGGTATCGAATAAAATCATGCTTACAACTTTCCACTAATCTCGAACGATTATAAAACGTACTTAGGGCTTTTAGAGCCGCTTGGTTGTCTGAAAAAAATTGATAGAATTTTGTTACTGTACCCACCTAGGGCTACAGTCTTGCAGGCTTCCCTGATGGCCATGATTTCTGCCCCGAAAAACACTGGCCACATCCGGAGGCCTTATAGATTTGGATAGGCAAAAGTACCTATTCCTGCTAAATCTTTCATCTGATATACTATTATCCTCTTTTAGCTTCCATCCCCATGTTTTGTTAACGTTTACCAATATTTTAAAGGAAAATCAAAGCTTTGTTTTTTTAATTTTTGATTTTAAATTATCGCGTTCTCAATAGGAGCAGCCCAATTTTAATAGAAAAGTGGCATCATTTTGCATGTAGAGTATATCGGGAATACTAAATACACAAGTTATCTATATGGAGCGACTAATTGTTAGGGGTCGCCAAACTCCAAACGATGGCAAAAATTTCCTCAAAACTCATCTTTCATTTATTGTTTATCTCAGTTGAAAAATTCCGATGCGACATGTTGACATTATTTATTATGTAATCATTCATTTAATATTTATTCTTCTATCTCAAGATGATTGCTCTCGCCGACATTCTCCCAAAACAAAATACCAACACTTAATCTTACTTCCATTACAGTTGCACGAAATATTGAACTGAATACATATAAGAATTTATTTAATCTGAAAACGATATATTATCCCCCCCCATAGAGAAATAAGAGCTCATAAGTAGATTATAACATTTTTAATGGCATATATAAAAAAAAGTTGTATGAAAGAGCGTAAAATGATATAAATTACCCAACAATCGTCATTTATACCTACGAGCCAACAAAATAGCCTAATAAATAAGAAAAAAAAAAAAAAAAAAATTGGGCTTTGTCGATCCAACCGAATTTCTTTGTATTGAGCGCTAAATAAAATATAGATAAGCGGGGTGACTCGGAGAAAACATTAAGAGCTCAATACGGAGTAATGGGAATATACCCTGCAGTAACAAGCCGGTCAATATGCTAAGAAGGACTGGCCTTTGACTGATCCAAATTCTACGGGTTATATTATAGCAGTTCGCTCCATCGAATTCGGCTAGCCGGCGGTGGGTAATAAACGGGTAGTCCGTAAATCACACTTTGATCAACTTAGAAATATATAAGAAGTTGGTTTTTTATATTATTTATTTGACTAGCCTAAAAACCAGAGAAAATTACGACAATTGATCCAAAAAAACTCCTGTTTTACGGACTAGTCCCTCTCCAATGACAGACCCATGTTAAAAGGGTCAGTTGAATACATTAGAGCTGGAACTATGAGGGGACTAGTACTGGTAACATAAAGCACTGACCGAAGGCTACACTTGAGTCAGTCCATATTACTGCAGGGATGTGTACGTCTGCTATGCTCGTACGCTCGTAGTATACAGCGGTCTCAATAAATCTACAAAATGAAGTTCATTTATCAGTTGCTAGACGATAGTAATAATGGTCAAGAATCCTTGTTTGTTGCTTGCACAGATGCGTCGTGACATCAACACCATGAATGAGTGAATGACAACGAATGATTGACCGAATGAATGAGTGCGGGACAATGTTGGAAGGCTTTTTCGTTTTTTTCTCTCACTCCGAATGGAACATACCTACATGGCTTATGTCGTTCATAAATGTACCTATCAACCGCGAATGTTGTATTAAAAGACGAACGATTAAAGGTCGAAACTTATAATGGTTTTTTCGTTCTGCTTTGTCAAAGAATTCCGTATCGAATGCACTGTCCGGATCACTATTGACATTTGGTGTTGCTTAATAGCTTAATTGCGTGTTAATTTAGCGTTCAAATAGTTGACAATTCTTTCTCGGGTATTCATATTGTCAACAATTTGTTACATTCAGTAGAAAACTGTAATTTTTCTCCATGAAAGTTGTGCAACTTCCGTGCTAATCCATCGATGAAATAATATAATTGATAAAAACATTGAAAAAATAAGGAAGGAAGCTAAAGTCGGTCAAGCCCGACTTTGGTACAACTTCCCAGGTTCTCTATGCTTTTATGTACAGAAAATAAGAAAAATTTACGGTTGTGGGCATGCAGGTTGGTGCTCGAATATTTTTTTCCATACACATCTCTTTATTCATGGTAAATATTTATTTTGAATTCAGTGCTTCTACTCCTTTTTATGCGCTGTTAGGATTAACTCTTGTTTGTCGACGTTTGTAGGCATGGCTATAAGAGGACCGCGCCCATATTTTCAATCATTAGGTTTTCTTTGTCCTTCTCGAGCGGCTCTCGTACTTTACGTTTCTCGAACGTTTTGCTCTATACACCTAATATGTAGACGCGGATCATCATCTACGCTCAACATTCAACCGTATCAAAAATCTACTTTATTGGCTTAGCCTTTTCTGAGGAGATCTGAACACAGATGGAAATGTCTGAATCGACTCTGATTTCGATCCTGATCAAGAATACATATTTATACACATACATATGTCTTTAATTGCAGATATAAGTTCTGATCGTTACAAGATCAACACAAAACTTATATACCCTGTTGAACAGGAGTACTTGTAATTAATTTTCTCCTCTGTGCTATGTCCTCCATTAATTTTTAGCATCGTTTATATTTTTTTTTATCTATCTTTCTATTTTCAAGCTCACCCTCTAAATATTCAAAGGTGAATCCTTTTCGGTCTCACTGTGCAGAACCTTTTCAATGCCATTCAATTAATCGTTTTTATTGCTAATTAAAGGCGCTGCATAATCACTCAATTAAGCTCATGTCAGCACATCGCCGTAAAAATTTCATTTTCGGTTTCATTACCAGGCAGATAGAGAATTCCATGTGATTTTCCATTTAAGCACGTTGAAAAAAGCAGAAAACAAAAGCACTTTTACCGAGGAAAGCAAAAGTGCAAGCTGACATTTTCGCCGGATAAGCAACGTCGGCTCATTAATAAAGAGAGTTAAGTGGCTTAATAAGCATGTTCCCTTTGGTGCTGGTGTTGGTGCTGGTTTGTTTGCGAATTGTTTTCGAACGTTTTTTAAGGCCAGTTCGAATCAGCTCGTATGGAGGAGGATCCGGTCTTAGTGTAACTGTTTATTTTCGTATTTAGCTTATGGAACATGTGCGTTAAGGATTTTTGGTAATATTTTAAAGTCTCCTCTTTTATGTGTTTTTGTTTTGAGCATACCAGAAACGACGATGTGCAAATGTGTGGGTATTTGTTTGCATATTTGTTAGCGAGAATTTGAACAGAACCCGCCCATGTAATTAAAAGCGCACACATGTACCTTTATGTAAATCTGATTGCATGTGATTACGAATCGCACCCACTCAGAGTGCATTTAAAGGTCATGCTCGCATTAAAGCACGTACATAAATGTATATAGTTGAACAACATGCAAGTATATATGTATGTGAACTCATTTGGTTGCGTAAAATACTCTGGTCCTGTGTGTAATTATGTATTTTGCGCATCGTTAGTATTGTTGATGTTTATTTTCTGAAAATGGAGTTGAAAATTGAAGTTTTTTTTTCGTTTTTTTTTTTTTTTGTATTAATAGGCATTATTTGCTAAAGTTCTTTGAATGAAGCAGATCGAAGATTGTATACAGAATTTAAAAAATTTATGGGTATGTAGCTTGTATATATAGCTGCATATAAAATATCGATGGATCATCTACTTATTAGTCTTCTTTTAATACTAATTAATTTTTTATAAGTAGAACCTTGACAATATAGTAGAATTTAAACGTTCATTTTTTCTAATGCCTTGGTTCCTTACATGCTGATAAGGAATCTATGAAATACTTTAGAGCTGTGATATCAATAAATGTTTTCAATTAAATACTCATAGACCTTTACTTTGAATTTCTGCTTCAAACTAAGCTACCGTTCCCACTCCTACATATCACTATTCGAAGACCTTTTGTATTTAAGAAGGTATCAAGTGTCCTGTTTGTTCGGAGGCAATTAGCTGTCAAACTTAAGACATGTCCTTCAATATCTTCAAATGTTTTGAGTTTTGACTTGATAGCCTTTACTATTTCTTATAATTATTATAATTAAACAATTCACGAAAAGAATATAATTATAATAATACATTAATCTCGAGCAACAAATTAGTTAGGCAATTCAAAACGTCCTCTAAAGTCCCTTTCAAATCTATCCCGAGCAAAAATTTGAATTTTCAGCTCTTAAATTATTCATTTTAGCTGGTGATAAAAGAGATTCTAGAAGACTTTGTGAATTGCTTAAATGTTAACTCATTGATTTCTGCAGGCTATGCCTGATTTCACTCAAATGAATTACATATCTCTGCATTATAGAACCAGATTGCAACAATTTTTGGGCCTTTAAAGGATTTCAAAAGCGCTCTCGCAAATTAAATCGAGCATTTCATTGGACCAAGGAAGAATTTCATTCCAGTTATTCCTTAGAAATGTAGGCAAAATATCTAAAAATGAAAAGCCCACTCTTTGTTACTACTTATTTCCATATTTGATTTCCCTTTTGCTGTGCGTTCATGTTCTTCCTGTAAGCCATTTCCGTGGAATAATTCAGGTGATGGTTTTTTTGTGCTTACAAAATCCTTTCCTTTGTGAATTTTTGCCTTTTCTAAATCCCATAAAGTAGCGGTAGAGTTTCCTTTTTCATTTCTTTTTAATTTTTTTTTTTTAATTTTTTTTTCGAGAGCACTCTTCGCAACGAGTCGAGCAACGCCGGTAAAGATACAAAAAGCATGAAACCTCATATATGCATGGAAGTCATTGCAAAACTAAAAACGACAAGAGATGAAAAAAAGGAAAGATAAAAGAGCAACAAATTTTGCGGTAACGAACAGACAAAACGTACCTCAACGAAATTCGAAACGGCAGTGGAAATAGAATCAAAAAAAAAAAAAAAAAACGAAACACTGACGAAAATAGTCAACTTTTGATGTAAATATAAAGTCGAAAAAGCAGATGCACGTCGGAAATCATCGATTGAAAAGCGAAAACAAAATTGACGCCTTCAATTCGGAATGAATTTTGAATAAATTGAATGGAAAAACCCCTACCCGATAAAGGATAGTAACACGCACCTAAGCCTTGAACAAGCTGCCGAAAGCCATAATTCGAATCCAAGCTACGCGAATGTATTGCCTTAAAGTATCAGCAAAACATGTTAAATATCTTCTAGCAGCGAAAGCAAATTCGAAAGGAACTAAAACGAGAACAATTGTGCAACTTTGAGAAAACATTTGCCGAAAGCAAGTTTCGAACAACAATAGCGCTCAAAGCAGAAATGAAAGCGAGTACAAGAAAATGGCAGTAAAAATAATGCTCACGTTGGCTCGATTCCGCGCACACATACACATCCAGCCAAAGATATTCGTTGGAAAAATTAAGAAAAATCAAAAAAAAAATCAAAAAAAAAACAAGGAAACATACAAAAGCAGACGTCAGAGCCAAGTTTCGAGCCGTATTTTGCTGCCATTTTGGCTTTTGTTTAGTTTCACTTACTCTGGCTTCCTTCTATTTCCTCTTCATTTTTCGTTTCCTGATGCGTGTGCGGTTTTGAATCTCCTGTTTATGTGACCTTTATATGTGTGTAATTGCGCAAGGATTTCGTGTTTATTAAATAACATACACATACGTGCTCATGCCTGCGAGCATCGCAAGGAAAATGATACCACAACCGCACACAGCCACAACTACATACAGATATATATGTACATATATACATTAGGGTGTCCAAAAAAAAAGGTTTTTTTTTTGAACAGGCTTTGTTTGAAAGCTTATGGACTGAAGTATTTTTGAGATTTTGTTAAAATTTTTCGGAAAAGGATTACGGGTTGCTGGTAACGATTTTTCTCTAAATATCAAGGTTTTCGGAAAATTTTTTCAATTTTAAGCATAAGTTTATGAAAAACTGCACTGAGCGAACTTTACCATGATTTTTGTAAAAGGGCGCATTGTTATTCACAGTCCTTTTGATTTTCGAGCAGAACAAAAATTTCAAAAGAAAAATCGTTGAGTCAACAACATTTTTGGTTGATTTAAAAGGAAATATGATTAATTACATTCCATTATGTTGTGAATAATTCTCATTTTGTTTATAAAATAAGACATAAAATATTTATTCATCCTAGAAATGTTTAAACATTGAGAAAGCAGTCACGACAACGGGAGTGACAAAATCGGATGAAGTCCATCCAATGAAAATTTTTTTGGGGGGATGTTCAGCAGGGGGCTCTGTGGCCATTTGCATTGAATGTTAATTAAATTTGTTTTGAAATTTCTTATTGTATAGGTATTTTAGTTTTTTTTGAAAATTTTTATTTTAAAAATTATCTTGTCATTTCAATTATGTCCGTGGTTAGTTCAAAAATGTAAATTTTAAATCCATTTTTGAAAATTATTGAAAATTATCATGTCAATTCGACCTGAAATATGGTTGATTCAAAAGGAAAATCTTTAAAATTGTTAAAATTTAAAATATTCCTTATTGAAGCCGTTTTGTATTTTTTTCCTTTTGATTTAACCAGTTTTCTGGTTAATTTTTTTCTCTGTGTAACATTATTGTCTCGGACTCATTGCTTCGTTAGGAAAAATGTCTGAACTTTACTCAAGTGTACCAAAACCATTAGTTTAGCCAATAGTTTTGGTCAATTAGAAGTAATGTAAGGAATATTTTTGGAAAATTTTCATAAGCTTCGTAAAAAAGGTATCATAATTTCTAAAGATTCCATAGAAATGAAACAAAGTAATGATGCAGTTTGAAAAACAGTGAAGTTCTTAGTAATATCAATGCCACAAATAATGATTTTACACTTGAGGTCCAACATTTTTAGCCTATTACATTCTTTTATACCTTGTGAAAAGAAAACGATGCATAAGTTAAGGCTTTAATTTTGAACATGCAATGCTAACATGATAGCCAATTCATTTTCAAAAAGAAAATGTTAGGTTTTTCATGGCTATCTATTTCCTGCTAAACTGGTGAGACTAACATGGCAATCGTTTTTATACCAGACACACTGTGTCGAGGGCTTATTGCGTTTGTTCGTTTGTGTGTAACGTCCAGAGCCACTCGCGATAGACCATACCAAATATATATAGATATGATTAGCATCATTGATGTGCAGAGTGAGTAAAAAAAGCCCGAAAAAACCCAAAAATAAGCGCTATAAAATGCTCGAAAAAACAAGGAAAATAGTCCAAAAAATATGCAGTTAAAATTTATTTTTTATTCAGTGGACTTATTAAAATATCGTCGGCTTAAGGTGTAAACCTGCTAACTAACAATTTCAAAACTTTACAGGGTAAATAAAAAAACACTTTTTTTCAAGACTTCAAAGTAGGGAAGGAGATCCAAAATATGGATGGTTTATTTTGTTCTTATATGGAGTCTCATCTAAATTCGATTCTGTGCACCATACAAAGTCTACTTGGAGTCACTTGTTGGTGTTAGCTGTTAACTTTGACTACAGTTGGACTTAGCAGTTTTACTCATCACCAATTTCTCCGTATTTAGAATTTGAAATTAAAAAAGATTTTTTTGCCTGACGATGCAGTGTCATTTTTTCTTTCGAATGACATCGAAAAGTCGAAATCGGTTAAAAGTGGACTTAGCAGGTTAACACTTTAAGCCGACGATATATGACTTTTACATTTTCAAACAAAAAATGTTGGCGCTTCTGGCTTAAAATACGCGATCGAACGTATACGCCAGCATTGGACACAGCCCTTAAAAGAGTCATTGACAAAGGAAAGCAACAAAGCAGAAATAAAATCAGCTGAAAAAACGCAACATTGTTGATTTTTTCGGAAATTAGGAAGGAAAAGGCATTTAAAATAGTAAAATTAACCAAAAATATGGGAAGTATGCACAAAAAATAGTTTTTGGCAAGAAAATAGCTCGCACTGCTAAAATATGCAAAAAAAGTAAAAAGTAGCTCGCACTATTAAAATATGCAAAATTAGTATGACGTATGCAAAAACAAGCATTTATTCACTCTGTTGATGTGTATGAATGTATTGATCGGTACCAGCAACCCCTAAACCTTTTCCGAAAAATTTAAAAAAAAATCTCAAAAATACTTCAGTCCCGAATCTTCCAAATATGAGTTGTGCAACTATGTAATTTGGGAAAAAAAATTTTTTTGGGACATCCTAATGTACATTTGTATAAACTCACGTATACAAAAAAGCATGGCACCGCAGATTTTAAAGAAGAAATAATTGTAAAATTGCTAAAAGGATATTTTTGTTGGTTTAATACTTTCAGTCCTAGTGCGATGTGTTTTCTGCTCTCAAATTAAGTATTTGACTTATCTGAAAGTTTAAAAATACGTTTTCCATTGCATATTTTTTGTTGGGGTTTTTGATGTTTAACACTCAAATGGAATTTACATATTTTTGAAGCACATTTATTGGAATCTGAATGGAAAAGGATTGAGTTCTATGAACAAAGAACTTCTAGTTATGAAGCCTTGAATCCTTCTAATCGTCTTTCGTAAGACTTTTGTTATGAATATGTTCTTTTTCTGTAAAATTCGAATGAGCTTTGAAGCTGATCGAAATAAATTCTCAAAGGATGTTTTTTTTTTTTTTTTCTTTTTTATTATTTTGCTCGTTTTATGTACATTGTGATATTTTGACCACGTCTATACTTTTGATATTGAATTATGAAATAATCTTTGCGAAAAATAGCTTAATCGATCGATATGGCTCCGTCCCGTCCCGCCAATCCCAAACCCGCTATAAATTCCTGTGAAAATTCCCATAAGCAACGAAGCAATAAGCTAAGCTAATTTAACATGGCCGCGTTTCCGTGGTTAAAATATGATGGTTGCCAAGTTGTGCAGGCATTGTTGGATAAGCTCTTCCGCTTGCGGTTGCCTTTGTTTTCCAGTTCGTGCGCTGGCTGCTTAGCTTTTATGTGTACCTTAATACGCATTTGAAGGTCATTAAATTTGTTAGGCCACTCAAACGAATAATCAGGATGTATCTTTTGTGCGAGCATTTCACGATAAATGAAACAATATTACAGATCCATTCACAATTTAAATGGCACTCGCGAGACGCGAAGAGTGATAAAAATCTGCTCAAACGAAAGTAAAGAAGGCAAGAGAACCATTTTCCGTTTCAGATTTTTATTGTAAATTATATCCTTATGCGGTAAATGGATATAATAATGTATCAAACGTGAATTTTATTGAGAAGTTCTGATCTACACGAAGATAGAAATAAGAAAAAATGGTAGATTGTTTATTTCTCCCGATTTGTTCTTATTCTTCAGACCACAAGATACAACAGGACAAACTTCAGGATACATATCCAAGAGGAATTTAAATTGTATTGTATCATAGAAAGTCGATAGCTTAATCGGAAATAAAATTTATTGGGGCTGTTTCTATTTTCAGGACTTTTTTTTGTTTTTTTCTATTGCTCTTGCCTCTTGGTGTTCTCAGTCCAACAAAGCATTCATATCACTATGCATATTATGCGCCACGAGAGCGTTAACTGTCATATTAATTCCTCAAGTGTAGTTGAACATAATAGGACCAGACTTGAGGACCTTCTACGCCTTGCGATTCAATGAACTTTTACACAAGATTCCACGTTGCTATGTCCTTTGGCGTATTCCAGCCAAAAACGCTACTTTCGGTTCTCTTTAGTATTCTACTCGTTGTTTCTTTTGTTTATTGTCCGCTTTTGCCATTAAGATTTTAGCCTTGGTTTGTTTATTCCAAGCACAATGTGACGCCGCAAGTGTCCACTTTCTCTTCGCTGTCGGGATAAATGAAATTAGATTTCGATTTTGCAATAACATGCCTTCTAGCTGAAAATGGGATTAGTTTGCGGCTATTTATTGTGTGCTTTAATTTGTCGATAATCGTTTGCCCAATAACTTTAGCAAGATTAAACGGCTTTGACTCAAGAAACGAATGGCATTATTGTGTTCAAAGAACTCTCCTAAGATAAACATGATGTTTTCTGAATTCAAAGGGAAGGTTAATCTAATCTCTTCAGTTATGATGAACGTCGGGTCATTTGAAATGAGAAATGTGAAATTAATTACTATTTTTCAAGGACTGCTTTAAGGGCATGGTGATGACTATCAGTTTCTTGCCCACTTCCCATTTGATGTACCAAATTTTTTTGTGTAAGAGATTTGCCACCCTCAGTGTAACATCAAGTCCCAACGTTCATTGCTTTCTATCCAGTTTTTCGAGGAAATTTTATATTTATGTTATTATTATATTTATTGGGTGTTAGCTGAGATTGATATTTGTTATAAGGAAGGTAATTTCTGGTTTATGTAAAAGAATATTGGATGATTTTTTTATATAGCGACGAATTTTGGATGGTGACACTTGAAAGACACTGGGTATGACTATAAGAGTGGATATAGATCACCTCAACTAAATATGCTTTCTATTAAATCCTGAAAGAATATCTTGGAACCATAGGTTGAAAATATTCCATTTATATCTCATTAATAACGGGTTTCATTCATGGAATAATTGAAATATGCTTTATTGTTTTCCATAGCGAAGCAATGATTCCCAAAGGATAATTTTCGAAAGTTCTTAAAACTGAAATTTTCTGTAAGCTCCGAAGAACGCTATAAGCCCCATCGGTGCTGCGAGCCAGAAAAATGTGCTTCGAAATCTTCAAAGAAAAATATGACATTCAATTAAAGAGTCAAGCATCCTTATTCGGCAACTCTTTCAGCGTAGAAAACTAATTAAGCAAATTAGGAAAAGCTCTTAAAACATCGTACTAAAAGATATTTGGAAAAATTTATGAATTTTCTGTGTGTTTTTTTTTTGGCGCAATCTCAAAGAAAATTATTAATTAAAAGTGGCACTGTCAGGGGAAGTCATTTTGAAAATTAATTTAAAGAAAAAAGGAGAAAAACGAAAGCACTTGGAAATGATACAGAAAGAATATTATGTGGGGGATGAAAAGGCAAGAGAAATTGGCCAAATAAAGTGTGAGAAAAACAATATATGGGTGTTACGGTCTCTGTATCTTTTTAGAATATAAGAGGAAATCTTTTTCAGTGACTGCTTCGTAAATGAAGAAGAATGAAATTTTCAATGTATTTTAATCAAAACGCTCTGGCTTTAAAAAGAAATTGTGAAGGGGTTACTGTATCCTATTACGCTTCATTGTTGTGCTCACGTTTTTCATAGGGGGGCGTTTTATTTTTTTTTGAGTTAAAATTTTACGGAAATATGTGTATAATGACAAACGCTCGCTCATGGAAGCAATGACGCAAAAAATCGTGACATATTTTAACGCGTTTCAGCGTTTGCTTGGCCGACAGTGAATACAAAAAAAAAAACAACCCATAAAAATATAAACATCTTCAACCATGTACATACATACATATGCAAATGGATATAAAAAATCCAGCATGAATTTTATGGTAAAATTTTTTTTAATATGGACGCCCAAAAATATGCTTCACAAAAGGATGTGAAAATGTATTTTTGTTAATAAGTCTGAAAAACATATTTTCCATTGTGTTCAAGGCTTCTCATACAATTTTTATTGTTGCGAAACACTGTGTGCATTCAAATAAAGAATGAATGCATTTATTAAGACTTTTTTTTGTACAAAATTGGTAAAAACGGTACCTACGAGTATGCTATGAAATTTTATGAATTGCATTTTCAAATTAACAGCGTATTTCAAGCGAAAATTGCAGTTTAATAAATGATTTCATATTTCGTTAGTGTCTTTCGAACACAATTTAAAAATTTTAACTTTAAAAAAATGTTGTTACGAATTCAAAATTGATAAAAATGAAAAAATGAAAATCTTAGAATTGATTAAATTTTGCGTCATGTTATGTTTAATAAATGATAGCAGCGAAAATTAGGTTCGACGGCATTAATAGAATTTATAATGAAGTAAGAAAGAAGTGTTCGTGGTAAGCTTTGGTGTGCTTCAATCCGGCCTGACGCAAAACCTTCGCAAAGATAATCAATTTGTCTTTGAAAAGGATATGCTGCTCCATAGTCGACTGGCATCAGAAAGTTCCAGCGATTAAAGTAAAACTTACTTAAGTACTATAATATTTACCACTCTAAATCACTACATCGCTTCATATTACTATACGACTTATAAGTTCCAATGGCAGATCAGGAAAACGGACATGACAAGCCAATTTCAATTTCCTTAAAGTATATACATAGATATTTTACATAAACTATTTAATAAATAAATACGTTGCAACTTTTTTTCTGCCTATCCTTCTTCTTTCGTATTCATTCTCAACCATTAATTCAATATGTTTCAAAATAACATTAAGTACTCAGCACCTCCGTATACTTTTCAATGCGCCAGAGCTATAGCTGCAGATTTATCTTTCTGACATGGCATTCAATTGTAGATGGCTGCAAAAGTCCGTTTGTGTTTTGTCTTTTTAAATAATTTCCCAGGCAATTCGCTAACATACATACCTCGAAGTTTTGTTGTTTTTTGTTGTTCACACAAATATATAAGATGAAACGGAAAGAGCTTTGTTCAAAATGTGCCGCGGGTAAATCATATCGTATGCGTTCAATTTTAATACACCTGCGATTATTTGAACTTTGTGTGTGTGTGTTTTATCGCCTTAAAGAAGTCTTCCTTCAAAGAGCGAGACACAGACAAACGGTGTAGCCTCACTGCTAAGGCTTAAGCGATTTCGTTCGTCCTTTTCTTTTCACTTTATATATTTTCCAGTTATCTTTGTTGCGTGTCCTTCTTACGCACTGAATAAATAATGAGGCATCTTCAGCAAATCGGGGCTGTCAGACAGACGAGTAGGCTGGCAATATACTTCTTTCTCTTTTCACATACATAAGTACTTATTTTCTCACATTTGACTCGCATGACGGCAAGGCATTCATTTTTTTAGCACGTTTGTGTTTTTGCCCCACGAATTTCTTGCGCTGCTTAAATTGTCTTTTGCATACTTTAAGATACGTTTTGAGTGGCTCTATGTGCGGATATCCTGATTCAAGGACATTTGGCGCTTGTTACCTTAAGCTTATTTCTGCTTTAGATGTGCTTGTTCCTGTTTATGATATGAAGTTTTTGTTTTTACTTTAGCTTGCGATGCTTAAGAGCGAAAGAAAGAGGTCATTGTGTCATTGTTAGACTATGAGACATCTTGTAACATAATAACATTCTTGGAAATAAAATGGGATGGAAAATACTCTCTAAGACTATTAGAATTTATACGAGAACGTTGTATTTTATTAAGAAATTGACCTCTAATTGCCCTCTAATTTTCGAAATTGCGGGTGTGTTCAGTTTTATGCCTAATCTGAGTTATTTGGAGAGTCTTACAGCAAGACTAACTTTGGTATAATTTCAGAGATTAATCTTCTTTTAAAAGAGTAGTAAATGGGCATTCCCATTGCGAAGGTCACGCCCGTCACACTCACTTTTTTTTTTAAGTTCTAGCTCAATATTTGTCATAAAAATGTGATTCTCAAGGGTTTAAAATTTTGAAAAATAATAATAATAGTAAAATACTGAAATTTCATAATTTCTACTCAAAACGGAAGCTACGACTGTGATCTGTGGGGCTTGGAATTGTTCTATAATATTCTATCTATAGGTATCTTAAGGGTGTGGATCTGCCAATCCAAATCTGTTCCCACTCATTTGAGTCATCATACGGAAAAAGCTATTTATGTCCATTTTAGGGTCTTAGATAGCGATCAAAAATGCCATTGTTGTCGTATCTTTCTCATATTTTCATATTCAAAATGCCTTTTTAATGTATTTTTAATTATGTTTGCTTATAAAAATCAACCCACGTTTTTCTTCTTATTTGCTCAGCACTTTCCTGAGAAATTCTGCTCGTAATAAGTTAGTTTTTAGCATTCACCGAGTTTCACGTTGGCAAATATTTAGCTTCTTAAGCGTATTTTCAAACCTTCCTTAATCTCCGGCCGGCTCGTATCGGATTAACTGAAGTGAATTAGATGTTCCCAAAAGAATTTCTTTTCGACTCTCATTGATGGTAATGAAAAAAATAAATAAATAAATAAAAAGTTATTTTTAGTGCAAAAGTTCGATAATTTTCCTAATCGTAAAAGAACCTCCTGGTGAAACACAAAAACTAACAAAACTTGAAACATTGCAAACAATTTATTGAATTATGGTTGTTTTTTTTTCTGCTGCGAGCTCAGAACAAAGATGATCAATTTATGTGTTGAAAACTTGGCCATAAAAGACCGATTGGTAGGTATAATTAAATTTAGAGATATTTATCTGCATAACTACGCTTGCTGATATTATTTGGGTTGCCTGCAATGTTTGTTTTTTCTATGATAGAATCTTTTGTGGAGACTGGACTTCGATTATTGCTAAGTGAACAAATTTTCATGATTGTGGAAGGATGTGCGTCCTTTGAGAGGGTTTATATCCTGATTACCTAATGTTTTCTCTTAGAGCAGACTCAAAAATACATCTTTCTTCATTAAAAAAATATAAGCTTCTATTTCCCTAACTCCAACTATCTATCTTATTTTATTTATTTTTTTAATTCTGTTCGGATATCAAAACTGAAGTACCTGAAGGTAACGAATTTTAGATTTTTCGGTGAAATTAGAGAAAATTTTGACTGCGGTAAGACTTTTCTGCAGGATTAGACAATTTTTTATTCTTCTTTGTTGTTTGTTAGACAAATTCACATGATATGACCATACGGAAAAATTATATTGATGCATATCTATCACAGGTATACCCGAGAAGTATACAACAATTTTTAAAATTTTTTATTTTTAAGGTTGTTGCAGGCGGCTTTGGGAATAGAAATTTAACATATTTAATCTTGGCTCAAAACTGTATTTTCGTGTATTTTGCGTCAGTTGTACCACTTCTGGAACAACAAAAGAATGGTCATAAAAAAAACTATCCTTCCACGGAAGCATGTACTGGCTTTGGCAAAGTTGCTTAAATATTTTCTGAACGATTTTCTATAAATGGGCTTTCGAGCGATCATTTTATCTTTAGAATTGTCCTCGATATGATTTTTTTTTTTTAATTTTCTCAAAAAAACCACCTTTTTCAAGGATATTCAAACACTATAGAAGATAGAGAGCCAAAACTCGGCGAAATTTAAATGCTTTGCATTGACCATGACAGCAAAACAACTTTCATGGAAATAAGCTTTGGCGGCCGAATCACTATGCTTATAGTGCTATACCCTTAATTTTTTAAAAATTCTTTTCGGATATCAAAACTGAAGTACCTTAATCCCTAAATCCTAATTTCAATCCCAAAAACAATCCTTCTTAATTGATTTCATTCCTAAATCAACACCAATGATAAGACATTTTTAAAGGCAGATGTGCGGTCGATATTCTCAATATGTAAAGAATAGAGCACGCATTCCATTATGGGATTTTCAAACCGATGAGGAATCTCACTGTGAACTGGACAATGTAAAATAGCAGAAAATATTGTTCAGAAAATTTTAAAAACCTTTTGTAATTACATCCTTCATATTATTTTACTTTATTTTATTATTTGGAAATACTTTCTTACAGACAATTTCTTTATGACATCCTTAAGCTAATAAATACTTTTAATAGTTCGGTAATATATTCATTCCGTCTTCGTGCTTTTAACTTGCTGATAAAGAGATAATACTTTTCCTTTTTCTTTTTGGTTTTTGTTTTTTTTTTTTCTTCTAAAATATTTTTATTTAGCTTGAAAATAATACATACATACATATCGTTTAACATACTTCATTAATATCGACAATGATTTTTCTTTTTAGGGAAATGCATTTAGCAATTAACATTTCCATACGCCTTTCAATTAAATATTTATTTTTCTAAATTGAAGTTTACCTAAAATAAATAGGATTTGCGGTAAAGACCGTTTCCGTTTTATATTCCAGTGTAGAATAATTAAATAAAAATAATTGTGCAAATAAATTGGAGTTTGTGCAAGCCAAAAATATCGAGTGATATGTTCCCAATGGTATTTTAAGGTTTGAAATGAAAAAAGTCTAACCTTTTTGGGGCAATCGTTGGAAGGCATATAACTACTTAACTGCACAACTAGAGACTACTTAAATTTTTCAATAAAAATAAAAAACATTTATAATTGTTTTGTTGGCTATAATAAGGTGGTTTCGTTTGGTTCCATAAGTTTTAAATTTTTGTAAGAAGACTTTGATTTAAGTCAAAATGAAAAAAATGAAAAACAAGGAGCAAAACTTCTACTAAATTCGAAGAGAAATTTTATTTGAATTTATTTTCTCAAGAGGGAAATTTTGTTTGGGATCGAATTAACAACATGACTTATCAATCATCAGTGTTGAAAAGTTTGGGGTCGATATCTGTTGGGTCCTTTTTCTTCTGCTTGGTATTTGGTATTTCGATAAGGAATGAAAATTTTATTTTTATCCAGTACCGCATAACTATTCAGGGCTGTTATGGAATTCAATACTTGCCAGAATTGATTTTGAAATCATCATTTATTTTGTCCAGGTGTCTTCGAAATCAATAAATGATTTGACTAACGGTTTCATTTTTCCATTACCAAAAGCGCGAATCGATTTCAAAACAACCTGCACAAAATAAATGATGATTTCAAAACTGATTCTGACAACTATTGATTTCCATAGCACCCCTGATTATCAGCATTTCAGTTAGGGTGGGATTCAAGACATACATAAATAAGTTATTTAATTGGGTGTCTCATGTTAGCACAAATCGCCTTTTATCCTTTCAAAAACGATTTAGATATCTTGTTTCCATATCTTAATGCTACTTTGCAGTGTATATTGAGGAGGCAACATTTTGGGGGATGGCAGCTACCTCTGCTTGCCTTACTTTGCCGCCCTAGGCAGTTGAGATTTTGGCCGCTTCAGACGGCAGCCTAATTTTCGCCTTTTCTGTTATTGATGCATTGACGTTCAGAATTTTCAGCCCCTTAAAAATTGCCGTCCTAGGCAGCTCTCTATATTGCCTATAAGGTCAATCCGCCATTGGCTATGACTATTATCAATAGTGGTACTGTTTGGCAACGAATCCCAATGGCAACTATATGTATACTAGTTAAAAGTTTACAGCTTGAAAGCCATTGGTCATATGGAATTCTAAAATCATTTTACCGATTACCAGAATTGTAGCCATAGAAAATAGCGATGGATTGACAAAAGTTTTGAGAATTGGAAGAAATATTTTTTTGAATTAGAAAGGACTTGTGTGTTAAATTGGAGAGGAAAAGCTCGAAAAAACATAGAGCTTTAGTGTTGAAATTTGTAGGTATCAGAGCGATATAAGGCTTCATAAGATGTTCAGTATTGAAGAGGAAATGTATTGGAAAAGCCATTGTGTATCTTGTTCTCCAT
This sequence comes from Chlorops oryzae, assembly GCA_020466095.1. NCBI lineage: Eukaryota > Metazoa > Arthropoda > Insecta > Diptera > Chloropidae > Chlorops > Chlorops oryzae. Next base: position 10,877,202 of record CM035807.1, on the reverse strand, counting down.
TCCACTAAAGAAGTAGCATGAGTATTTAAATACAATAAAATTCGTTTCCTTTGCAAAGTTACATTACGAAACTGTATCAGCTTTTGCCACTTTTGTTTACATTATTATACTCTAATATTAATTATCTTCTATTATATTTCGTATATTGATTGATAGTTCTTTTCAGTTTTGTTTACATTTCTTGTTTTCTTTGTTTACTTTAGGAGAATTATACTTTTTCAGCGTTTTTTGGCTTTTCATTTCAATTGATTTTTTATCGTTTTTTTATTCATGCTATTTGATCTACGTCGGTATATGTATATATATTTATATTTTCACTATTTCTATGAACTTATTTACTTGAAGTTGAATGTTTTTATTTTTAAAATTATTATTTTTATTTTTTTTTCTTTTGAAATGCATTCAATCCATATCGTAATATTGAAGTTCATGCACATGTAATGGTTGGGTGTGAATCTGAGTTTGTGTGTGGGAAAATGTCGCATTGAAATTTTAATAAAGGAGCTTTGCTTTGTGTGTCTACATTACATTATTCTTGTATGTGTTTATTTATTCAAATTATATTACTAACAATAAGACTCGTGTTTGTTTTATTAGTTTCTCTGTTGTAACTCAATTTGCCCTTTTCGATAGCCGTTTATATGCATGAAGATACACACATACATATACGGATATATATGTATGTTTGTGCATGATTATGTGTAAACAGTTTTGTTGTACGGTTTCCCTCTTTTCAATATAACGAATTTTTTGCCTTCATTTCCATTCTTTCTCACTACATAATTGGTATTTCTTTTTTATGGGGCGTAAAATATTTTCCGGCTTCTCATAAATCTTTTTTGCATTCTTGTATATCAGTTTGGATGATAATAAAAGAACAAAATATATTCGACTGAGGCAAATTATATGGTCTTACGGTTTTGTGCGTTGCCATATCCTAAATGAAATATTCAAATATATTCGAGGATGCTCGTCGGAGTTCCCGCAGGAATGCCTTCTCTATTTTTTTTTTGGCACATTTCTAAGTTCAGTAATTTTAGTGAATTTCTATGCGCGCTGAGAGGAGGGAAAGAAATTTTGTTCTTTTTGTTTTGTTTTTTTTTTTTTTTTGATAAAACCTGTACTTATGATTAATAGAAGGTGATAACTTTCAGTTCATGGCAGATGGCAATAAGCCATTTTCCAAGACCCTGACCGGAGCAAATGGAAGCAAATAATTTATAATTTTTTGTTATTTTTCTGAAAGTTGCTCCGAACCAACAAGCTTCAGTGAGTCAGGAATCTTCAACCCTCCAAATTCTTGTTACTTTTGAAGGGTAGCAATAAAAATGACTGTCATGGATTTCAAGTGACTGTTGCTCCCTCTTTCTCTCCATACGGTATTGCCCTGTTAAACGCACTGGGAATTTAAGCGTTCCTCTCTTAAAAAACATATGACTTTTGAGAATTTCATTGAGCAAAAAAGCAAAAAAGAAAAAAATAACTCGGTTCTCCTTCCAGCATAAAAAAAAACTCGAAAGTGACAGCCCATCGCATGCTATCTGCTATGAGCAGTCTCCATTTCCGATCTATCGCATACTTCCCATAGCATTCTATCAACCATCCGAAGTGGAGACTTTAAGTTAGATTAAATTTTGATAATTTTACTTTCAATAGAGTCCCACCCAGCAAACATTTTTTATTGTGGAAGATAATTCGTTACTTCGATGAGAAAAACTCGTTCGCTTGAATGATATCAAAGTATTTAAAAAATTCTTTATACAATCCTGCAACATCTTCTACAGGAATTCGCATGGATTTTGAACTGTAGAGATTTCTATTCATATATATATATGTATATATTCTACTTATCATTCATCAAAAACATTGCTAACTGAGGACAGTTTTAAATAGCAAGTGCATTCTTTTCGCATTATCTTATGCTGTATTGTCTCAGCATCTTCCAGAAGAAGACGTGAACGCATTGCCGTGACGAACGTTCTTCCAAAAATTATCTATATGCTTGCTGGGTAATTTTGGTCAGAAAAGCCCTTAATTTTCAATTGATCACATCAAAGACAGCGTAATATGCTTTTGTTTAGATTATGAAATGAAATTATACAAAAATTCTCTAGAAATCGAATCCGAATAAAACAATCACCCCGATTATGATTGTTGACTACTGATAGAGAAGCGAAAAATTTCTATCGTCGACTAAAATTTTTCATTTTCTAGTATGTGGAAAATTAAAAATTTTTGTCGAAGATAGAACTTTTTCGATTCTCTATCAGTAGTCGACAATCATAATAGGACTGAATGTGATTTCAATAGAAATTTTATCTATTTCGATTTTTTTTTATGGGGATTCGATTTCTAGAGCATGCCTGATAAATAAAAACAATTTAATGTGAAAAATATCCTATAGAAGTATCTCACAATAGTGTCTCTTATGTTTCTAGTTTGATTTGTTTTTTTTTAATTTTTTCATTTTCCTGTTAGTTGCCAACGTTGAGTGCCTTTGAAATAATCTAAAAATATTGAATATCATCAGTTCTAATTGAAGAATGATTGCTTCAAAATGATTCAAATTTGTGTGCCAAAACCGAAATCAGAATCACATCGTCCAAGACCTTTACATGAATTGTTCAAAATGGTTCTCCTTCCATTTATATTCACACATAAAAGTCGCCTTTGACTGACCATATAAGTTTTAGCTTCTTCAAATACCTTTTCTTTAAACCGTACGTCCTTTTGAGCCCTTTTTTAATACAAAAGCTAAAAAGCAACAGAGCCCGAAATATGGACGACCCTCATCCATTGCATGACGGACGCTGTCAAAAAATAAAATAGTTTCCTTTTTTTGTGATTTATCGCGTCAAGCTAAAATTGTTTAAAACAATTAAGCTGCTCATAAATCAAAACCGAGAACGAAGAGAAGCTGTGGCCCAATTCAGAAATCTAGGAAATGAATATGCTCGGGCAAGTTGTACTTGTGTGTAAGACTCTTGTTGCAATACATTAACGTTCAGTCAAAATAGCTTCGTCACCAAAACAGAAAGAAACAAAACGAATGACAAAAAACAAAAGAAACACAAATAGTTAAGCATAACAGAAGAGTTTTCTACAGCAAAATGACAAGGATATGTTGGAATTAATGATGCTTCCTTTACAAAGTTACAAGTCAGCAGCTCAAAAGGAGCAATTACGCTTGATTATGGAAAGCTTATTCAATTAAGAAATGAAATCTGCATGAAATTGCCGAATAAGTCTCAATTTTCCTAATCGATTTGCTCTTGAGAAATGCATTTTTTAAATTAAATAATCTAAAACTCTATTTTACTTTTTCTTAAGAGCCTGCATAATAATTGATAATTCTTCTGAATAAATAATTTAAAAAAAATTTTTTTTAATTCCCCCTACATTGCGTTTGAAATTTGGTACCCCAATGTGAATTTCGCCCTAAACCAATACAAAAATACTCGATCGCTTTTTAATCGCTTTAGCGACTTAATCACGAATAAATACAAATTCATTGTAATGATTCCATCGGTTCTCCTCGACGTCGACGCCTGGTTTCAGTTCTGTAGCCGAGCCTGCAGTGCCAGAGCCGCAAGCACCAGCCAAACGGAAGCCATTCTCGCTCAACATATCGAAAGCCTGCTCGATAAAGCAATGCTTGAGGAAGAAACGTGATGTATAACGATCTGGACCGCCATGATCGGGATCACGGGACTCGTTCAGTGTATCGCCGAAGACCTCACGACACTGTGCCACACGACCGCAAACGAGAATGCGTGATAACTTGCGGAACTTAACGTCGGCCAAGCCGTCTTTGCCAAATTGAAAGCTGCCTCGATAACCGATCGTAATGCAGCCGGGCGGGCGTGATTCACGATCGCTGCGTATACAGTCCAGCATCCCGTTGAGTCTGAAGTATTCGGCCTCTTTCTGCAAGCGGTGCTTCTCACGAAAGCCCTCGGGAAGGCTCAGCGTCTTATCGCGCAGGTAGTCAAGTATGTAGCGGAATAGAACACCGTCACGATCGAGGAAATAGCGACCTTTGCTATCCGTAAGGCAACTGCCACGCTGACTGAAGAGCTCGTGGAGTCGCGATGGCTCCTCTTTCAACAGTGTTTCCAGCGTTGTGGTGTAATGCACACCGCCAACATTTAACTCGATGATTTCAGGCATATTGAGATCTTGTCTCGATTATTCTCGCGACTCAACGATAAGTAGAAATTTCTAAGTAAATTACGCAAATTTCACTAATCACTCCGCCTATGTCTGCGAATGTGTGTTAATTTTAAATTTTCTCTCCGATTTTATTTCAAATCATATCGCTCAAACTTTGCTTTTGACCTCTCTTTACGCATATGGTTTTTCGCACAATTCAATTTTTTTTTTTTATACTTATTTTTTTTTTATATCTTTCCTTACTCAAGAAATTTTTATGCCATTTGTATCTATACCGCAAAACTTGTGTATACACTCGCTTTAGATATCTGAATGTAAGCGGAAAATGTTGTTTACGTACGCCCTATGAAATGGCTTTTGCCGATACTTGAAGTTCTTGCGTTTCAAAAGGAACGATTTTCCAACGCACGATTTCTTTTTTGTTTTTTGATTGTTGATTGTTTTTGTTTCGTTACGTTCGTTTTGTATACTTTAAGGCGGTTAACTCACAAATTAAATGCTTTAATACACGAAATAGAGTCTATTCGATATTTTTCCTCCCGATTACACGTCCATGCGAGTTGAACTCTCGTCTTGAACTGATAAAATTCGTACATTGTAGACAGCTGGATCCGTTGGTGTGTTTTCCTGTATGCGTGGAGTATTGTTGAATTTGGGGCAGAATGAGAGAAAATTATAGGTGAATTTTTGAGAGCGAATGAGAATGAGAGGAGTGCGTGCGTCTTGTTATGATATGAAGTTTATAGTCGCCCCCACCGCGCTCTCTAAAGCCTGCTGCTAACAAGTGGTCACTTTCCTTAGACGACTATTCGAATCGAGCAAATCAAATCGTCCAATAGTAGTACTCGACGTATACGTATTGTCATTTATTTGCAGCCACATACGTTATGTGTGCTGCAGTTTTAATTATCTCATATAATTTTTGTTGTTACAATTTTTTTTTTTTTTTTATAATTGAAATAATTCAAATTGGCTATAAAAGAACGACTCAATGTAAGGGAACTAAGCATTTATATAAATTTGGCTTTTTTTCTTTTGTTGCAATCGTGTGGCGATGCTTTAAAATCCTGAAGAAGGTTTAAAGGATAGAATTCATTCGCATGACATTCGTAAAGAAATTCAACCAACAGTTGACTTCCATCTGGCAATGCCGCAATGTTTTTATTTACAAAATATCCCCCACTCAAGGCAATTGCACAGCATCTCTTCTTTAAATCGTAATGCCACTTCAACCCCTAAAAGCTGAGCGAGCGCAACAAAACTTAGCTACTCATTCTCAATACTCACGCGCTACGTTCGAGCAACAGCATCGTGGCTTGTCCTAGAACTGCTTCAAGTGACACATTGACACTGACAATTTCATTCAATCCGTTGGCTACCAAAGACTGGCTCTCACAAATACACCTAACTTGGTCACCTCTTTTAGCCTCCATTTGTAGGTATTTACTGTGCATGTGCCCGTGCCTGTGCCTGCCTCTCACCTACCCATCACGATAGCAATTTCAGAGGTCGCGTTATGATTTTTTGGGGCACCTGTTTGCTGTTGGGTCTCTCGGTGTGTGCAATATTCAGTCGATCTCTTATGTGAGTATGTTTTTCCGAGAGCATGGGGGCTTGAGCGTGCGGGTGTATTTTGGGGTTTTTTGTTGTTGATGGTATGTAGTTTCCATCCACCCACTATGTCTTGGTGTGTTGCTGGCTGTCTGCCTGGCTGCCCTACTGGATGGCCGATTGTTGTTGATTTTGCTGCTGCTTCTGTTGACAAGTGGTCTTGTTGCAGGCATATGTTGCATTCACGCAGCCAGTGCTATCGTGTGCTGTTGACATGCAGGCTGTATTATTCCCAATTGAAATCGGATATGATTTATGGCGGTTTCGAATGCCACAGCTAATGGTTTTGAGACAAAATATAAAAAGAGAAAACGGGTAGAGGGAGACCTTTCGAAAGTCTTTCGACTGCACAAAGTAAAGGAATACTGGTGGCAACTTAATTCTTTAAGATGAAAAGAAAAAAATTGATATTTTTCTATTATTTTTTAAAAATTTATTTTGAAAATAGAAATAGAACTGTAAGCTCCTATTCAGATGATGCTTTTGGCAGCACTGAAAAGCTGTAAGGTGCTTGAAAGTAATCAGGGGTGTCATAGATTTTATGCCGATTTAAGTCTGTCTGGGAATCGGAATTAAAACCGCCGACATTCGAATTTACTTATCCAATAAAAATTTGTTTTTGCCACAAATTTTAATTGCAATTGTTTTTAAGTTTTATTGAACGGCAACTATTATCGGTTCTGTAATTTGCAGAAACACAGGTACAATATTATAATTGCGGCTCTATGTATTTATACATAATAAATTGATTCAAATCTTGAAGTACCAAATTTAAATTATTCGCGCGACAGCTATCGGTTTCCACTAAAAGTGAGACTCCCTGAATAGTCTAAGAAACTGGACATATGTAAGTTTGAGCATAGCTGTTAAATAATGATTACTTATCATAGTAATTAGTAGAGCTCGGAATTTGAATATTTTGAATTTTTTTGAATTTTTTTTGCATTTAAGTGTGCTTTTCGAATATTCTATTCACTGAAGTAGGCTTTTTTTTGTTAATTTGACAATTCAACATTTTAATAGGCATACTAAGGGACCGTTTTCTCATATTTTTTATTTATCAATGATAAGGATTATAATTTGCCTGTATGTAATTTCATACAAATTTGCAATTAATCTTAAGTACAAAGAAATTGAAATTTAACTGTGCAGATAGAGATTAAAAGTAGTGATTGATCGAACTATTTTCGGTATACCTAAATGAACTATCATTTGGAAATTTGATTTAACATTAATGTGAATTTCATAAAATTTTTTTGATCATCTTTTTGAATTTTTTAAAATCAATTTTTTTTTTGAACTTTTTTCATTAATCATTTTAAATATTGTATTATCATTTATGACTTAACTTCGACTCAATAATCAAATGATAACGATTACAAATAATCAAATTGTAGTCACGAATACTTGGCGTTTCTAGATGGCAAAAATCTTATAAAATAATCAAAAACAATCCAAACTAATCTTCAAAAGTAGTCGGACTATTTCTATTTTGATTATGTACTTTGGTTAACAAATTTTTGATTAAATTTTCGCTCATTCCCAAATGCAAATCATGATTACATTTTGAATTAGTTTTGATAATCAAAGCTTAGGTAAAATTTGGTAACAATCCGAAATTCGTGAACAATGGATTTATAGTTGAATTCATTAATAAAAAGTAAGGTTAAAATTGTAACACTATCCAATCGCAAATTTAATTCAGCTATTGAATTCGAGCTTTAAATTTGAGTAAGACAAAGGTCTACAAGGTTATTTGAGCACCAGAGAAATGAATTTTATTTGCGACCCTATAGAATTTTTTGATAGCAATGATTCACGTAAATTCATGGTACCCGATTTTTGCTCAATATATCGTCAAGTTTTTGAGGAAATCGTATAATAGAACGGATTTTTGAAGTATTTTTAACCTATTAGTCTATGTCAATAATGAGGTCGTAACCCTATATGCCTTAATCTCTGTATTTCAAAGTTTTTGGTATTTCTCATATTGTAAAGTAGGAATGAATCAACGCACATATCCTTTATACACAAATTTGAAATTGATTCAGTAACTTGGAAGCTATAGGGCAAAAAACGCGATGCTGATTTCCAATTTTTAGCGATTTTGTTTAAAAACTTGAAATTCAAATGGTTATAATTTCCGAACCAAGGCTGGTATTCCAGGTCTTAATACTTTGAATGAAAGAACAATCAATTGAAAAAGTTTTGAGCCTAAAACAAAAAAAATCCGTTGCGTCGTTCTAATTTTATGAGGACTTTCGCTGAAAAATGACAAAAACGAATTTTTATTTTTGGTATATTCTTCGCTCGTTCATATGTATATTTATATGTATATGTAACTGAAAAATGACGTGATAGAGAAAAACGGGTACCAGATTCGGAATCAGCACGAAAAATTCCTATAGGGTCGCTATCCAGTTTTTTCTGGTCCAAAAGTTGGCCTTTATTTGTAAACTTGTGTAATTGACAGAGAGTAGGGGAGAGGTGTGTACCTTGGACCGATTGTACCTCGGTCCGAGTGTAGATTCCCGCTCAACCACTGCATATACATGCAAATGTTTTTCTATGGAATGTTCCACTCACGCTGCTATTTGACTAAAGTTTGCTGTATAGTGTCAAGCTATACAGACAAGTGAAAAAAGGCGAAAAAAAAATTTTTTTTAAGGCGAATGCAAAAGTTTTGGTGCACAACTCAATCGAAATTTTCGAATCCTACAAATAAATCATACAAATTTTACTTATTTTCAAAAACATAGCATGAGTTCTTCTTTTGTTTTGATTCCAAAATATGAATTTTTTAAATGATATTTTTTTTAAAAACAGGAAGGTGTACCTCGGACATATGCTAACAAGTGTACCTTGGACCGGTCCAAGGTACAAATTTTAGATGAATATTGGCTTGCTGTTTCTTATTTTGATCGAATTTAGAAAATTGTCTCTCTTTTCTTCAGAAAATAACGAAAGATAACGAAAAACCATACCGAAAAGAGTTTCGAAAGAAAATTTCATCCATCTCAAGCCTTTTGCGCCGAGGAAAAAGGAAGACTTAAATACTTTCCGTTTTAAACAATATGACATATGCAAATAAACGAGTATTTTTTATTTCTTACATACTTGCTACGAATTTTACTCCTTTTATTTTATGCGGTCCAAGGTACACATACCAAAGGACCATGGTACACTTGCATGGTGTACCTTGAACCGTTTTGGATTGGTATGGTAAAAGTAGTTTTTCTATTTATTGGTAAGGAGGAGAAAAATAAATGACTCGTCATTTAATGTCGGAAGGATATGAGAGAACTTATATAAAAGAAAAACTAAAGAAAACATCCTGCAAAATTTTCTAGATTGAAAAATGTGAAATCCGGGCCAAGGTACACACCTCTCCCCTACATATTTGAGGCTAAATCAAACTGAAGCTGAGAAGAGACCACAATTTTGGCAATGAATTAAAAATTTCCTATTTCTCATTCTTGAAACCATGAATCTTGCTTTTAGCGGATGAACCATTCTCCAAGGATGAGGCGGCACATCCCTCATACGTGCCACCAGCATACTGCTAATTCTTGGAATGAAAAACCGTAGAGTTTAATTAATCTTTCTCAGTAACCCAAGATATTGCTAAAAGTTAAAAAAAAGAAATGTTTTTCGAACCATCGATAAAATTTCAGCGTTCTCTGGAAAAGATCAAAAGCACGAAAGGTTATTTGGGACCCCTTGGAGTAGATTTTTTTTTATTAAAAGAAAAAGTTTTCCAACTTAACAAGTTGCAAACTCATCCAAGTATTTTTCTCAAATTAATGTTACACATTTTTTTTTTTGTTTTCGCTTGAAACGCGTAAAATGGGAAACAATTTCTTAAAGCGAATTTCTGATTTTAAAAGTTTTTGTCAAATTCAATAATACCGAGTTGCCGGTTAAAATGGACTATTTATTTTAGACAACCAGGCCCAACGTTCGTTTCTCGTCTTTCATTATTCAACAAAAATTCAGAATCCACACAAGCTGTTCCAACAATGTAAGAAAGCAGTGAAAATGTGTCCCGGGAAGTAGGTACCTATATAATTTGATTTCATCTCAAAGACGAAGCTTTTTATTGTTTGTGATAAAATTATTTCAAAGCGAATTTCCGAAATTTTCAGAAGCAGTCATCTAAATAAAATTCCATTTGAAAAAGTGCTCAACTTTGAACGCGAAATTTTGCAATTGATTCTCGAATTTTCTGCAGCAAAGTGTTGTAAAACGGATTGGGGCTCGTGTGAAAGGGTCGAGGGAAATGGCTTTGAAAAGCATGTTTTTTTTTTTTGCTTTTGTGGTTATTCCAGCTCCGTTTTTGTGCTCAGTGGTGTGTCTCTAACCCTGGAGCATTGTGCTTTTAGCCTTATGAATGGATATGAAAGAAATAATGGAAAAGAAAAACCAAAAACGGAAAGCAAAAAAGAAAACCGGAAAACAAAAAAGGTTCCCATGACTTTGGGACTCCTGGTTCCAACGGAAAACGTTCCATTTCATTCATCATTTATTGATTGCCTTTGTCTTCGGGGAAACAATCGAAGGCAACAAATCGATTTTGTTAGGCTTTCAATGTTTTTTTTTTTTTTTTGATAGACGAGATGTCACATGGGTATAAATACAATATAAATGGCTGGCATAAATTTTTTGTTTTTTATTTATTTATTTTTTTCCTTTATTATATATGTGTGCTTGTCATATAGCTCAAAAACACAACCTACACGTGAAAAATATTTATTCGCTTGTATGGCTTATGGTAGATGAAGTAAATAAATTGGCAAGAGCTCTTTAATCACTTATATATGTCCTAGAAGGGAGCTAAACAGCTAATAATAGTAAAGTAAAAAAAAATCTTCAAATAACATATCTATGTACATACGTAGATATGTCCTTCCTTTAAATAAAGTTTTAAGTAACTAAGCAAACGAAACAATCTTCATCGCATTATCCGTCGAATAGGTGCATTTAGCGTATTGCAAATTGTTTTTGAGACATATTGATAAAGAGAATCGATTATGTTTTATCCAATTTGGAGATTCTCTAAAGAATTCCATAGCCAGCCGAATCAGGTGAAGTAGAAAATTGCAGCCAAAAACGAAGCTAAACTGGCAAACAGTAGGCAGAAAGCACCCTAGGGCACTGCACACACATCCGGGCACTGCACGGCGCTTGCAGCATATTTTCATCGTCGAAGAGTTCCTTGCAACTGTGTTTACATAAGTTTGCAATTTTCCAAACTATGGCTAGGAAGAAATTGCACAAAAGAGACAAACTAAACGCTGGAGCTGACTTCTTACGACCGAAGAACTAACGATGGGACCAGCAGGCAAACACACAGCATTAAGATGGATGAATGCAATGAATGGATGGCCCGACTGACTGAATCTCTGCACATCCATGCCATGCAATGCTTGAATGAACAGTTTTCAAGAATATTTGAGCTGCAGCAACTGGGACTTGATTACTGCACGACTGCTCAAGCAAAAGTTCGTTCAGTCATTGTCTGGCCTGGAAGCCGTGAATGCTATTATTTTGGTGTATCTAGCTTCAACGCTGCGATTTATTTCACAAAAATTTCTTGCACCCAACGAGCGTAAAAAGCCAAATAACATAAAAGAATGCAAAGCTTTGGAACTAAGAAAAGAGTAAATAATATTTAAAAAAATATATATATATATATATAAACGAGTAGAACTCAAGTATGGCTTACTGCAATTTGCAATTATTCCTCCCCAAACGTATAAAAGAGATTGCACGAAAGCCATTAGTAATGCACACATGCTTGAGAGGATCTTAACGACTGACACAAAATACAACGAGCAGACGAAAATGTTACCCTAAGACAAAATTATATCCACACACACACACACACACACTGGCATTGCGAATATCACATGCGTTCTTTTTCACATCATTTTCCTCAATCGCTCTAATGTGACAATTTCATATCCCCAACTAATCCATGAACGAACGTGCACAGTTCTTTAATTGACGGCAAAAATCCACAAAATTGGTATTTCAAATCAATTGTCGGAGCTTGTAGCGTGCAGCGTGTACAAATAAGCGCACAGGATAGGTACCTATGGGTTTTCCAGATACGCCACCGAACTTGGCGTGGCAATTGCAAGCTTTCCGACACTTTCAATAAAAGATATTTAATTTCATATCGTTCTAATGGATAAACTTTGCAACAAGTTAAAAAAAAAAACAACCTTGGCCACAGCGACGTGTTCACTCGTGTGTTGAATTTCGGACAAGTGCGCTTCGATTGAATTTGAATTCATTGCTTCGGTTTATCGGTGAAATGAGAATTCAGATTCACGCAGATGAGTCTTTAGTACGTCAGAAAGTTTTTCGTCTAAAAGCGAAATTATCATTTCAAATGGATAAACTTTTTCAAACTCAAAATATAATTTTAAGTAGTTTTTTCCTCCCAGGTTCTTTTAAAATAAAATAAGTCTCAAATGGCAAGCACTGTACCAAAGTTAGGGCATTTTGATTTTTATTCCAACGAGTTCCAATGCTTGAGCTGCACACAAGTATGTGCATGACACTAGAGCGTGACCCTGTTCCGGGTCATTTTGGTGTAGAGGGAAATGAAATCGCCGATACTCTGGCGAAACAGGGATCGATGTAGGAAACTTCAGAAGAGCTGGATGTAGCGGCACCATTAGCCTCGATGAGAGATAGGATCTACAGACACTTCATGGGTATGGCACAGTTAAAATGGAAAAACTTTCCTGCTTGTTGAATCACTAAGTTGATATGGCCTGAGTTTAAAAATCGTAAAACAAACCTCTAACCCTCAATACAAAAACTGTTAAATGCTCTATAAATTGTTCGTTTTAAATTATCTTGCGTTTTAGACCGTCCCATTTATAGTTTTAAATTTGAATCGTCTAAAAAAAAAGACTTGGAACTTGAACTTTCAAAATCATTGATATGCTGCGGTAAACGTGCGTATGCGAAATATCATAGAAAAGTCATCACTCATACGGCATGTAGGACATTAATTGCGTCTTTGTTAATGCGCTCGCTTGTCCTACATGCCGAATGAGTGATGCCTTTTCTATGATATTTCGCATACGCACGTTTACCGCAGCATATCAATACCGAGAGCATCTATGGTAAGTGCACTTGCACTTGAATACGACACTGTTCCGCCATCCGATTTAAATTTTTTTTTTTTTATGAAAGGAAATACTAGGGGTTTATTGAAAAAAAAATTATAGAGCGGCGCGAAACGGGGAATACACTGAAAAAAAAATTGTTAAAATTTTCTTTTTAGTTTTGTGAAAAAAATTTTCTCAGTGTAAAAATAACAAAATTTTTTTTCGGTTTTCTTGATGTATTATCTAACAGAATCTTTATACATCATTTTTCTGTCTCAATTGGGTGTTGAGATATTCAATTTTGAAAAAAGGCTTACCAAGACGAAGTTTAGAGAATTTTGGACCAAAAACGCAAAAAAGCGGAAAAATTCATGACGTCCGATTTCGACGAAATTTTACATGTAGAATAAGATTTCGAATTCTAAGAGTTTTTCAAAAAACTGATTACAACTATTCCTTTTTGGACCAGTTTGCACCCTTTCTCTCGCAGTTGGTTTGGGGAAGAGAGCAAAACGCATCCCCGAACGTCCCCCGCTCCCCCTTCAAACCAACTGTGTCGCTGGTGATTTTTCACCTAATATGAACAGAGATCTAGGAGATTTGTAATATGCATTAAGAAAAAGTAAGACCCAAAGTTAATTTTAAATAAAAACTTTAATAAAATTTTTCCTTCATTTTTGAGATGCTTGCAAAAAAAAAAATTTTTTTTATGTAAAAATATTTCGAAACTTTTTCAAATCAGATGGTAACCTTTTTGCATAATTTCGGGCGAATTCATTGAGATATTTTTCTGCAGTCTCGATCGGTTATTCGAATAAAGTGGTTTGAACGGGAGAGAAATCGAAATAAATTTTTGGTTCACTTTAAAAATTAATCCAAAAATGTTTCAATTCCGTTTAGAAATATAATAAATTCCAAAGAATCGAAAACACTTAAATAGATTTTCGTAGAAAAAAGCTTTCAAATATACTTTTACCTTAATTTGTCGAAGAAAAATGTACGCCATTTGGGTTTTTCGTGTTCTTTTCGTTTTGCCAATCGTATTTGCACAGAGGATAAATATCGGTGAGCTTAAAAGCAACAACATTTAGTAATAAAAGTGTGGAAGTTTTTTCAAAAAGGAACATTCAACGTAAAACATTTCTAGCGTTGAAAATTACATAAGCGCAGTAAGATCCAGATGCAATATGAATTGCAACAATGACACAGAAAGCGGTCATTCATCTTGAGAAGAAAATTTCGTCTATTCGGTCTTTGAATTCGCTGCATTTGCTCTTACGGCGAATTAAATGTGTGTGACCTAGTTTCGTTTTTTGTTTGATAAACAAAATTTCGTTTGTTTACAAACAAATAAAAGAAGCGCATTGAACTTGTATTTTGGCAAAGAAACACATTTGGTCCACATGTTGTATGAGCAATTTGCGTGTGCTCTAAATTTCCGATGCTCATACGATATGAGGAAGACATTTTAGCCTAAGAAATGTAATTGTTACGCCAAATAAATGCTTATCAGTTGTTCTTGGATCAATAATTATTTGAAGTTAGTATAATTGTTCTCATAATTTCTCTTTTTAGGTCTTATTTATGAGAACGATAATCCAGACATGGAAAAAGTTTTTCATCTGGCCATCGATGAAGCTAATAAAGAAGCTGATGGCTATCGTCTTCATGGTATTTCAGTTGCCATCGAGCCTGGGAATGCATTTGACACATCCAAAAAACTCTGTAAGATGTTAAAGGTAATAAGAATGAAGAAAAGAAAAAAGAAAGTATTCAGAATGATTGTACGAATTTCTCTCGATTCCTTCTTAAAGCAAAATCTTGTCGCTGTCTTTGGTCCCACCTCAAATATGGCCGCAAGACATGCAATGAGCATTTGTGATGCAAAGGAGCTACCATTTGTCGATACCCGTTGGGATTTCAATACACAATTGCCAACTATTAATCTCCATCCACATCCCGGGCAGCTGGCGAATTTGTTAAAGGATATGGTTCTCGCTCTCGAATGGGATACCTTCACGATAATATACGAGTCGGGCGAGTATTTGCAAACGGTTAATGAGCTGCTTCGTATGTACGAACCAGACGGTCCAACCGTGACCGTTCGTCGTTATGAACTCGACTTGAATGGGAATTATCGAAACGTGTTGCGACGCATTAGAAATTCCGACGACGACTCGTTCGTTGTGGTCGGTTCAATGGCAACGCTGCCAGAATTACTGAAACAGGTTGGATCAAAATCACTGCGTGTGACCAATTCATGCTATTATTCCTTGTAATTGGTTTCATTATTTCCTTTCGTTTTTGTTTCTCTTCTCTACATCCATTTAGGCACAACAAGTAGGGACTTATGACCGCCGATTATCGTTATATTATTGGTAATTTAGATTTGCAAACGTCGGACTTGGAACCATTTCAGCATAGTGATACAAACATTACGATGTTCAGATTGGTGTCGCCCGAAAACGAAGCTGTTCTTAAAGTCGCTAAGGCAGTATATGAATCCGAAGATCCTTATCAGAATGGTGAGTCTGTATAAATCTGAAATCATCACCCATTAGCCAGCCCCTATGAATTTCAATTTTCTTAGAAAACAATTTTTAAAGAAATAATCCACTATTCATTGTGGTAATAAGAAAAGCTCATTAAACATTGTGAACATTCCACTAATTTTTTAGAGCTCAAGCTCAGTCTTTCTTCAATTATAAAACACGATACCCTTTTTTGTTAGCTTCCTTCATTTTTGCTCCTTACATTTCTCTTCTTACATTCACACCCCTTTTGGCTTCCCCCAATCGACAGTGTCGTGTCCTTTGACTGTCAGCATGGCTCTAGTCTACGACGGTGTACAGCTCCTGGCGCAGACATTCAAACATGTGATGTTCCGTGCGGTGCCGTTAAGCTGTAATAACGACAGCTCATGGGATAAAGGATATACGCTTGTCAACTATATGAAATCGGTATGTAACAAAAGAAAACAAAGCAGATTGATGTAAAACCAAGAAAATAAATTAAGCTTTAATTTTGATACATGATTTTATACTTGCAGCTAAGCATTGAAGGTCTTAGCGGTGAGATACAATTTGACTATCAGGGCTTGCGTTCGGAGTTCACTTTAGAAGTTGCCGAGCTGTTAGTCTCTGGTGTACAGAATATCGGAATTTGGAGACCTGAGACTGGTTTCGTAGAAAATCGCCCTGCTATGGCCGCACCATCTATAGTTGATCAGCGGTCCTTGGTCAATCAAACATTCATTGTCATAACGGCTATTGTAAGTGTGGGTCACGCAAACGATTTACGAAACCTAACTAATAAAATTGTCTTAGAGCGAACCATACGGCATGCTTAAGGACACATCAAAAAAGTTAAAAGGTAATGAACAGTACGAAGGATTCGGCATCGAGTTGATTGATGAGCTATCGAAGAAATTGGGCTTTCTATATACCTTCGTGCTCGAACCAAAAAATAACTATGGATCATGCAGTGCAACAACGGGCGAATGTACCGGAATGCTTAAGGAAATTATCGAAGGGGTAAGACGAAAAAGTAAAGAGTGTAAAAGGGTTTTAATTAAAACCAATATTTGTTTATGTTCTTGGAAATATTCGAAGAGTATCAGGTATTGTCAATGTGACAAACAATTATAGTTACCCACCATTGTGCAATTCCATTGTTCAGACGACTGTTCAAATTCCATAGGGAATATGTCAGGCACCGGAACTAAATCCTCTTAAGACCAGCAATAGAATTTAGAATTAGGCATTTCCATATCAGCTTACATCGAACAATCGAATTTCAATTTCGAATGATTTCGAAGATTACGGCGCGACCTTCGATTTGATATACATATGTAAGTCGATTCGTATTTCATTGAAAACTTCTATCGACATACACAAAGCATGCAAAGCAGTAATACGCAGGACTAATGTTGCCAAAAACAATTGCTGGAGTATTAGCATAAATTTCTGGGATGTACATATGTATTAAGGCTTTAAATTTGCGTGCGAGCGTGTTTGTCTCGTGCGCTTAAGAAAATCCTTCTCATTTTGATTCCTTAATTGTATGCTTTGTTCAACGCAACGATTTACATAAATTTAAGCAAGTTCAAGTATGATAAATCGCCTGTGATAATGCGCTAAAAGTGGCATTTCGGATTACATGAAACTCAAGCGTTCAAGCGAAATGACACCGCGAGTCTTTGAGTGAGATTTTCATGGTTACGATAGGTATTTTCACGTATATTAGGAATGATTTATGGATTTTCAGCTAAACCGGTGGAGCTATAAAATTATACTAACGATTATGAAAGTGTCATTATTCAAAAATTGTTTTCCACTGATGAGGCTTAGAACTTTGCAGATACATACTTCATCTAATGAAATTGATAAAAAAAAAGATATTTTTTAATGCGGAAAAATTTAAGCAATTATTTAGAGTATATAATATGTTTAAGGAAAAATCTATATTCTAAAACTTAATATTGAATTAACAAAAAAAATTCTTTTAAATTTTCTTTTTCTTTTCAAAAAAGCGAGCTGATTTGGGTATAACCGACTTAACAATGACATCGGCACGTGAGAGTGGCGTTGACTTTACAATACCTTTCATGAATTTGGGTAAATTTTAGGATAATCCGAAAAATCCTTCAATTCCATATAAATTCCACATTTTTCCTTTCCTCTCGTTGCGTTTCGATCAAAAGAATGCACTACAAAATGCATTAACGAACATTCTGCATTCTGTTTTGAAACTCATTAGATGAGCGAAGAGCTGTCATTATGCTCTCAGCTTTTGTGAGTAGCACTCAAACGCTCCAGCACGCATCACAATAAATTTATTCATCATTAATGTCAGCTTTCACTACCGAACGATCCCAGCATGCTTGCTTTCGAAATACATACATAACTGTTTGCGCCTCCAATTATCCATACAAACACATGCAGAAAACAACTTCAACGCTTTTAATGTGTGGCATTTCAGGCATTTCGATTCTATTCCGTAAGCCACGAAAGGAGCCGCCCAAACTATTCTCGTTCATGTCACCGTTCTCTGGCGAGGTATGGCTAGCACTCGGGATGGCATACATTAGTGTCTCGGTAACAATGTTCTTAATGGGACGTATATGCCCCACCGAATGGGATAATCCGTATCCGTGCATTGAAGACCCAACCGAGCTGGAGAATCAATTTAGTTTTGCTAATTGTCTGTGGTTCGCTATTGGCGCCCTGCTCCAACAAGGCTCTGAGCTGGCACCGAAGTGAGTATAAACAATTTTTCAATTGAATACACTGAAAAAAAAGTAATAATAATTTTAATTATTAATTTAATAGTTTTGGATTCCCATTTTGAATGAGCGTTCAAGTTTCTTTCTTTCTAAATAGACTTATAGGCAGGCCTGTAAAGAGGGGGTTGGAAAAGGGGGATCTTTCCCCGGGCTCGGGCTTTATGAAGGGGCCCACAAATGCCCAAGGGATTTTTTTTCTTTTTGTTGGTCGCACATTTCTGTGAGGAACCCGGAAAAAAATCCCCCGGGCCCCAAATTTCTCTCTACGGGCTGCTTATAGGCGATCATCGAACCGCGTCAATAACTCAAAATATGTAGATCTCTTTCTATCCATCTTTCGCCCTTTTTCCCTTGACGTTCAAAGACCAATGGTTTTCTTTTTAAAAATTACAAATATGTCTTCCATCAATTGAAATAATTCAGTGCACTTCTTTTAAATACAAGTCATATACGTAATGTTACGGCCTTCCAAATTCTCTTGAAAAAACATTGCTCATACGTCGGGTACTAAAACTAAAAATTACTCCATGGTATAAAACATTGAGCTTTAGAGGTATGAGATTCTTAGGCATAACCTTTATACATACAAAATTTCTTTAAAAAATGAGATCCCGCTAATATTTTCCCAAAGCCAAAGCAATTTTAATAATTTTCATTAAACACGAAAAATATTTTTTTTTTTTCTGTGTATCGGAATGGAATTTTTAACTGCCACTTCAACGGTATTTTGCGTTAACATACACTAATGAAAACTGTCATCTATTTTCAGAGGATACTCAACACGTGCCGTAGCCTCATTCTGGTCGTTCTTCACGTTGATTCTAGTCTCATCGTACACGGCGAATCTGGCGGCGTTTCTAACAGTCGAGTCGCTCAGCACTCCCATCGAGAATGCCGAGGACCTGGCCGCACAAAAGGGCGGTGTGGTATATGGAGCAAAAATCAATGGCAGCACATATGGATTCTTTCAGGTGCTTTGAGGCTTCTTTATTTAGTTTTTCAGTTTTTGCATTTTATATATTTTTTTTTCACTTTTCGTTTCCAATTTTAATTAAGAATGATGGAAATTCTCCGAATAATTTTCTTTTCCGCTCTCACATGTTTTCAGGGTGCAAAATACCCAACGTATCAGAAAATGTACGAGTTCATGCGTAATAATCCGCAATATATGACATTATCCAACCCTGAGGGGGTGAAACGTACAGAAAATGAGAATTATGCATTTCTAATGGAATCCACTTCGATCGAATATACAACAGAACGACATTGCACTTTGACGCAAGTCGGAAAATTACTCGACGAGAAAGGCTATGGAATTGCAATGAGGAAGAGTAAGTGGAAAACACAAAAGCAACAAGTTTTTCTTCAAAAAAAAAAAAAGGATGAAGTGTAGTAGTTAGTTGTAATTTTCTAAATGCATTTTGGAATGATATTTCTAAAATGAATTATTCCAATTTAAGCTATTTTAGCTTGATATCACAAAGAGAAACATATTGGAATATTTTCGTGCTGAAAGACATTCATTAGAGTCATTTGTCTTTCCTTAGATTGGGAGTACCGTGATATACTGAGCAAAGGTGTCTTGGAGCTTCAAGAGGCCGGAGTTCTCGCACAAATGAAAACAAAATGGTGGAAGGAGAAACGAGGTGGTGGCGCATGCACGGTAAGTACCTAATAGTAATATTTAACGTTCATTTAGAACCACAGATGAACTTAGATCATTTGGCAATGATACGTACAATATATTTTTAATGAAATTGAATCTATTTAATTCGAAAGGACGCAATAAGTGAAGGTGGTGCATTGGCCTTGGAAATTAGTAATTTGGGTGGAGTATTTTTGGTATTCATAGTTGGCTCAGTATTCGCAGTGTTCATAGCACTTTTGGAAATGTTCTTAGGCGTTTTCAAGCTTAGTCGTGAAAATAAGGTAGCCATTTTTGATATCCCAGCAATAGAAACAACACGAAAAAAACATACCACCTTCTTTGCTTTTGTATGACGGTCTATGCACTGTCCCGAAACCCAAATATCCGTCCTAAAGAACTGTACAAAAAAAAAAACTATTCACTCGAAAAACTTGCACATTCGCTATTCGTTTTTTTCCACAAGAGTTCACATTTGCAATGTATAAAAAAAACGAAAATGGAATTGAACGAAAGGATATTTTGTTCATTTTTGATAGACATTTCGAAATTTCCTTTATTGTTGTATGCTCCTTTTTTATATGAACGCACTGCATGCATGATGGCTTCGATATTGACAAACAAACACATGTAAATAAATGTGGCTACCCATCCCTGCGACAATACACCGATACCGTTACCGTTTCCGATTCCGATACCGAAACAAATGTAAACACTATCATAGCAAGAGAAAAACGATAGTGCCGCAAAGCTTGGAATTGCAAATATGGGAGGCGTATTCCTTGTTTGGGGAGTCGGGAGTGCGGTTGCATGTGTAGTCGGCCTGTTGGAGTGGTTGATAAGCGTTTACAATACATCGCGTGGTAATAAGGTAAAAGCAAGCAACCAGCATTGATACATCTTAACACATTCAATAACATATACAGTATACTTCCATAACTCGAAGCACCGTTATCCAAAGAAATAGTTCGAGTTATAGAGGCTTCGAGTTATACAAGTTTGACAGTATATACATCTATATATGTTCATACATATGTACATGTATGCATATAAGTACTACCTGATTCCACGAACTTCGTACCGCTTCTGAAGAAAATAATGCATCAAAAATCAATAACAAAAAATATTCTGAAAACTAAGTTATCGCTCCGTCTCTTCCTCACTCACACACTTCCTCCCTTTAATTAAATATGCGTCTTAAAATAAATTGAAATAATTCAGTGCAAATATTTTAAAAATAAGTCGTATACGTAATGTTACGGTCTGACCCAGCGGGAAATGTCACCCTGACATCACCGGTGAAGTTAGGGTGACGTGACAATTCGTACGACGCCTAGCATGACATTTGTACAGGAGTTGGACAGTGATTTCACCGGCGACAATGTCATGGTAGGAGGTGCGATAGCGAAAAAGGCTTTTGAGAGCAGCACACATTGCTCTTTTTCTCTTTAAATGTCAATTTATAGAAACCAGTTTGATAACTCTCTTCTTTGCGCTCTCTTTGGATATTTCGCAATTTTAAAAAAATCTTTTTTTTAACAATTTTGGTTCGCCTCAGCCAGGGATCGAGAACCCGCGATCTTCGGATTCTGAGTCGAGCACTCATCATCTACGCCACTTCATGCTAACGTTCAACTGACGCTAAGACCTTATTTAAATTTCAATAGCCAATGAGATTCAAGCACGTGAACAGCATCCCTCCACGATGACTTGTCCTCCAATATGTCATGCATGACAATGTCACCTGTATGTCATCGATGACACCACTGATGACATTGTCATGCAGGAGGTAATTTTCCGCTGGTACCATATTGCTTGGGGATAACATTGCTCATACGTCGGGTGCTAAAACTAAAAATTGCTCTATGAGATCAAATATTGAGGTTTATTGATATGAAAAATAGTCTTTAACCGATTCTCAGACATACCCGATATTCATACAAAACTGTCCAGCCGTTTCGGAGGACTTTGGTAGCAAACATTCCGTCCCGGGAATTTGATATGAAGGATATAAATATGTAGATCAAATAAATTACGCACTTGAAGATGCAAGTTGCCATGAGTGGCGACTGAATTATTTTCATGGATTTTTCAATCTATTCTTAGACAATTTTTATGTACAACTATTGCATTAAGAAAATCCTTCTCTTGCTTTTCGCTTCCATTCCGTATTGTTTGAAATGTTTCCAGATTTGACACGTTCGAGATCTTCAATTCTTTACTTCCACTTTGAATCGTTTTTCCACAATTTTCGAAATCCTCTTCTCGCATGCACAAAATTTGATCGTCATGGCATTTCGCGTTTTGTCTTACAATTTCTAATTCTCTATTTGTTGATCTTCAATTTCAAAGGTTCCATTCAAAAATGAACTTATGGATGAGTTATATTTTATTTTACAATGCTCCGGTAATACGAAACCAGTCAAGTATCCGAAATCATCTCATCGTAGCAAAAGCAGAAGCAGCGACACTTCAAGCTCGAAACGTTCTTCTGCGTCAGTCGATTCGATACTCATGGACGAGGGTAAGGCACAATTGGAGCGCACCAAGCAGGTTGAAAATGGAAAATAAAAAAAATAACCAATAAAAAACGAAATGAAGGATTGACTTTACGTTTCGATTAAAAATAATATGCCAATGTTGCGGCATTTAAGTTTTCCTTGACATTTTATTGCAATTAATAAAGTTTATTTGTCATTACTACCCCAAATTCGATTCTTCGATGATGAAACATATTTGTTCTGCTTCGGGGTGTGCTAGTTACACCGATTTGTTTTAAGGTTCAGTTCAGTTTGAAATATTGATAGTGATACATACCTCTGCTTTGTCTTCATTCTAACTTCATGTCAAAAGTAACTTAACACCCATATGCCCTCTTTATACATAGAGCGGATGAGACTTTCCGAGCTTGTCTCTTTCAACTTATCAAAAACTTTCACAAATCCAGCGCCAAAGGCTATATTGTCTACTGTGTTGTCTACTACCTATTGATTTAAAAATTCAATTTAATTTTAAATTTTTTTCGTCATTTACATCGTCTCATTGTTTACCCTCAAAGAGAAACCAAGAGAAGCGTTATTTTGGTGAGTTTATTCTCAGTGAAATATAATTCTTTTAGTATCAAATCGTTAACTATTCTCTATTAAACTACTAAAACTGTAACCTCTTCGGTTTTTTCTACTATACATGTTTTAGAAATATTAAATGAATTTTCTTCCTCAAGCATAAAAGGCCCCCATATAATTGTATGAAAATGCTTTGTATCTACCCCGGTATATACTATGAGCTCATGTACAAAAAGTTCTTCATTAGGGCGAAGGTTAAAGGGCTTTCATCGCTTGATACAGTTTTGGCATAAATATGCAATGCAATGCAAAGCAAATTAAAATAATTTCAGTATACTTTCAGGCAAAACAATTCAAATTTATATACGGTATACTTTCGGGGGATATGCTTTAATAGCTCAGAGTATTGGTAAAACTAAATATAAGACAGCGACCCTCAAGTGGCTTGCTCGGCCGTGTGGTTAAGCGTGTCGCTTTGTACACTCGAACGTTTGGCTGTCGATGGGTTCGAATCCCGCTGCCAACTGATTTATTTCAATTGTTATTAATAATTATAATAACAATTGAAATAATAAAAATAATTTTTTTTTATTCTTAAAAAAGTGTCCAGATCAAAAAAAAAAAAAATTGGGTCGGAGGTGGGCGGGATTTGAACCCACCCACTCTCGGACGACCTTCGATTACTAGTCCACGCATTAGCTCGCCCATACCGCCCACCAAATGCAACTCTGAAATCGCCGCGGGGAGGTGAAATTTACCCCTCTACTCTACAAACCTAGTTGCGGGGAGCGGAAGGCACCCACAAGCTAGCGGCGGCAGAGCAACTTTTCATTGGAATATATTCGCGGCAGAGAAAGTTTCATAGGAATATAATAGTGGCAGAGCTACTGGCAGAGGAACAAATATATGGATTGATTTACTTAGTTATGTATCGATAGATACACCGATACATCAAAAGCTTGCGTCTTGACCAAATCATGTCTGAAATATGTCTTTATAAAAAAAGTTCGAGTCTATTCTAAATCTGATTGCATAAATTTGAAATTTGTCTGAACTAGGTATCTACAATAAGAGTTCATGTCTGAGCTAGGTAACTACTAGAATAGGGTTCGCGTATGA
This sequence comes from Chlorops oryzae, assembly GCA_020466095.1. Classification (NCBI taxonomy): domain Eukaryota; kingdom Metazoa; phylum Arthropoda; class Insecta; order Diptera; family Chloropidae; genus Chlorops; species Chlorops oryzae. The sequence goes on along the minus strand of CM035807.1, from coordinate 10,853,178 downwards.
GGAACACATAGAAGTGGACAGTTCGTCCAACTACCAGCCTTCCAAGATACCTGGCTCCTCATGGAATTTGCAAATTGGGTTCGAGTATTTGGAATACTCTTTATATACTGGGAAAAGGTTAGTGACTTCGGTTATATTAATCGAAGAACACATCCAAACAACCGTCTTTCCAAATTATTTGGCTACTAATAGCCAGCTTTCCAAATTGCTAAACCAGAAATAGCCAGCTTTCCAAATTGCTAAACCAGAAATAGCCAGCTTTATATCCGCAATAGCGAAATTAAATACTTATCCGTATATCCACTTTCCGGCTTTCGGACGGATACACTATCCGTTGCAACACTCCGGAATACCGGACTTGTTTGTGTCTATTGAACTTATGGTTAGGCTCGGTTGACTATAACACCCTTACTTGTTTTATTTAAATATTTTTATTTATGACAAATTGGCTCCAATGAAGTGCATTTCAAGTCCTTTGAGCGGAATTTCGTTGTTTTCCTTAAGTGAAAGATATTTTTAAAATACTTTCAAGTTCAATGGAAAAAAACAATAAATTCTCGATTTTAAAATCTGAAAGTAAAATCCCATTTTGTAAAAACGAAGAAAGCTACATGAAGAACAACAAGAAAAATAACCGAAAAGTCTCTTTGCGCTTCACCAAAGCAAAGTGTTTTTTTCTTTTCCTTTGGGTCCGATCCAACTTCCAAATGGAGTAAATGTTTTTAAGGTAACGAGCTTTAAAAGGAACAAAACTTGGAAAGAAACCAAATTCTAAAGACGAAGAAAAATGTCCTGAAAAACTAATTTTATTGCGAAATTGTTTTAAGCAAATTAACCCTTTCAATGCTAAAATTTTTGAGACCAAATATGTATATCAGTATCCGTCTTTTTTTCCGGAAAGAAATGGCATATTTTAAAAGGATCTCAAAATAGAAAAGAAACGAATAACTGTTAATTCTTCTTGAATATACAGTCGCAAGGGAAATCAAAAGGGCTCAGCAAGGATAATTTTAATTCATTCCAGAAATGAAATCAATCAGCAATCAAGCAATGAATTACTTTACCACAACGGGCCCATATGCGGCCTAAGTGTGTCCCCTTAAAGGGGGCAGCCACTGTAACCTAACCTAATGAATTACTTGCTGTTACCTGACCAAACATCCTTGAAGCACCCGCTACTCTAAAATCGTTTTCACTGAGATATTGAATATTCTATTCTTCTATAATATTTATTTACCAATTCTCTTGAATTATTATTAAGAAAACTCCTTCAAAACAGAAACTTACTTTGTCAAAGTCCTTTTAAAAATCCTTCATGCATTGCATATTGTTGGAAGCATAATAGCGCAAAGCCATAAGGAAAACATTTTTTCCTCTTTCAATTGTCAATTGAAATACATTTGCCATCGGCTGATATAACAAGAGAAACCGAACATATGCAGAGCAGAGAAAAATTTTCCTCTGTAAGTCATGCCGCACAAAAAATGCGGGTATCGTAGAATCGCAGGTAAGGTTGTAACGCTTCCGTGATTATTACATCACACTTCATGCTTCTCAAGGCAGCCAAGAGAGGTTTTATTATCTTGCAGCAGGGTAGCTAATCTACCTTAAACTGTATATCCAATAAAGGATCTTATCCGGAATGGATAACTGCAACTAAAAATGAGTGTTGCAACGGATAGTGTATCCGGCCAAATTCCGGATATCCCGCTGGTTGCCGTTTGGTAGAAAAAATGTCCAACGTTTTTTTTTGACATATCACACCTTTAAGTTGTGCTTGTTTCGAGTGGTTGCACCGAACTGAAATGAAAAATCTCTAAAATGGAAATTTTTTGTGAAAATGCTGCATCCGGTTTCCTCCAATCCATTTTAAAATCTTCATCCGAAATACAAATACAATATTGCAAATGTTTAATGTCAGGTATCCGGTATCCGGCCGGACACTAAATTTAAAGTCGGATAGGCCGGATACCGGATAGTGGCCGGATATACTTTGCAACTCTACTAAAACTGGTCGTCACACTGAGATTGAGAAGTTACCACAAACTTTGAAGAACACTCAATTTTGTCGATTTTTGATATGGCTATTAAGAAAAACATCGATTTAAATTCTTAAAATTATATGGGAGCATGTAGCGATATCGGTTGGACTTAACTTTTAACATAAATATCGCCGGATACGATGGATAACGCATCGATAACGAAAAGCCGGTATGAATATTAGGAAACTATCCGGTAGGATCTAGGACTTTCCGGCCGAATGGATAACGATGAATAACTCATCTATACCGGATATCTGGTGTAAATAGAAGGAAAATGATATATACAAATTATCCGGTTGAATTTTACGGGCTGTTCATGTAAAACGAAAGCACCAATAGGTGGAGAGGGGATTTCTGATTTTCTTATTTTCGCTATTTTCGCTATTTTGGGCTCTTAAGAGATTTGAATGAGATTTGTGCCGATAAGAGGGGAGTGGGTATATAATCGTAATAAAATTACTTGCATAACACTTGAACAATATCCAGGGGATTCCTCGGATAATTATAAAACCTCCGGATAGATATGAAATATCCGGCACATTATTTAAAAAAATTAATGAAACAATTGTGAATCGAAGTAAACCTAAGAGTCGGCGTTGCATCAACTTACCTTCAATCGAATGTTTCTACGAACAACAATAGTGCAATGACAATTCCATTGAATATATGCTGTAGACCTGTAGACGTCATAAAACATCCTTTATCAAAGAAGCCTTAGAAAACTGTATGCGGGATAGTCAAAGAATGTACCCTCATGCGAAGGAATCCGGCCATGAGTAAGAAAAAATCAATGAAGAGAAAAAGTTGAGTGCCTCTAAATCCAGGCTCAGCATGACTATCAGGAATTGAAAGCGTTGCGATTAAAAGCTTTGCCACTTTTGTACGAATAAATCAATGAAAATGGACCCAAAGCTGTGCGGCATGCATAATTCATGGTCGATGAGATGAACTGAGAACTGAAAACTGAAATGATATTTAAAAAGAAACCATAGATATCCTAAGAGTATTTAAATTTTCTAGGCATTTGAAGCAATTATGCTTAGTTTTTAGTCGCGGCTCCTAGCAGGGCTTAGTACTTTTGAAGGAAAATATGTTCCATATTTAGCTTAAATCTCGTCTGAAAAGTTTATCGAGTTTGCTCTCGAAATTCGCTTGAATTGTTCGCTGTTACACAATTGTCCGGCAGGATATCCATCGTACAGGATATGAGTGACATCGTTTGGACGTGCACGTTTTATGGGTGCACGGCATTTCTATGGTCTTTTGCTCTAAGCGTGAATATTTTTGCTGTTGTTGTTGTTTTGTTTTCACCATTTTTGCTGTCCCAACGCTATGAGTTGTGCTGTCGTTTTGTTATCATCATCACCGCCATCATTTCTTTGGCCATTGCCGCTGCCGCTGTCGTTGCCATGACCATCATGTTTATGTCCGTGTCTATTCTCCGTGCGCTGTTGGCTACGCCTTTGACATCTTTGATCCAAACGTGACTGCACCAATTGCCAACAATGTCATCATAGTTTGTTTTTGTTCGCCGATGACTGTTAGCACCTGCACATACCAATAGTGTTCCCGTGATGGCAGCGATGCTATGCAGCTTTTTTTTCAATATTCTTTTTTTTATCCTTTTTTGTTGTAACACGGTGAATATTGTTCACGTGGATTAGGGGACAATCGTACCCGGGTCAAATATTCCTACCGGTCTTATGTAGATATATTTGTTGCTCTAAGCGTTGGAGGGCTTCTTTCCCCCTTTGAAATGGGGGGCAAAAAAGTGAATTGCATCGCCTGAGTACGCTAAATTTACAATTGAAAATGTGCTAAGCTAGAGTGCCATTTCCGCTAGGTAACAAAAAAAAGGTCCTGCGAAGTAAGGTAATCGTGCGTAAATGTTGCAAAAAATAACACGAATACGAATAACATTGAAAGTACTTTGAAATGATATGGTTGAAATCCGATTACGATTCTTCTGTCGAGTACTTATACAAAGAATATATGTTTCTTCTGTTTGAACACTTTCATAGAAGCCCTTCTTTATGAGAAAAGAAAAATGCTTAATTTTAAAACAATATATTGCCATTCTCAATGACAGCGAAAGCTCTCTCAGAAACAAAAGCAAAACGTCTTGAGGAATATTTAAAATTTTACAATATGAAAAAAATCCTTGGAATTTCTCGAACTATCCTTAAGCAAACCACAAACGTATGGAACATTAAAAATTCATGACATAAATTCCCCACATATAACAATATTTTAGCGACGACAGCGTGATGAAACCATAAACTTTTGCCGCAAACATGGCCACTTACAAAATGCAGCCAGCAGAAAGACCGTCAGATGGGGGCATCATAAGAAACAGAGTGTATAAATAGCATACGCGCACAGAATTAAGCTAAAGTTTATGAAGCGGCCGACTGTCACATGTTGCAGGCGCAAAAACGCTCACACACACACACACACACGCACAGTAGTATATGTATATGAAGCACTGCTGCTGTGTAAAATTCATATACGTCCAAAGCCTGCACACATAATTCCAACAATGAAAGATTGAAAAACGGAAACGTTGAAAAATTACTTCAAGGAAGAAAAAAAGGATATATGAATATAATTGTGTGTGTGTGTGTGTGTGTGTGTGTAAATGTGCGCGCTGCACATGCAACAAGAAAGCCTGAGCTGAGCATTCGGCATTAATTCTAAGCAGCACGTCGAGCAAAGAGGAGCAGCCAAGCGGCGTGTTGTCTGCATTCCACTGTCGTCTTTGTAGATAACTTTTAAATAAATTAAGAACAAGATAAGAGTAGCTTTTGGGTGCTCGCTCTCCCCCTTTCTCACTCACCCTCTCTCTCTTCATGAATCCCAAGTGCAAGAATAAAAGTGTTCGGCACTATTCAACGGTTTTTAGGTTCGGATGCAGTAGCGAAACTGTGGGGAAACTGCGAATGAAGTTAACGGCTGCTAAGATAAAGTAATGTAAAGAAGTTTGCCTGCACTTGAGAAAGTTCGGATTGCATAAGGTGAATGCCGAAACTGAGAAACTCCAAAAAAAAAAATATATTAAAAAATTTTCAAAATTGAAGAAGGGAAGTAAGGAAAATTGTTTTAATAGAATAAAATGGCAGCAGGCTTTTGAAGCATTTTTTTTTTTTTTTTCGGTGAAGAAGAACTTGCATTTGAAGTTGAAGTCAAGTATGTGGGGGGAATTGCAAGGATAAGATGAAAAGTTAATGCTAATGAAGTGTTTGAAAGGCATATGAAATGCTGTGAAGAGGCAAATGAAAAGGATAAGCATTTTAACAAAACCAGATTTCGGTTGGAAGGGGTTCAAGCGAGCTGAGAAAATATTGTTCACTTAAGAAAATCCAATAGTAGCGCGCGAAAAAATTATAAAAGGGAAGATTGAGCTTGCAAGACGAGATCCTTTTTGAGTTGACAAAGTGAACTTCTTATAAGTGATGACAAGGCAATCCTTTTTAACTCGTACAAGAGGTTGAAGGTGTGAGCAAAATATAATATCCTTTTTGAAGATGTGGTGGAGTTTTGACGTTTCTTTCTTTTTTCATAGTGCCCTCTATCCGACCGTAGTCCGATTGCTTAATTCTTTCAATCCAAAATATTCTCATCACTGAGGTCCAATAGGGATGAGTATTCTTTGAGTACATTTTTAATTATCTTTATTTTGTGACTTGCTTATGGCAATGTTAATTGTCCTTATGACATTGAGGATATATTTCCAGTAGCGACTTCGTTGGGCCATTACTCATGTCCATACCATTGGAACTTGTATTCACTTATTTTATCCTAAACAGGGAAAAATTTATTCAAATAACGCGGAATGTTTTCAATAAGACTGTGGTTCAAAGCTTGAAAGACTATTTTAAATTAATTTATCCTTCGTTTTTTTTTTTTTTTAGCGAACTCATAGTATTATGAGATACTTGGTTTCTTCAGTCCTTCGTATAGGATTCCTTTGAGTTCTCCCAATCAGCCTACTGCTGAAGAACTCAACTTGGATAAATACCACTCAAGTGTTCCAAGAAGAAAAGAAAGACCCATAATTTAGATAGTCAAAAAGACATTGAATGTCATTGTTAAGCATAAAATGAATATACCTTAAGTTTTATATTATTTCTTGCTCAGCCGTTTGCCTTTAATAGCCCACTGTCTTAGCGTCTCTCTGTTTTATGTCGCCGGCGTCATATTGCTTTCATTTCCTTTTTAACAATTCTCGAGTATAATTGAAAACACAAGTTAATTTCTCACACTTTCGATGCAGCAAGGGGACAACAAAGACAATAAGCGGTACCGAAAAAGTTGAAGCATACTTCTAGGAGAATGAAAGCGTTGATTTTATTAAGCAGATTTCCCAGTTACTTTGGGACGTAATTAGTAAAGTTTCGATTGTTGATTGTGTATTTTGCTTTTGACTTTCTTTCGATTATGCTGATAGCTAACTAAAAAGTTCGGGTTTTTCAAGTAGTTTTCTTCAAAAGTAATTGAAAATTATTCAACGGGAATGTCTATGTCTATGGGGCTATTTTTTTTTTTTTGTATTTATACTATGAGTGAAATTTTCTACGGTTGAGAGCAGTCAAATAAGTATCTTAGATAATATCACTAAATAAATGAATTAGGCTATCGTTTAAGGGTACCTATAGCCAAATGCGGATCCCTGAAAATTCTTTTTAATAAAGCCCTTTTTCAAAATTGTATTGGCTATGCATTTTGGCTATAGAAAGACCTTTTGATTGTGGTTTTTAAATAACCATAACCGATGGGATATTTGATCCCAAAAAGTCATGCTGATAAAACCCAATGTGACATTTAATCACAGGATATAAATCCTTTCCCAGGCATGCAGGATTTTTTTTTGGAATTTTTATATATATATATTTTTTTTTTACAACATAAAAACTATTAGAAAAAATATCCTAAATATGAACAGATTTTCTGCTTAGTATTCGGTAGTCAAACGGTTAAACCCCGATACACCTGGCGACTTGTGCCTTAAAAAATTGATCTTAACTTAAGGTTTTGATTGATATGCAATAAATAATAATATTAAATTTTAAACGGAGGCTTATTAAAAAGGATTTTTCATGAGTATATGCAATAGTTTTTGGTAGTACCTTCCCAAAAATCAACAAAACTCTAAAATCCCTTTAAGGGGATCTTCTGGTCTAGAGCACGAAAATTAAGGGTATTTTAATGATTTTTGTTTGGTATTAAGCCAAATAAAAAACGGGTTTCTAAGCTTGCAGGATTATTATCTTATTTATTGAAACTCCGAAAAAAATATTGTAGTATTTTTTTTTGTTTTTTTTTCTATTTTAAAAATGGCGCCGAATTGGATGCTTTTTAAAAAAGGACCTCCGTGGCGTACACGATTTCTTAAGTTCGGGTTAACTTGAAAAAAAAAAAAAAACATTATTATTCAGAATGAATGCAAGCAAGAACAAAAAAAAAATTTTGAAAATTCACAAAATGGCGCAATTTTTAATTTAACAAATCCAAAAAAGCGCTTTTTTTACCATTTTCATGATGGAAAAATATGAAGTTCTTGAAATAAAAATTTGATTCTAGCTCACGCGATAGCCATTGATGTTGTGAATAACATATAAATATTTCAGAAAAATCGGTTTGATGTTTTTTTTGTTTTCATGTACGCCAGGTCAAAAAAAGTACTTTTGAGAAAAACGCCTTCAAAGTTGCTTTGATCAAGCGCGCTGCCTGCTGTCTCCACCTACTAAAACGGCTGTAGCAAAGAATATATTGTCAATATCTTCAAGAAACTTTGCCAGCATATTCTTAGAAATCTATTCTTCCGAAATATATATATAAAAAAAATCGATTTATAAAAATTTTTTGGCCAGAAGGTCCCCTTAAGGGGACTGCAATCGGCTACACCCATTAAAGTTGAGCTTAACTATTCCGAGTTGCAAACGATCCAAGTTCATTGATAGTTAACAAAATAATTACTTCAAAAAACCTTTTTTGTCTGTACCTAATACACGAAAAATAAATACATTTTCCTATTACTATTTTCTTTTATACAATTTGAATTTTTCCTCAAATTCTCCTTTCTCTGCCGTTTTTCCTCCATTGAAAACTCATTCACACCCAACTCGGTTCCATGTTGTCAATCGTAGCATTACTGGCTTGATTAACATGCTTCTAATTGAAAACTCTCAATTAATTCGATTTTCTAATCAAACGTTTACTACCAACCGAAATAATTAACTTACGTTGAGCTTATGCACTTGCTTCATTCACTCCTCGTTCCGTCGTTAATTTGAATTAATCCTTTGCGCAAGTATACGAAAGAATTTCGAGGCGTATACTCAGCACACACACACACACACACGACCCTATAAATAGTTGAGATCTCAAGTTCCAATTAAAAGTGGCAATTCTTAATTCCGCCACATTTGATTAACGTGCAAAGTCAGCAATCAATGTCTCGTCGGAAATGAATTTGAGACGAGCTTGACGTCTATAATGAGGACTCCCAGACAACTCAATATGCTGCATCAATTCCTTTAGCCTTATGCTCAATACATCCTTATAATATAAGAGCAGCATAATGCGGGGAGTTTCTTTTTGTGTTTAGCTAGCGGAATGTCTCAAAAGGAAACGAAAGAAAAGGAAACAAAGAAAAACGAACGAAATCAAATAAATCTAAAAGAAATATATAAGTGTGTTTTCTTACCTATCTCTTCTTAAACTTGCGACGTTATCCTTCGCAAGAAGACTCCATATGTTCTAAGTATCATCGCAATCATTATCCTTGTCTTAGCTCAAGTGTATTTCAATTTCAATCTTACGCTGATGGCATCCTTGTTTTGCTCTCTACGCAAATGCCTTTCATTTTGATAGTCACCGATAGTCACGATGAAAAGACGAGACGACGAAACGATGAAAAGCTATGATGGCTCTACACTCAATGATACACTACTCAAAGTGAAAGGAAAATCCTCTTGATATCAATTTGCTTTCAACGTTATAGTATTTCAACCGAAAATGTCTTCGCTCGACGCTACATTCATTATAGCCACTGAAAGACGACATTGCGTTGCCTTTTCATAGACAAAAACGAAAAAGGAAAAGAAAACGAATTTGAAACGGCGAATTGGAGTCTAACTTTTTACTTTTTGTTCTGTATAAAAGCATAAAGGATGCAACAATGGGACAAACTACAGCCTTATCCACAATTGAGATAATGGCTCCTTGTTTGTCCCGTGCAGTTGGACATCATCAGTCATTTGACGTCAATAAACCTACGTGATCAGGTGCTCCCTACATTGTCAAATGATTTTCCTTCAATATATTGCCAAACTATAAAAAAAAATAAAATATGCATCGTCCTTTTTGAAAACTTCTTTTTCCTTTATTTAGCAGAGATATTATTTTTTTAATAATTTATGTGATGCTTTTACTTTAAACCCTAGCCTCGACTGGCCATCTGAGAGTTATTTTTGTTATTTGCGCCGATCTGGCTAGATAAAACACAGCGCAGTAGCAATCTTGATGGTTTCTTTTTAGTTTGAAAAAAAAAAGAAGAAGAAAACAAACACGTTCGGCAACGTGCTGACAAATCCGTTAATTGAATTGAAAATCCAATTAAAACTTCAATCCTAAAACTTTCTGCGCACAGCGGAAGCGAAGCCAACTAAGCGCTGCCATAGAAAATCGCATAGTATTTTTCCTAAACCGACAATAGAACATAGCCGACCTCAAATTCATTCAGTGCACTTACAGGTATACAATATTGCGTCACGGGACCTACCGTCGTATTCGTAACTGTTGCGTTCATGGCGTCGCGTCGTTTAAGCTCCGCTTCGCCAAACGAGCAACGAGCCTTTAAGGCTTTGCAGACATCCTCCCGGCAATAGAGCTATCAACAAATTTCTTTTTTGTGTCATTTGCTTTCATAACGCAAATCCATGTGCATCGCGTACCGTAGTGCTTCTTTTTAACATTCAGCGTTCACGCTAAGCCGTGATGAAGACAAAAAAAAAAAAAAACAGGACTAAATGAATATGATTTCAAAAAGAGAAACGAAAAAGAAAAAAATCTGTCTGAAACTTGTATCATTGTAAGCCGTCGAAAATTTGTCAAAACCCTGCATATCCTTATATCCGATTGAATTTGCAGATGTTTCTATTTTTGTTGTACGAAAATTTTGTTGTAGGGAAATTCATAACGAAAAAAAAAATGTTTCCCATCGCAATGAAATTACACATTTGTGGGTTTGTCGAGTGTTAATTCCCTTTTTGGGAATGCCGATAACTTCATTTTTGGATGCGGTTGAAATTATATTTCATGTTGTGGAAGCTGCCACCACACAACAGAATATTCAGCATGCTTAATAGGATTAGAGAGATATATTTTAACTGAATGGGAACACCGCAGGTGCGATCCATAAATTGATAAGGGGACTCAGGTTTGGTGTTTCGCTGTGTAAGCTAATAGCTTCGAAAAACAATTTTTTTAAATGTGAGTTAATAGGGAACATATATATCAATATGTTTTAAGCTCTATGGTGATATGGAGGGCTTTTTATTGGAGAGTTTTTGATGGAGAGAAGATAGAAGATAGAAACCAAGCTTTCAATAATATGGTGAATATTTTGAGTAAAATTTCAAATGAGAGAGTCCAGTAATAACCTTAAGGAAAAAGTTTTTTGTTATTTGAATTAAAAGGTGTCTTAATGTTAACGAATAGATGCACTCCAATCAGAGTTAGCCGGATTGAGCCCAAGACATCCACTTGTCAAAGATTTAAAGAATTAAAGGATGATGTTGAGAGAGGCGTATCTAGAAATCAGCCGAATAGAAGAGGACATACCTTCAACAACAGTGTGAGTCAAAACACATTCCGGACGTCCGGAAATTCCTTTAAGCTGCGCCGATTATGAATCACTTTGATAGAACGATCACATCTGATTATGGATCTGAGAGTGACTGCAGATTTGACTGTCTTTCACAATAAATGAATACAATTATTAGATCCCCCAAGATAACACTCACATTTCCCCCCGAAAAAAATCTTTTTCCCAATCAATTTTCTCATTAAATCTATAAAATAAAGTGAATTCTTCGTTCACTCCGATGCATCTCAAAAGCTCGACTTTAACGATTTCCAATTTAAGATCAATTTTTCAAATACCAGCCACGGCCTCAACGTTTCCATCTAATTGGATTAAGTATCAGTAATTTATTTGCGAAGAAATAATGCCTCAATTGAAGCAAACAAAGACATGCTGGAGAAAAAAAAGTCATTAAAATGTCGAACGGAAATAAAATAAGACAGCCATATTGTTGCCATGACAGCCATGACGGAGACAACAATGCCATCTGCAGTGTACACCATCGAAGCAATGATGTTTACATTCGGGCGAAAATAGCTTAAAGAGGAAAACGTGTGCGAAAAAGATCTCCTCGCACAGGCATAATGAATTCATTTCTATCAACTTTATATACCTCTACGCTTTCCATTTTCCGTACTGGAAATGAACCTGAAACGCTTAAACCGTTAACCTTGAGGGGTTCTAAGTCAACACTCCATTGTCATTATTACTGCATGGTGATGCTGTGCTCCACACTGCTCTGCTCGGCTCGATTCGGCTCTCCTCTGCAGTGTTGTGCCTTTGGAATCGCTCGACGTAACCAAAAATGTTGAATGTATTTGACGGTTCTACCCATCTGCAAAAAAAAAAAAAAAAAAAAAAAAAAGTTGAGAGCAAAAAAGACCTGCCTTCCAGGGGAAGTTTATTTTCTCCCACATTTTCATGTGCTTAGATGTGTACTGCATGCTTCGCAAATAGTTATGTCTGTTTTGAAGTGTGGCTAGGTGCTCGAGCGTGTGAGCCTCTATAATATATTGTAATCTCAGGCTACTGCTCGAGGCTCTGTTTGATATTGAGACTTTTAAAAGGTACTTATTTCAAGTACTGGCAGATAGTGTTGATTAGATAAAGAATAGCTCAAGTATTTGGTTTGAGAATGAGGGTTATTTGCTTAGAACGAAGGCACATATTTTAAATAATGTAAGATGGAGAGGAGGAGGAGGACCTCATTTGAATGAATAATTTAGAGTTTTTTTTGTATGTAATTCAATTTTTTTTTTTTTTTTTTTTTAGTTCTAAGTATGTCAGCTACGTAGATGGAGACCATCAAAGATATGTATGTATCCAAAAATACATATGATAGTGGGAGACAAGTTTGGATCAACTGTTCTAAACGAGAGAATATTGTATGGAGTACAGTGAGAGCTCGCATAAGCGGACAACTTTTTGTCTGCTCATGGGAGAGTACATCAAAAACGCTTTATTTTACATAAGAATATAAAATAAAATAACTTCGAAGACTGAAGTATCTAATGCATTGTCAATTTTGTATGAATCTCGTCTCAAAATTGTTGTATTAAAATATTTTTGTTTCGATAATATAGAACTGGACGCCGATGATTCGAAAAAAACAAATTCTTAACCCTTTGAGTCACTGCATATAATACACATAAAAATGAATGCAGAAAATATTTTTCTTGAATGAACATAAATTTTTCCAAGCTCAATGCTTGATATACGTACCTATATACGACCAAATAACAAAAGAAAAATGAAAATGCTAATTTGATGGATTTAATAGATTATTGCTAGTTTACTCCTAAAGAAATGCTCTAAAGCTTAAACCGTTTCTTCGAAAACGAAATAAATTTCTTTACATTAAGCTGAACACAACAATCACTTCGCTAAGCTCTATACAAGAGCCTGAGATTGGCTGTTCACGGCCGCATTGTATTGCCTTTTTCTATAAAAACCCAAGATTCGGCTCAAAATTCTCAGTCTTTTTCTGACCGCGCGTGTGATCGGTTGTTTTTCGTAGTGCTTAGTGCGATTAGTGAATCGGGTAAGTGTGTGCGTTTGCATGCGGATAAGTGTTTCGCGCAGTCACGCTTCTCTTTAATTCCATCGTGTTGTATGAAGCAGAAGTCGTTCGTTTTTTCAGAGCGCATAATGCATCGTTAGCAACATGTTGATAAGGTGAGTTTTTATACAAGCGTTGCTTTTGTTTCATCTTCGGCAGGTTATATTAGTTTTGTGTCCTTCTGTGTTGGGTTATCCTAAGAAAGGTATATTTGCGAAATATTCAAAAAGAAGAGAAAGAAGATAGTTTTCAACTGGTTTTCTCTAAATTGACATTTTGAGAGAAAAGATCAATGTCATGCTCCCAAATGCCCTTTTCGCCATCGCACCTCCTACCATGACATGTCATGCAGTGATGTTGTGAGTTACATGCGCTTTTACAAAATGTCCAAGTTTGATAACCTTTCTGCGAAAGTCCTTGAATGAAAGCCTCTAGTCATGAGGCTGAATACTGAAATATATATTTCTGTTTCACTGTTTCACGTTGAATGTTTTTATACTCTGCTTATATGTTCGGTTTTACATGCCTACGCGTTAGTTTTTTCGTTGAAGTTTGTTTTGTGTCTGTTTATGGGAGATTTTTTTTTAAAAGGAAAAGTATCAAAAATGTCCAAATCATGTGTCCGCGTCCGCTAATTGGAGCGTGTTTTGTATGAAAACCTTCAAAACAAAAACTTGTGTATTGGAAATTAGTCCGCTTATTGGAGATGTCCGCTTTTAGGAGCTGTCCGCAAGGAGAGCTTTCCCTGCATAATGCAATTAATTTAAAAAAAATTACGATCGAAAAAATCAAGGAATCTTCGAAATACCTTCGCATATTTTCAGAACAAGGTCTCACAACACACAAAAGTAGTTTTGGGGATCAACACCACGTGATATGCGACGATTCTTAGAGCAACACGAGAAATGGGTAACTAGGATTTACAAATTTTTGTAGTACGTTAAGCCGGTCCCGAAATAATTATCAACATTCGCGCTTTTCACAATATACTTATTATAATATGCATATTTTTGGAGCTCATAAGCTTGTTCGACGTATATCTACACTTGAGACTGAAATGTCCTGTACAATTAAAACGAAGGTTTTTAAAGAAATTTTTGCTGGATCATCTGATAAATGTCCTCTCACATATGAATTCCTTATCGAACCTTCTCAAAATGACTCTCATTTCATACAATCTATCGTATGATAAGATAACTGATTTCTCATCTCTTAGAAACCCCATTGTCTCGGTCAACGGATGTCGTAGAACTTTGTTTGCTTTTCACTTAATTCAGCCCTTTTCGGAGCCGAATTTCGGTCTTTCGTTTGCATAAATTTGCTTATTTTAGCCATTAACTCGGCGTATATGTTTCTTGTGAGCTTTTCAGTTCGGAATGGAAAAACACATTTATTTAAGTTTTAAAAGAACCCATATTTTCCCCGAATGTCGTAGGTGTGACACAGACTAACTGTTAAAGTTTTTAACCCTCACCATTCCACATCTGCATATAGTAGTTAACAATGCGAAAAAAAGACACAAACGAAAAAAAGGAACTTTTCAATTTTCAATTTGACTAATGAAACTGAAAATTCTCTTTAACCACATTAACAGACCGTTACAAACGCACAACACACACACACACACACACACACACACATATGTACGTGAGCAAAAACACTAATTCATAACTACCCTCATTTGCGGAAGTTGCTTTTGCGTGTGGCTGTTTAATAATTGTACATATCTTCACATATATTCAGGCGTTTCTTCCCACATTCTCTGAATTGCTTTTCTCTGTGCCATTTTCTGTGTCTTTTTTCCGGCGGTCTGGAGTGTTAGACTATAGCTGGTATTAATGTTGCTTGTGTTATTGCTGCTCGTCACGGGTGCTTTGTTGTGTGTTTTAAGCACACAAGGAACTGGGTTAAGCACGTTAACCTTTTCACTAGATTTAAGGCGATTCCATTGTCGCCTATGGCTGTGGCTGATAATCGTGATTTGTATGTTTATTTTGGGCAGCTATTCCGTTTTTATGCCGCCTGTATTTACGCTTCTCTTCGCATACAATTTTACATTGGATGCCGTTATGGGCATTGTTCTGTTCTGTTTTCTTCTTTCTTTTGCTGTACTTCAGTTCTCCCATTTTCTATTTCTTTTTTTTTTCGGTTTTTAGTTAATGTATTTTGGTTGTAATTTTTTTAATCAGCTTTCTTTGTGTATCCAGACGATTTTTCTTTCCGCTAACATGGATTTGTATGCTTTTCTCGTACTTCTTTCTGCTTTCATTTTGTATCTTCATTATGGTAGGTTCATATGTGTGTGCGCGTGTTTGTGTAAGTGTTCATGGACGCCTTTGAGATTTATTCTGTATTGTTCATTTTATTTTATTTACACAAGCAACCACAAATATCCATTATGGTCAAATTAATTGTGATTTTTATTAATTTCCTAATAACCACAAAAGCTACCAGAACTATCTTGAACAACAGATACGAAGGAGTTTTTAAACTAAAGGGTTTGATTTGTGCTTGTGTGCTTTTGAGCTAAAACTGTAAATCAAGAAATTCAATTTAAATCAAGGATAATGACATGAAACAGGCAAAAGCATCACAGAAATTGTAATATCTTCCGTAGAATAGTGTAATTATACCTATTCATATGCTATAGACATGCTTGCGCTTGTCCAGTAGGAAAAAGACTACAATGAAAACAGAATTTTGTGAGATGAACAGAACGAACTTTCTGATGGTCAGAAATGTAGCATGAATACAGCATATGCATCATCAAAATCTAAACAATTATTCCATGGAATAATATGTTAAGGCCTGCAGCCCATTTGGTATAAATTTCTATCTTGAAAGGATTTTCGAGACTGCTTCTCTCGAAAGGTACAAAAAGTGAAATTAATTTAAATTTTATCCCCTTTCAAGGCTTTAATTAAGGCATTTCAGTTAATAGGAATATTTACGCCACAGGTGTAAATGAGAGTTTATGCGTTAAGGGAAACGGATGCGAAGAGAGATCAGCATATTACGGACAAAGTCTGTTTCAAAAAGTTAATGAAAAATCTTTTAAAAGGAACTCAGCGGGTGCCCGGACCTCATTTTGAGTTATAAACGTACACGCGATACGTACAAGGACATGCAGACGTATAAATCCGAATACACAAAGGACAAAGGAACAGACGAACGTATAAAAAGGATAGCGAATTGTGAACATAAGTCTTCATACCTCATGCAGCATTTTGCAGTATTAAAAAACTACACCTGCAAGGACTTTAAACGTGTGAAGTGTTTGTTTGTAATTACAGACAGAAGCTGCAGGAAATAAGTAGTGCACTAAATGCGCCACAGCATCTCGCAATGCGTAAGAGTGAAGTGAGGGAAAAACCCAAAAACACAAAACAAAACACAAAAACATCAAACAATAAGGCGAACTTAAAAGTTGATAAAATTGAATAGACTTGGAATACGAACAGCAAGAAGAAGCTTTTCTATTGTTTTTCGTGCTTTCGTGCTCTCGTGTTTTCATGTTCCTTGTTAACCCGTGACGGTACAAGAAATTAGTTGCTTGCTCTTTGAACGTATCTCTCCGCGCTGACTCTAATTTATTACAGCCAATGTTCTTTCTTATTCTTTCAAGTGGCATTGTCTTTCGTCCTGCTCGGTTCTTTGCCATCCTGTTCTGTTCTGTTCTGCTTTGCTCTGCTCAAAACCATAGTTTTTCTTTGTTAGTTCCTTGGGAAAACAAAGATATTGTGTTGCTTTGAAGCCAAAAAGTCTCTGTCCGCATACTTATCATGTTCTGAATTTACTTTCGGAAACACAAAAATAATATAGAAAATAAAAAGTAAAAAAAAATTGTAAAGGAAAATCAAAATTTTCCATCGCAAAGTTCTCTTTGTTTAGCGGTATGAAAATCTGTGCTATCATTTAGCATTGTTTTTTTTTTTTTTTGGTCTTTGCAGAAATAAACAAAGCTGTAAAAGAGCCTCATGGGAGCTTTTGTTTCAAATTTTTGAAAATTTGTAAACAGGAAGAGCTCCTTTGGTCCTTTGGCATGGATACTAATACAATACATCTGAAAAAAAAAACAATGTCTTTCGAATATACGTGTACTTCGCTCTTGGTCCATTTACATACGAGACTTATTGGCTTGTTCTCAAAGGTGGTCCTTTAAGAGCATTTTTCATACAATTACCGAGTCATCGATCAAAAATCTGAGATGTTCGAAAGAGAGGTATATTGGTTTTCATGGGTATGTTGTAAACTTACCACAAACACATCGAATGGACCGATACAAAATGCTATGAAGAAATGTAGCGTCACCTACTGGAGAATTAGAAAAAATTTAGACATGTCGATCCGTCTGTCTGATAACTGTCGTCAATGTCTAAGGTCTGTCTAGTCGAATAGCTAAAAGAATTCCGATCTGTTTCGAAATATAATTGTTATCTTATCGAAAGGAAAGTTGTCATATCTTGACAAAAATTCATGGTAATAGGCGATTTTGCTTCTACGAGGGACATAAGTTTATTAAGAAAAGTATCGAGAATGGATCCCGATCGGACCATTATAATTAGGGAAAAGTTTTATCCTCCAGTCACTGAAGAAGGTTCTAGTTCACAAAAACATAAAAACTGCTCTAAAATCGAAGTTTTTCATGATAATTTTGATAGAAATTTTGCACATGTTGCAAAACAATGTTTAAAGGCAAAAAGTAATACGATTTCAAAAAATTGGAAAAGTGGGCGTGGCATAAGGGCGTTTTTCAAAAATTGTTTCCTGCTCCCGAAATACGAATGGGACTTGAGCAAAAATTGGCACGTATACTTCCTTGATAGCCAATAACGTCCTTCCCAAAAAATTTTTTCGATCGGACCATTATTAAGGGTACCTCTAGTACTAGAGTCTGTCACAAAAATCCCAAAAATGCCTCAAAATCAGACTTTATTGAAATATTTCAATGAAACTTAGAATTTAAGCGTATATATAAGGGTCCGATTAGAATTCGAAAAAAATTTTAAAAGTGGGCGTGGCAAAAGGGCGGTTTTCATTTAGAAATTTAACAAAAGTCGGTATATGGGGCTCCTTATGCCCTTAAACACCTCTTGATATTAAAAAATTATGTGTCTGTGTCGGGTATTCTATTGTCAGGCTCGCCTGACTATAACACCCTTACTTGTTCATATTCAATTACTGAAGAAAAGTCTTTTATCGATCAAAAAAGCCTGAGAGTATTCAGAAAGAAGAAGGTTAATTTGAAGATTTCTCATCGATATTTGAAATATTACCACAATAAGAATCGAATGGACTCTGAGTTTCAAAAAAAACTATGACAGAAGAGCGTTAGCCCTTAACTGGAAAGAAAAAGATAAAAAAAATTTAAATGTGTGAAAAAAAATATATTCTCAATAAAATAGACTCCATGAGGAAGACTACATAGCTAGTCGAAACGCGTAGGAGGAAAAAGGAATTCGGAATCTTTTGAATTGCTTCAAACTTGTCGACCAATAAACCCGCCCTATATCACAGAATTGAGGAAGCTTGGTCAAATAAAACTAACAAAAAATATTTCAGATGATCAATAGGGCTCTCTTCTTGAAGTAGTTAAATAGCAGTTCAATATTAAAAGAGACGGATCAGTGAATTCTTCGGACATCAGCCTAATTATAAATGAATATTCCCCGGGAGTTTTTTCCCCAGAAATTTTTCTCCACGGAAAAAGGAAGGTTTCTAACCGTCAATAAAAGAAAAAATGTGATGACCTTTTCTTAAAAATGTTCATAATACTTGGTTACTTAGTATTTATTTCCCTAGTGTGCTTAGAAAGGCAGAATTTTTTTTCAAATCCGCAAGGGAAAACTCCGTGTGAATATTTAGAATCGGTCTATATATTTGCGACTAGCCATTCTTTTGTAACAAAGTGGTCAAAATCACGTCAGGGTTCGGTGGAAAACTAACAGTCGGAAAGGTCTTTTTACGGGCACACCAATCAAAAGAAAAAAGACTTTCCTTTCCCTGGTTGTCCCGACTCTCGTGAATTCTATGTTAGCGTAAAAGTTCAACAAATAAAGAAGATCTAGTAAAGGTTTTCTTCTAACTCATGTGGTTTGATGATTTGGCTGACAGCTCGGTTCTACGTGCCTTAAACTGGTCTCTTTGGATATTAATGATATCAATAATCGTGAAAGAAGGGCTCGGCGTGTGAGAAACCACTGTTCATATACGGCCTTTAAAGAAGAAAAATTCCTTGTTTCATGACAGGTTGACTGTTTGAACAAGCTCTCATCCACATACCGATTGTGAAGTGAGCTCTTCAATAAAAAAGATGAATCAACGCTTTTTTTTTTATATAAAAAAATCTTTATTTTAAAATGTTTATAGTAGAGTTCTTTATAGATATACTCGTAAAAAGTGACACACACAAGCACTATATTAGGTATAAATACAAAATTTAAAGTTGTTTTTTTTTAGTTTACCATTTGAGTATATGTTGAGTATTTTTTTAAAATTATTATTTATTTTTTATAAATGCGTGGCTCATATAAAAGTACATTGGCAGAGCGCACTTTTTTAAATATTTTCACACCTAGTAATTAATTCGAAATTCTATAATATTTTGAGTAATACATATATTAGTATTAAAAAACCCTTTACATAGTCAAAGTTTCACACTGAAAACGAGATTGTGCTTTTCGACAATTTTTTGATAGTTTACAGATATTTTTTTTTATCGAAAATGAGAAGCATACTACAAGATACTTTTCGAGAATAAGAGAAATGTAGTTTTTATTATAAAAAAAAAATGGACATAGCAACCAAAAATTATGCTAGAAATATTTTGGTTTGAGAATTTGCAGCACTCAAAGTTTTCCTTCACAAGCCGATACATTCATACACACTCAATTACGAAGGATTAATATAAATGTTGCGGCAGTGTTTGAAGCTTCAAGTCATGTTACTACATCTCCACAATAGATTGTAATTGAAATTCGACATAAATATTCTCTAAAAAAAAACCTTTAATAATATTACATATTTTATATTCCTATATACTTATAACACCGGGACTTACACGTTGAGTCCGTGAAACTAACACATACACATATATGTAATTACTGAATGTATTTATTTTAAATTTAGTTCGCGCATAATTGCCATAGCTTTCTTGATGAAACTTAAAAATTACTTCATTAAATAAGCTAACAGCCATTTTTAATATACTTACATTAGAGTTACAAGAAAATTCTTTATTCATTGAAATTCTTCGCATCTGAAAAGTGCAAAATATTCAAAAAAAAATTTTCATTTGGCTTTAATTTGCTTAGCACTGCGTTCAGTGAACGCATTCAAAAAGGATCTCCCAGTCGAGATAGTGAGTGTAGTCAATCGAATCTATTCAGCTGTCTGGAGATTAATCGTTAAATAAAAAACTAGGCTAACGGCAGAAGAGCCACCCGTTATTAACCTCCATATGGTATCAACAGTTCCGGTTACTTTCATACGAGAAATTAACACCCCATTGCTTGCAGGGATTAAGCTGTCCTTTCGAGGGGGTTTTTTTGAAATTCATATCAGATTGACTTTTCAATTCTTTCCGTTTCGTTGAGCGCTATCTCGAGGCATTACCATTAAATTTTATGCTTATTCCTGATGGTGTCTTGTCACAAATGTGCGCATCGCTCATTAGGTTTATCAATAGATAGCACGTTGCCTGTTCGTTTGCATTGTTTGAGGCTTTATTGAAGGTGTTGAACTTTTCCAAAAACATTTTAAGAAGCTTTTAAGATCCTTCTACCTAAATTTGTTACTTTATTTAAGTCGTAAAATTTATCACCAATTGATCAGAGGAATTTAAAGCTGTCCTCTTGACGAATTGAGAAATATTGTTGCCCAATTCATATCAGATTGAGTTTTCACATTGCAATTTCCGATAATATTATGTGAGCGAATTTAATTTCGAGGCATGTACCATTAAATTTTGAATGGCTTATTCCTGATGGTGTCTTGTCAACATAGGATTGAAGTGCGCATTCTCTCATTAAAGTTTATGCAATAGTTATGACACTGTTGCCCTGATATACAGTTTGCATTTTGAGGTCTCCTTAGCACTTAAGTAAAGCTTAAGTCTGAAACATTTTCAACAGTACAACATTTTAAGAAGCTCCTTAAGTGAGATCACTTCTACCTATGCAATTTGTTACTAATATTTGACTGACGTCGTAAAATTGCATCAAAAAAAGAAAATCGAGGAATTTTAAAGTTTGCTCAAATAATTCTTGACAAATTTAGAAATATAGTTGTCGTTGCACCTAATTTTAGAGTTTTACATTGCACAAACATTTTGATAAATAATTTATGTGACACGAAACTGTAATTCCTCGATACATGTCTTACAATTTGCTGAAGGCAATCTCTAAAGCTTTGACAGTATTTTCATTGAAAGTCAGGTTCTTTAAAGCTCTAGTAAGAGTTACGCAATCAACATGTGGATTTGTCCGATATTACAGTGCATACTTAATGTCTACTGTAGCACTTAAGTAAAGCTTAAGTCTGTAAAGCATTTTACAGTAGCAATATGTGTGCATTGCAAGTAGTGTCATCTCACCTTAAATAAGTTTTCAAATTAATTTAATGAAAGAATTTCACTAATTTTACGAATTTCATAAAAGTATAAATAAAAAATATAGGCTTTTTCAAATGTTGCCTGCCGAAAACAATTTTCGTGAGTTTTGGATAAAAATTGACTGTTAAACCGCTTGACACTTAAGGTGTTCTTAAGTCTTCAAGCTTCCTTAACTTAAGTATGCACTGTAATATCGGGCCTGGGGGTTATTAAATATTATCGGGGATGCGACAAAAATCAAATTTTGGCGATTTCGGAAATTTCAAATCTAAAACCATAATAAGTATTTGCCTAAAAACCGTTTCTGCAGAATTTATTCCCAATTATTATATATTGCAACTATACATCTAGCACACGCTCTTCTAAAGAGACACAACTCAAAAATCGTCAATTTTGAGTTAACATATGGAACTTGATCAACGTTCACTTCTTTACTTCTACGAAAGATTCTATTACGTTTTTATTATTATAAAAATCCAAAAAAAAAACCCGACAATGCCCTTCTTCTTGCTTCGATTGACACTGCAACGCATTTTGTTTTTTGCGTTTTCTGAAAAATGAGAATTTTTGAGTTGTGTCTCCTTAGAAGACATATGTGCGATATGTTCTAAACTTGAAATGAAAAAGGAAAAACTGCGTCAAGACTAAGTCGGATTAATCTTTGGATCAATTTAAATTCTAGACGATTTTGCAGTTGATTGATGTCACATCCCCGTATATTCTAGTTTGGATTCTCACTAAATTCGATAAATTTTCGATTCCTTTTTGGATTTTCGGTCTAACTTTATTTAATTTAAGTCCAAGTTTAACCATAAACAATCATGAATCGCCATGAATTCCCTCAAGCCGGTTCCCTTAGGTCATCGTAATCAAGGGCCTCTTTATTTGATCGCTCAAACAAAATATGATTGGTTTAGTCCAAATCTCAAAAGAAAATATACTGTCTCTTAAGAATGGTTTCCTTTTATCATAATAACTGTGCTTTCAAAATACTGTAGTCCACCATGCAATTGGTAGCTGTACCATCAAATTATTTAATTTTTTTTTTTTTGTATTAGCATTTTGTCATTCTCTTTGAAAATAAAGTACAAGCCTTTGGCAAAAGGACATTCAAAACTACACCAATTAGTTGCACTTCCTTGTGGGCAAATAAACGAGTATTTCAAATTAAAATAAAAAACAAAAAAAACTTTTCTTTTCATTCGAATTTATTTTTACATTCCTCGTCTTCTATGCTAACCACACCGAAACATTGAAAAGTTTCTATTGAAGAACTTCACGTGGCAGAAGTGTAGAAGGCAGGATTCTTTGCCTTAACTAATTTCTTGTTTTCCTTATCTATTTACATTACAAAATGCTCATTTAATTTGTAACAGCTTTTTCTTTGACTTTCCTCTCCCACTCGAATAACATTTTAAGCAACATGAACATGAGTCAAGTTGCGATTTTGCAGACAATAAAATAAAACTTCTTCTCAGCAGAAAGTTTCGTTACGTTTGCTCCATCGTCCTTACCCTAGTGGCTCCTCTCGCCCCATATTGGGATGAAAGGAGAACGAGTAAGTACCTGCCGACTGTAAACTATCAGGCAGCAATACTGGTAGATAGCAATAGTTTTACCTCGTTATTCGCACATCAGTTCAGATTTTGTTCGTTTATTCCGCTTAAAAGCCGCAACTGAGTTTTTATGTTTCGTAAAGCATAGTTTACACGATTTGTGCTGAAAAGTTCTAAGACCAAGGATGTTGATTTAACCAAAATTCATAGTATGCACTTAACGTTGGCGCTGTCGGTTTTGCACATGTTGAGGTGTTGCTGGCCGTGGCGGAGTTGAAGGCGCATGGTGCATGGCTTCGAATTGGCATTTGCTATTGCAAATTAAATTTGGCTAATTCTCACAACTCTGTGCTCATTTCTCCAACAATTGTGCTCTGAAAGAGAGAATATTTTTAAGTTCATAAGTTTTAAGTTCCGTTTTTATGAGTAAATTATTCATGACATAACTCAACTTCGACTCACTTCGATTTATTGAGTGCAATTTTTGGTATTTTTTTTTTAAGTGTTAATTCAAGATTATGAAGGCTCGGTTAGAATTAACAGAGCGTCCTGTTTTATTTCTATGGAAGACTTGACTAACAGAACTCGAAAAAGAGTCTTTAAATTTACATTTGAACATAATAAGTGATCCAACGAATATTTGGAGTTCAAATTGTGAACTGAAAAATGTAGGTACTTAGGAAATCGAAGTTGAGAAAAGTTATCTGCTGTCAAGTTTTGTTATGTCATGAGTAAGTAAATCAATAATCTTCAAACTTCATGGAATTCTCAACATAATAACTTCAAGTTTTGTGTTTTGTGGTGTAAGGTGATTTATGGAACTTTATAATTTTACTTTTGGGAGCTAAGGTGTCTAATGGGTATCTACATTGTGATGATGGGTCTACGGTAATAAATAAATGTTAGTTGTTTTTGCTTTAATACGGTATATGCTGTGTGAATATTGAGTTAATTTATTAACTTAACTTTATTAACTATTAATCTTAACTTTTAAGATTCTTCTTAAAATATATTTTCGTAAAGTATTTTTTTTTTTTTAATGCTTTTATTAAGATGACACAATTTGATTAAAATTATAATATTCATATTTTCTTACAACTATTTTATGGCACTTAGGGATTGTGTTGATAACTATCAAACCGTCGGAATAGATAAATTTGGGGAGTGGTTGAAAATAAGACAGACCTAATAACTAATTATTTTTTCATTATTGCTTGATTAATCAAATTATTTTATAACAAAAATTATTGCTGATGTGGCCCATGATAATTTCTAGGGATTGCAAACAAATCGGCAGATAATCGGGCTTTATTGGATTGATTTAAAAATCTTAATTATTTAGAAATAAATAATCAAAAATTGCCACCATCAAATATGGTTTCTATTTTAAAAAATCATTTTCGACGTTATTTATGTTTTCATTGAGGTTGAAAAATATCTCCAACAGCTTATAATGAATTCGAAAGATATGGAACCAATTTGGTATTCATTCGCACTATATAAAGCAGGCAAAAAGTACATTATGCATTCAAAACTCTTCCCATTATCAGAATACATGAAATGCTCGCTCCCCTGATTTTTTGAAAAGGAAAACTTTCGATAATATCATAAAAAAATACAAAAAAATTATGCCAGATGTTTCGTCACATCAACTCCCTCATATATTTCTAGTCGCCTCAATATCTATTCTCATTTTTTGGCTTCGTTGTTCGACCTGATTCTCTTGCGTTGCGTTCATGCAAAAAAGTTTCCCCCATGGAAAAAAGGTCACTGAGAATAACAAAATTTGGCGCTCGATTTACAACAATAGAATCCATCCTAGTAACCTTAAAATGCCACATGTCCTTTTTGTATTTATTGTTTTTTTCTTCATGTTTTTTTCCTTTTGTTTTTACGCTGACAATTACATATTTATACGTCTTT
Organism: Chlorops oryzae; assembly: GCA_020466095.1. Lineage (NCBI taxonomy): Eukaryota > Metazoa > Arthropoda > Insecta > Diptera > Chloropidae > Chlorops > Chlorops oryzae. The sequence continues at coordinate 10,828,121 of CM035807.1, read as the reverse complement.
AATGTATGGATATATTTGAAGGCATATGAATAACAATAAAATCAGTAAAAGACATGTGTACAGAGTTCTTATCTTTACGGATATGTTAGCCTCTCATAACAGAAAATATGAAAACGCTTTCAGTTAATGTGTAAGCTTTTGCCTTTTGCCTTTTGTCTCCGGTCCCTATGTTCCATGGTCTATGGTGTTCGGTCTTCGGCTGACTGTTTTCTGTTTTCTGGTTTTTTATTTCTATGGTTATTGTTTTCTGTATTTGACATGAATGTTTTTTTGGCCTTAAACGTCCATTAGGCATGTAAAGGCATAACATTTTGTCATATTGTAGCTGTAGGTAGAAGTTTTCTTTATAGCTTATGATTGTTGTAAAGTTGTTTCCTGCCATCATATTTTCTATGATCTTAAAATATTTGAATTTGTCTCTTTTTTGTTTTATTTTATTTTTTCTCCTTTCGGATCATAAAATTTGGGACAATTTTCTGTAGTGGAAAATTCAGAAAGTTTAGTCCAAAGATTGAAATAAAATTTTTATATTTTAAATGTTTTATGTTAAATGTTCCTTTATGATTGTAAGATATACATATAACTTCCTTGGAATTTCTTCTTAATATTGTTTCTTCTTCAAAGGGGAAGAATTATTGAACCCTCATCGATGTGGTGAACTTGGCGAGATATGAGTTAATTCCAAGTGTTATTATTTATATTTTTAAGAAAAATTAAAAAAAGTTCTATCAATTTTTAATGTAGTTTCTTAGCCCCTTTATTCATAATCAAATTTTAAACTTCAATCACTGTTTAAATGCCAAATTTCCATACAAAAACAGAATTTAAACAATGTTTTAAATCTAAAATTTGAAATAATAGGATGAATATAAAGCTCGAAATAACGAAAGAATTGGTCTGAAAACTACCAAAAAAATAATTAAAAAATTGTTTAGGTCAGTTTGATACTGTTCTGATGAAATTTTTTTCCCGAAAAACAAAAACAATTTTATAAAAATTTTGACATTTTGAGAATATTGTAACGAAAAAACTTTTACACGAACACAACATCAAGAATTTCTTAGCGATTATATTTTCATTAAAGCCAGTGCTTTTTGGACAGAAGAAATACGAGAAATATACCCCTCAGGAAAAACTAAAAGCAAAGAGAGTTTGAGGAGAGTACTGTAATGAAGTATAGGTAGAAAAAAATCAACCCAGATCTAAGATTTTCTCTCCGGATCTGTTGGATGTTATAAAGTATCCCAATTTGTACAATCTTATCCCCTCTACTTCTCTCACAAAAGATATCAAATATCCTTTAAATCGGTTACGTCTTCTATAGAAAATCGCAAACAAAAATGCATTTGAATCGTGCTAACACTTAATTTTGATCAAAACTTCATTGAAATCCCTCGTAACTGGAAAAACATCAACAAACTTCAAGATAAATACAATAAAAAGAGCTCTGACTTAATATAGTTTTATGCAAATTTATCAACTGTTCGTGTCAGCAATAAATTTCACTTGCGATTGACGTTCGTTTTAATACAAAAAGACAAGCACTCAACATTAATTTCCTTCAGTTAAATGGAAAAGCTTTTATAACGATTCACCTAGAAACCCAATTTAAATGTCAATCTGTAAATAATTTAAATTTCCGTAGCACTTCTTATTGAGGAAATGGAAATTTTCGTTCGTAACGAAAAGTGAATTTTCCATTGAATGAAATACAGCCTCAAGTAATATAATATTTCATGAGGAGCAAAAAGAAGAAGAAGAACAAAAAAAAAAAAAAAAATGGAGAAGGACGTAAAGTGAATTTGTAAATAAAATTTTCTTAGTATAGGCAATCATAGTACTTCCCACCTACTGAATTAGTTTTGTATGAAAAGTAAACTGCAGATAAAATATTTTTCCTTTTATTTCTTTGAACAAAAGTGCACGTGATTTTTAGGGATAAGCCTCCAAACGAGATTGATGCTCAACTAATGTACCTACTCTAATAGAAAGTCAAACAAGAAGAAGAAAAGTAAATAAACACAAATGCTTAAAATGCCACGCCATTAGGCTTTCGAATTATTTCCGCTCATTGTTTTCGTATTCTTTGTAGAATGTCGCTGTTTTCCCCTCATTCTTCTTCTTAGTTTTCATCGTCTTATTCCTGCTTCTTTCGTTTTTGAAGAACTGTGAATTCAGCTCACATTTAGGATATAGAAGCACAGGAGTCTGAAATTCTAATATATCCCATAATTTGCTTATGGCACTTGGATGGCATCGAACTTGTATCTTTTTGTCGTTTATAAAAGACGCGCAAGGAAGAGAGAACGAACACACGAACTGGCAAAACGACGTTCTTTGAGTGTGTGTGAATCTTTTCTCATCAACTGCTTTCATAGTCAATGGGAATGGAAAATGAAAATGAAAAAAAAATTTTTTTTTCAAACCCACACTACTCACAGTTGTGCCATCTTCGAGCACAATGCGCATAAATATTTGCGAGTTTTCCTGTTCTCTCATGCATAAAACAGGCGAAAATCGTGAAATAAAATGTAAACTGAAACCGAACTGAATGCCATGCGGCCGCTCTCGATGCGTAGCCATAAGAAATACAAAGATACAAAGCCGATGCCTAACAGTGCGGAAGTGTATATTTCTATAAATATGTATGCGAATTATAAATACAACGCGAAATAAGAAGCTCGTATTACAACAAATAAGTTCATGTCCCAATGGAGCTTTATGTTCGTTTTCATTAGGGTCAGACTGCATAATAAAGTACTAAATAAGTTCAAAATGGCAAGAGCGCAGCGCTGATATCTCATTTGATTGCTTGGATTTTTGATGAAAGCAATCGTTAGAGGGTATTATTTTATATTTTTTTTTTTTTTTTGTAATGCTTTCGCTGTCACTGTCGGTGGATATTAAATTTTCATTTATTTCCAGATTTTTTATTAAAAGAAGCACAAATTTCTATATTCACGAATGAATGTAAATGATGGAAAAACTAATTTTAAAAAATGTATATGAAAATACGGTTTTAAAAGTATATAAGGGGAGCGACCGTCGTATGATCAATTTCTTCCGATTGACTTCAATTAAATTACGTTGCGCATACGTCGTGTGAATCTTGTTATGTATTGTATGTATTCAATTTAGATTTACAAAAAAAAAAAAAAAATAATATTTATTAATTTTAAGGCTACATCTTATTTAACGATTGAATTTGATTTGTATTGTTGTTTTCTATATTTGAAGCCAAGCTATTAAAATACATCGAATCGGAAAACACATTAACCTCAAAGACAGCAAAACGCTTAGTTCGAAAATCATAAATTTTAACTTACCGTCGACTACTTTGTATAATTGGTGAAAGGATTATCTCTAAGCTGGAAGAAATATTTCTATTTTGTTGCTCTACGGAATTGATCGAATTCATTGAGTTCACATTTGAAGGCCGATTTCGGTTTTGATTGTGATTCTGGTTGTGATTCTCTGTCTGATTCTGGTTTGGATTTTGATTTTGATATTGGTTCGAATTCGGATTCGGATTGTGATTTTGATTTTGGGTTTGATTCTGATTGGAAAATTGATTTGAATTGAGTTGTGAGCTCACATCCAATGTATTTAAACTGTTTGTTGCTGATGCTGATGCTGCTGTTATTATTGTTGCTGGAATTATATTCGAATTTGGGTTTAGGTTTGCCGATGCCAAGGCTGCGGTTGATATATTACGAGCTGCCGATGTCGTTGATGTTGTCGTTGTTGCATGCCAATTGTTTGCATTACCGTTGACTAAATTCGCATTCACATTCGCATTGCAATTATCAAGATTAATATTGGCCTGAATTGAAGAGGATGTTGCTGCTACTGTTGTCGTAACGCTGTCTCTCGCCGGAGTCTCCTTTCCGTTCGCATTATTACTTGTGGGAGACAGCAGCTGGATGGCTGCATTGCTGCTATTATTATTCGGAGTTGTTGCCATTATGGATTTAATAGTTACAGCATTGCTGTCTGTCGTTTGTTTCAATTCATGCACATTGCTTGTTGTCTGCTCGTGTTCATGTTGCGTTGCTTGTTCGTCGGCTTGCTCGTCAATATCATCTTCATCACATTCGTCGATATCCTCTTCACTGCAGGTTGAATGCGATTGCGAATTGGTTGAGTTGGTAGAATTTGTTCTCTGGTACTGTGGTTTTGTTTTTGTTATTTGTATTTTATATTGTTTTTTGGATTTTTATTTTTGATTTTTTTTTTCCAATTTTAAATGTTGTTTTTGTTATGGTTATAGCAGGATTAAACATTGGTACATTCGCATATTCAAAACCAACGCAAAATATGGGGGGAGGGAGAAAAAGAGATGGGGTTTTTATGTTTTTTTTTTATATTCATTGCGCATAATATTTTGGGATTTTGATTTATTTTTGTTTAAAAGGTTCTAAAATGCAGAAAAATTCACTAAAAACAACAAACAAAATGCATTCACTTTTTTTCGTAGGAAGAACAATAGAAAAATACGATGCTGTAGAACAACAACAACAAAAAAACATGCTTACTTAATCATATTGAAATGAAACAAAAAATCATTCGTATAAAACGAGGCATGCCAGAAATTACAATAACAATTCAATTCTCCTTTTATCGATTGTGGCAAGCATTTTATCTTTTTCTAAAATTTAAAATTTCATATGAGAAAAGATTTTATATACAAATACTATCATAATCGGCCAATGTTACTCTTTGCATGCAGAATCAATTTGGGTAGTTATATTTTATACAATGGTTTAATACTTAAATATTTAAAAAAATTTTCATTTATTCACACAAAAAGCTTGAATATTTGGAAATTGTTTTAAGCTCAGCCTTTTGAATAGACTTCTTACACATATATTCAAAAGATTCAATTGTTAGTCAACATTTTTAATTACAACCAGACAGCTGAAACAATGTTGCCGCAACATTTTGATTGATATAAAAGGACTCAATGTTTTGAAGGCATCCCTTTCTTTTCCTCTATTTTTCCTGCTGAAAAAGCCATGCTTCCTCTTAATTTTTGGCAAATACTTGAAACCAAATCCTAACATATCGGTTCATTAAAATATAATCACTCCTGAATTTAACTAAATTAATCGTAGACCGCTCTGTTATCTGTCAAATGTTGTTATCGGACAAATGAATCCGTTTTTGCCAGACAATGTTAAAATAAATGTCTGTCATGTCATGGATAAATAATCATAATTATGAAAACAGAAATATTCATAAATGTTTTCAAAATATACTTATGATGATCCTTGTTGACATGAAATCAGTGTGGCCAACTCTACGTATTTTTACGTAGATCTATGAATTTTCCATATACAACTTTTACAAAATCTCGGTCTACGCATTTTTCAAAATTTTTTTTGGCCACACTGCATCAAATATCCTCATTCGAAAAATCCATTTTCATTTCGAAAAATATGTTTGAATGCAACTATCAAAATATTTGACACTTTTCGCCTTCGTTAGTCTTTGTCTGAACTATTTATTTTCACTTTCAGCGAAATATTCGAAATATTTCTATTTGCAATTCATTTTCCTGTTATTATGAATTACATTCAAATTCTATTCAATTAACACGTGAAACTCTAATTTGCAAACACGGATATCGCTTCAGGCCCCTTCAAAAATGGAGAAATCATGTTGATAAATAGAAAAAAAACCATACCGCCCCACCGCCTCGCAGACGTGTCGAGCAGCGTTTCGAAATACAATAAAATATTTGGTTTTTAATTAAGGTACTGTCAAAACAGGCATAACAAAATGAGTGCGCGGCATTCATCCCAGAACATTACGCACAGATTCCGCGTTCATTGTTCATTGCATTAATTTTTAATCAAATTGTGTGAATGGAGCAGACCTTTTCAATTAGGGTATCAGTCGTAATGTAATGTAATGTAATACCGCGTCATCGAGAACATGAGTCCATTTTTCGAAAGCAAATACACAAATTCAAGTGTCACGACAATGTGGAAGTATATGTGGAAATTTAATTACAAATTGCAATGGAAATTTCATTCGAAATTACAACGGAATTTTCGATTGAGTGGGATGTATCGAAAGGTGCTTTCATGCGTACGGGGCTTACATCAATGAATTTTCGAGTGATCTTTATGGACAGGAAATGTGAATGCCTACTTCCCCGTTTCCATCAACTTCTTTGAATCATAAAGGAAACTAAATGAATGTTACCTGTGAATTTTTTCTCTATAAATTTTTCTCCGCAGAAAAAGGAAGTTTTTTCCAAGCATCAATATAGAAAATAATGTGATGACCTTTTGCTAAAAATGGTTGAAATTCTCGCTACCTTTATATTTTGTTCCCAATGTGCTTAGAAAGACGGAATTTTTTTCAAATCCGAACGGAAAAATTAACCAGAAATATTTAAAATCGTTCTGGTAACAGGTTGGCTGATAAGTCCCCGGTCTGACACATAGATGGCGTCGCAAGTATTAAATGCATATTATTTTTATATAGTGGCAACCTTCAAATGATTCGTGTCAAAATTTGACGTCTGTAAGTCAATTAGTTTGTGAGATAGAGCGTCTTTTGTGAAGCAACTTTTGTTATTGTGAAAAAAATGGAAAAAAAAAAGGAATTTCGTGTTTTGATAAAATACTGTTTTCTGAAGGGAAAAAATACAGTGGAAGCAAAAACTTGGCTTGATAATGAGTTTCCGGACTCTGCCCCAGGAAAATCAACAATAATTGATTGGTATGCAAAATTCAAGCGTGGTGAAATGAGCACGGAGGACGGTGAACGCAGTGGACGCCCGAAAGAGGTGGTTACCGACGAAAACATCAAAAAAATTCACAAAATGATTTTGAATGACCGTAAAATGAAGTTGATCGAGATAGCAGAGGCCTTAAAGATATCAAAGGAACGTGTTGGTCATATCATTCATCAATATTTGGATATGAAAAAGCTCTGTGCAAAATGGGTGCCGCGCGAGCTCACATTTGACCAAAAACAACAACGTGTTGATGATTCTAAGCGGTGTTTGCAGCTGTTAACTCGCAATACACCCGAGTTTTTGCGTCGATATGTGACAATGGATGAAACATGCCTCTATCACTACACTCCTGAGTCCAATCGACAGTCGGCTGAGTGGACAGCGATCGGTGAACCGTCTCCGAAGCGTGGAAAGACTCAAAAGTCCGCTGGCAAAGTAATGGCCTCTGTTTTTTGCGATGGGCATGGAATAATTTTTATCGATTATCTTGAGAAGGGAAAAACCATCAACAGTGACTATTATATGTTGTTATTGGAGCGTTTGAAGGTCGAAATCGCGGCAAAACGGCCCCATATGAAGAAGGAAAAAGTGTTGTTCCACCAAGATAACGCACCGTGCCACAAGTCATTGAGAACGATGGCAAAAATTCATGAATTAGGCTTCGAATTGCTTCCCCACCCACCGTATTCTCCAGATCTGGCCCCCAGCGACTCGCAGGGAAAAAATTTGGCTGCAATGAAGAGGTGATCGCCGAAACTGAGGCCTATTTTGAGGCAAAACCGAAGGAGTACTACCAAAATGGTATCAAAAAATTGGAAGGTCGTTATAATCGTTGTATCTCACTTGAAGGGAACTATGTTGAATAATAAAAACGAATTTTGACAAAAAAATGTGTTTTTCTTTGTTAGACCGGCGACTTATCAGCCAACCTGTTATATAATAGATGCATAGAGTGCTCACTTGTACGTAATTGCTGGACAAGGAAGTGTCGTCCTCTTCTTCTCCTTTCACCTGCAGTCACCTTCTTAAGAACAAAAGATCTTTTGATTAAAATATCACAACAACAGCCATTATGGATTCAAACCGAGCTTCTTTTTCCCCCCTTTCCCACCCAAGATTTGGAAGACTGTTTTATGAGAAGATTCATTAATGAGTCTTTTTCGAGCCCCCTGCATGATTAGAAAATGATTGATCACATGCATGATTAAAAGATGACTCGAAAACAACTCTCCAATATGCTTCAAAAGCGAGTCGTATTCAAGTTACAAAAACAAATTAAAGAGCAATCGCCAATTAATCACGTATGGGATTGAAATATGATCATTCAAATTGTTGCTATCTTATATTTCACTCAATATATGACTTAAAATTGAAATGAATGGAATTCGAATTTAAAGTTATAAACGAAAAATTTCCATGACTTTCACTTTGGAAAGCTTGGTGTCGACGGGTGAGCACAGGACTAGAAAACGAGAGTTCCTAGGTTCAAATCACACATAACGCAAGGAAAAAAAAATATGTTGAATCTATTATAATAATACATATAACATAATATACACACGGAAAAGCCAAAAAATGTGTTTTGATTTTTAAAAAATTTTTTATTTTTGGAAAGCAATCGATTATAAATGAGTCGTAGAAGACTCGAAAATGATAACAAATATGACTCAAAAACGACTCGCAAATGATATCAAATATGACTCCGTAGAAGAGTCGCGGCTAGGGTTCCGATTTCTCCCGACAAAAGTACAATTTTTGATCAGAAAACGAGCGCATATTTGATCTTTTTAATCAGAAAGGCGACTCGAAAAAGACTCGCTTTTGATCAAAAATTTCGAAAAATGCTAGCTGGGTTCCTACATTCTGAGATCATGTCTTCATGAATGTCGGGTCTTACTTTTTAGTTTCAACAAGAGTCAATAGCAAAATGCTCAATAGCAAAATAGTTTGCTCTCAATCACAAAAAAAAAGAAGAATTTGGTTAACAGGAAAATGAAGTTGGCTTAAACCGGTGTCCAGAGTCACAAAAAATCATTGTTCAAGTGGAGTGGCGGATTTGCCAAATAGCCAATAAAGGCAGCTGCCGGAAAATTTTTAGGGGCGGCTAATTCTGACCGTTTACACTAGATAAAATGCAAATGCGAAAATTAGGTTGCTGTCTGAGGCGGCAAAATCCCAATTGCCTAGGTTGGCAAAACGTCTAAATCCACCCCTGTTCAAGGTCGATGATCTAAGAGAGCTGCGCAAGATTTAAAGTTTTTCTCAAAAGTACATAAGAAATAAAAAATCCCTCAGATTTTTCTACGATACGATTAGTAATGGCTCAAGCCTTCTCTATTCTAACAGATGAAAAAATCAATTCTAGGCTGTGAGAAATAAACGAACTTCTATCGAATAAAAAATCAATTAGCTAAAAGTTTTTGGGAGAAAAAACTTATTCGTCCATTAAAAAAATTTCACTCTCTTCAATTAAATAATGTTTTTCAATCCTTTTTTCTCCACTTAATCAAATTGATTTAATTTTAATTTTTTCTTTATAGAGCCCTGGCTTTGCATCCCTCAATTTTTTGAATTAATGAAACATTTAATCATTCAGTACATTTTTTTTCCCAATACCTACTCCCTACTCCCCAACATATTCCTATAAAAACTTATTTTTTCAAGTATTATGGCCTGTTTTAGGGGGGGCGGAAAGACAACAACAATCAAAGTTGTTTTGCAAAATGATAAGCCCGAAAAAGGTATAATAAAATTGATAAATGCACAAAAAAATAAGTCCATAAACCATTTAAGTGAATATTAAAGCCCATAAATCTCGGTACTAATCCATTCAATTAATATTCCGAAAAGTTTTTCCGTATTCGAGAGCATAACTTTCCGTTATAAAATGGCACGTACCAACCCAATTCGTCTATCTCTACCTCTCTGTGTGTGTGTGTGTGTGTGTGTGTGCGATATCGTATGTGAATGTGTAGACGTATTATTGGATTGAATTATTGCAAAAAAAAATATGAGGAAAAAGATTCAAAACACTTTTCCGAGGTTAACTAAACTGGAAAAAAACCCGAAAGCGTACAAAGCAAAGCAGAGAAGCAAAAAAAGGAAATATGAAATACGCTTCAAGGATTTGTATAATATGCTTTTTGCACGAATCATAGCTATAAAATCCTGAAACCATGAAATGATCAAGTTTTCGTTTTGCTTTGTTGTATGATATTTTGAAGTTTGTTTGCTTTTCTATTAATTAAAATTGCATTCATCTTGAAAATTTGCTACAATACTTCATAACGATGAGTTTGTCGAAACGAGATTCTTTTGACTGGATAGCTTGTGATTTTCATAGTATCCTTTCAAATGGGGATCATAAGCCGTGTGCTTTTAATGTTTGTTTGCCAACAATATACCGAAATTTAAGCGTTAAGGATTGTACATCTTGGATATTCACGGAAATGCAGCAAATTGATTAGTGTGAATGCACATACATTCGTGTGCATGTATATATACATACATATATTATATACATTTTAACATCGTGTATGAATGGACATTCTTCGAACATCATTTGAGTTTGGTAAACTTTTGAACTTTGATATGAAGCGAAGGCAAAGTTTTGAACATAAGTACTTGAGAGCCATAACAACAAAATCAAAATCAAGTGCTTGCAAAAATATTTTATCCGAAAAGAAAATCCGAATGCTTAACAAAGGCACTCTCGCCTGAATGCCATGCAATAAATATGGCTAAGGATTTTTCCGTATTTTAAAAGCTTTGTAAGAATTCATAAAGGGTATAGCCGACTGCGGCCCCCTGAAAGGGATTTTGAAGTTTTGTTCATTTTTCGATGGGTACTGTATAAAAATCAAAAATCTATTTTTCTATTTTTACCGTTCTATTGCCCAATGCCCTTGAAATATCCTTGAAAAGTTCTTTTTATTAAGCTCTTTTTCAAAATATTATATCTCAAAAACTAATCAAGATAGAGAAATGAAACAAAAAGCTACTGAAAGTTAATAAAACAGAGAGTATAAAAAATATTTGCCAAATTTTACACAGAGAAAAAAATTTTTTCACAAAAAAGAAAATAAAAATTTTGATTTTTCTTCAGTGTATTTCCGGTTTCGCGCCACCTTCTAGATGCTTTTAAAAAAGACCTGTATTGCCTTCCAAAAAAAAAAAAATTAATAAAAAAATTGTACTTTAAATTAATAAAAAAGTAATCAATAATGAGCTCAATCGGTTTCTACAGTGTAGTAGATATTTCTACCTACTCAGAAATCAACAAAACTTCAAAATCCCTTTCAGGAGGCCGATTGTCTTCCTGAGACTCTTTCTAGAAAATTAAATTTAGTTTATGCCTTTTTAAATAGATATTCTTGCGCTTTTTGCTTTTTCATTTTTCCGCAAGCATTAATTAAATCGCCATTTTGTATAGAAGTTAATGATATAGCCAGCTTTAAAGCGATTAAAAATGCAAATAGACTCGAAATTATTTAACGCTTTGATTTCAATTTTATTCATCGTTCAATTAACTTTATGCATAATTTCTTCTTTTCGCTTTAATTAACGAAATTCGAATTAAAATCAAATGAAATTAAGTGGAATATTTCAATTATAGTGCATACTTTTAGGGGTTCAATATTGTTCGAATCGTTTTATCAGAAAATAACGTTCGGCTTTATGAAGTGTTAATGGCTTATGGCCCAACGAAAGGATAAAATCAAGTCAATGATCTTTAATTCCATCATTGTTGCTATGCTTTTGAAATGCTCTAACTCTGAGAAGTAAGAATGTCCAAAACAAGTTACAACACACTTCGTTGTAGGAAATCAGCAATTAGTCAACCCGCTATTTACAGGCGATCCAAAACGCAGGCATTGAAATTTTGCCTTCTTTTCCTCGTTACCATTTTTTTCGCACATCAGAAAACGTACAAAAAAAAAAATATTAACAAATGCCAGACACGAAAAAAAATCTAGCCGGAAGTAGTTTTACATGAAAATTGATGGTTAAGTCGTTTAATAAAATGGCCAAAAAATGGAGATATTTAAGTTAAACTCAGCTTTTTGGCGGAAAAATGACGAGAAAATTCTTTAAAAAAATACAAAAATTTCAAAAAATCAACCATTGAAACAAACGGCCGAATGAGTGAATGAGTCTTTGTCTAACAGTTATGATAGCGCAATGAAATATGCAACGATTTTTTGAAATTCCTGTTTCATTTTCTCTTTTCAACGGTAATTTATTTGCCATCAGAGTGCAAAGTTAATGAACTGCATAAACGAGCGCCTGTGTGAACCTGATCACAAAGAAAACAAATCGTTAAAAATCATAAATTTTGCATGCAAATTTCTCCTGTTTTCCTCTATTGCTCTCTCTCTCTCTCTCTCTATCTCAATTTGTGTTACATGAAATGCGCCATGTGTGACAATAGTTTCAACAGTTTGTTTCATTTTGTGAATATGAAATTCGCACTGCGCTGCGTCGCTTGGCCTGACTGAGCGCCAATGAATAATTTATTGTTAGTTTAATCACAAATTCGATGTCGAAAACGATTTTTCAATGGAGACAATAAAAAAGAAGAAAACAACAAAATATCAAAGAGCAAAAACATTATTGCATTTAAAATTCTAAATGCTTTTAGGCGGAAGAAAATTCCTTTTGTCGAACAGAAACAAATGAATTTTAAATACGAAAATTGCAAATAAATGCGGCTGCTGGTGTTGGTGTTTTCTTTGCAGTTGTTCTTGTTGTTATCGTTTCTGTTGTGTCGTCGGTCGTTTTGTGCGTGCATATGTAGTTTTACGAAATTTTCAATAAAAGTGATTTAACGTGAAGCAGTTTATAACGAAAAATTGCAATCGAGTTTCATGGAGTTTCGCATATTTCACTTGCAGCACGCTGTCACACAGTCTCTTCGTTATGCTCTTGGCCTTTTGCTGAAATGAATTATTGTTCTACAATGTGTATTTGTTGTTATTGTGTTTCCACTTGTTTTGCCCTTTCTTTTTTTCTTCTGCTTTTGCTTTTCACTTTGCTGTATTTGTGCTGCACAGCATGTGCCTTTTTTTTGTGCGTTTTCGGCAATAGTGCCGTAGGCAGCTGTTTTTCCATTTTCTTTTGAATATTTCCCATATTTTTTTTTTTCTTTTTTTTCAAGAGTTACGTTTGTTCAGACAAAGACACAGTAGGAAGTCGTTATGTGCCGACAGGCGTTGACAAGATTCAACAAGGCCTACACATGCTACATGAGCAAAAAAAAACTAACAAAATAAAAACATAAACAAAAAATTCGGGAAAGAAATTGTTTTACATTACAAGCCTGCAAAAGAAAAACTCATTAAGAACAAATTCCATTTCGAATTGGAATGAAAGTGTCTGGCGTCTGCCGGTTTTATTAAGTTCATTCCAAAATGAAATAAAAAAAAAAAACAATTTTCTTCAAAAATTCCTTATTTTTCCTTTTTCCTCAACTTAAATCTTTGCAAAAAAGCCTTCGAGCGATGTCTTCAGTCTGGATGTGACGACCAAACATGATTGAGGAAATATGTACCGAACGCTTCTTCGTGGGGAATGCTGAGCGCAAAAAAATCTTCTAATTGGGAAAATAATGAAGTTGTAAAATATGTTTGGGCTTCTATTTTACACCTTTTTTTTCTTTTTTATACCTTTTCCGAAGGAAAGGGTATATTAAGTTTGGCACGGTGTATGTAACATACCAAAGGAGTCGCGGTAGATATAGACATATATATATATTCTTGATCAGGGTGACAAGAGGAATCGATCTAGCCATGTCTGTCTGTCTGTCTGTCTGTCTGTCTGTCTGTCTGTCTGTCGGTCACACTTTAGTTTTTCGTAATTTACTCCTAAGCCATGAAAGATATCATATTGAAATTTGGCATGGACTTCAACCAGGTAAATGTCCGAAAAACTGCATACAAATTTTTTTCGTAGTCCCTTCTTGGGTCGTGGGAAGTGGTTCAGAAGTTTCAAAAATCACGATTTTTAACGTTTTTCCTGAATAACTTTTTTACTATACATCCCAGCTTATTGAAATTTGGTGAGTGTATAGCTACTATGTAGACTTAAGCTTTCGCTGAAAAAAAATTGCGACATCGCTATAACTATGGTCATCATCCTACACAATAGAAAAAAAAACACTCTTTCTCTTATTCTCATATCTGAATACAAAAATTATTTTTTTGCTTCTTCTGATTGTGTATTTTGCCGCCAAATAAAGTCGTCCATTATGGGTAAATTTTGACCATGACCACATTTCGCGAAATTCGCAAAAATTGATTTTCACTATTTTGAATTGAGTATTTCGCAGCTAAACAAAATGTCCTCTAAGGGTTAAAATTTGATCAAGACCACCATCCGCGAAATTCGCGAAAATTTGATTTTCACTATTTTGAATTGAGTATTTCGCAGCTAAACGAAATGACCGCTAAGGGTTAAAATTTGACCATGACCACCATTCTTGAAATTCGCAAAAATTGATTTTCACTTTTTTGAATTGAGTATTTCGCAGCTAAACAAAATGTCCTCTAAGGGTTAAAATTTGATCAAGACCACCATCCGCGAAATTCGCGAAAATTTGATTTTCACTATTTTGAAGTGAGTATTTCGCAGCTAAACTAAATTTCCTCTAAGGGTTAAAATTTGATCAAGACCACCATCCGCGAAATTCGCGAAAATTTGATTTTCACTAGTTTGAATTGAGTATTTCGCAGCTAAACTAAATTTCCTCTAAGGGTTAAAATTTGATCAAGACCACCATCCGCGAAATTCGCGAAAATTTGATTTTCACTAGTTTGAATTGAGTATTTCGCAGCTAAACAAAATGTCCTCTAAGGGTTAAAATTTGATCAAGACCACCATCCGCGAAATTCGCAAAAATTTTATTTTCACTATTTTGAATTGAGGTTTTCGCAGCTAGACAAAATGTCCTGTAACGGTTAAATTTTGACCATGACCACCATTCGCGAAATTCGCAAAAATTTAATTTTCACTATTTTGAATTGAGGTTTTCGCAGCTAGAAAAAATGTCCTCTTACGGTTAAATTTTGACCATGACCACCATTCGCGAAATTCGCAAAAAATTTATTTTCACTATTTTGAATTGAGTATTTCGCAGCTAGACAAAATGTCCTCTAACGGTTAAAATTTGACCATGACCACCATTCGCGAAATTCGCAAAAATTTTATTTTCACTATTTTGAATTGAGGATTTCGCAGCTATACAAAATGTCCTCTAACGGTTAAAACTTGACCATGATCACCATTCGCGAAATTCGCAAAAATTTTATTTTCACTATTTTGAATTGAGGTTTTCGCAGCTAGACAAAATGTCCTCTAACGGTTAAAATTTGACCATGCTCACCATCCGCGAAAATTTTGTGCTTAATAATAATCTCGAGTCTTAGAAGGTATAAATAGATATCCAAGCTAGGAACGCAAGGAATTTTTGTTAAGGTAATGTTTTAACATATTTCAGGCTGAGGAAAAGGTATGTGTGCAATCGGCTTAGCCGATGTAAACTTCTTTACTTGTTTTTTATTCAAAATAGCCCTCGGAAATGAGACCCGCAATTAATTAAGTGGCTCGATAAAGGCTTCGTCATATACTCATGTTGTATGAGGATAATTAATTTTAAGTTCCTCAAGAGGGCAAACAGCAAGACCATATTGGTGTGCAATTAAAGAGACTTAATATAGAATGATTAGCGTGGGAATCTATCTTGAAAGACATGACTGCAAATGTCTTAGAGAGAAGACGGTAATGATGAATGGGTGCCAAGACAATTGGGGTCCTCTTCGACGAGATTCGAATTCACCGATCTCTCTCAATAAGCCAAAAGAGATATGCACTTTAACCCTTAATCGAAATTGCTTTCCAATCCTTCGAAGAAGAAATACCTTTCTTAGTTTTCGCACCCATTTAATATTTTCACTCTTTCGAATTATTTCTTTTTGTCAAATCTCGTTACTATTGAAATGAAAGAGTTTAATTTTGATGAATTTTCTTCATTTCGATCTTCGAAAAATGTTTTTATTTTCCCAAAAAATAAAAAAAAGATTTAATGAAAATGCTGCAGATGTGTTCTTTTTAGCCAAAAATTTCCTCCCACCCACTCTATCGCTCTCTTGCGCTCTCCCTCTCCCCTAAATTCAGCAATATCCGCATGCTTATTCTTGTACGCACAAAGGCATTGTAGAACCGAAAAAACATGTAAACAGTCTCAATGGAGCTGCTTTTGCTATTCGGCTTGGAAGAACAAGGACCAAAACATAATAAAATACGCCAACAAACATTCGCTCGTAGAAGCTTTGCATACGAGAATGCTAAAAATCCATGTAAAATGTTTGTTAAGACCGAAAATAAATTAAAGTTAATTAAATTCTTTGCAGTATGAGTGAGCGCGTACGTACATGCATCCATACGAACGTCCATTCGACACATCTATGTATATTCACATATCCCAGCCGGAAATTTTTTCATAAATTACCAATTCATTAATTTTTTCACCAAGGATATCAAGGGGAAAATTTGAGTACTTCTCAATTGCAATGGCATTGCCATCGAGAGAAGGAGCTTTTTATCGCAATTGCAATGGCAATGTCATCGAGAGGAAATGTTATTCATCGCAACTCCAATGGCACTGTCATCGATAGAGGTATCGATACGACAGAGTAGATCTACTTCACTTTCGATGAGCAACTCGTGACATATGCTCTTGTGACTGCCAATGCCGCTTATTAATTTCATTAGAAAGTTGGTGTATAATCAGGAGGAGTCGTGGCTCTATGTCATGCTGAAATCATTGATTGTTTCACCGGGACATTTCCGGCTGGGATCTCTCTTTCCCTCTCTGTGTGTGTGTGTGTATGTGCTCAGCCATGAATGAGCTTGGATCATAGACAAGTAATCGCAGCCACATTGTCGGATGTGTACGCTGGCTTAAGAGAGAAGTACTTCTGTAGCCAGTATCTTGATTTCCTTTATCTATTTCAAAGGACTCTTGCTGAAATAATCAACTCAACGGCTCGGTTTGAGATATTCGCACGTGTGCATGTGTTCGAATGATTGTGTGCCTGCTAAGCTTAAGTAGATCCATCAGCCAGCCGTTGCCATTGCCAAGGAAACATTAATGGTCGTAACAACCAAAGGGAAAAACTCAAAATGTTTGGAAATTGGGTTGCGGTTATAATGATGAGCAAATGCGCCAGTATGAAGAGGAAAAACACACCACAAAGCTCGGTTTCGGTCGGAAAGTGGTACTGTTCTCAAGCGATCTGAGATATTTCGAATGCGCCTTTGTGTGATTGTGTATTCAAAACTGAACGATTAAAATACAACTTAGTAAACGGAACTTTTTAAATTTTCGTTTAATTCTCACCAGCATGGAAAAGGCCAAAATTCAATGTGAAGTGAAAGGGAGAAAGCAGCGAAAACGATTAAAAATAAAACATGAAGAAGCGGACAAATTATTTTATGACAGAATTTCTACAGGCCGGTTTTTTATTATCATTCAACATCTAGGCGTCAATCGTCATTTACTCCCAAATCATCGACGCCATTCACTATTCCGTGCATCGGTGAAACTTTTTTAAAAAGAAAAATTAAATAATAAATTATATAATAAGTAGTTAGCACAATGTTGACACTTAGTATTTAACTTTTGAGTGGAAAGATTTTCCATTTTCTTAAATAATTTTTTCGAAACTCACTCGAAAAGATGGTCACTTTGCAATCCCATTATTTTCTTTATCGAATTGAAAATTAAATCAGCACATTTTCCAGGAGTTTTCTCACAATTTTATGAAATCTTTTCACTGTGCGCCAAGTCAAAGTGATTATCTGGCGAAATTAAATTCAGTTTAAAACTCTTTCCACCCGCAATGTGTGCCCAGGCGATGTGCGTATGCGAGAGAGTTTCCATGAAAAAATATGGCGCTGCAACCATTTTGCGGGCATGATTTTTCGCAAATTTAATCAACACACAATTTAAAATTGCTCAGAGGTTGTAGTTGAAACTGTAGACGGTATGATTATTTTTTCTCCATTTCTTAATTTATCTTCACAAAGGACTGCAGTTTTTAAACCACAGCGGAGTATACATAAGTATATATGGTGCTCATTTACTGCAAAGTCGTGCTCAAAAAAGTATGCTTTAAAAAGTGTTGATTGTGGAAAAATACATGAAAATTGAGTTTTTTCTTTAAAAAAAAGATAGTTAAGGAAAAATAATAAGAAATTAAATTCCATGTTTTCTTTGTAACAAATTGTTCAATAATCCTAAGGTACCCGAGGCTGAAGCTTTTTATGTTCTTCCAATTTGAAGAAATCGAACTTTGCACTTTCAAAAGGAGACTTTCAATTATGAGCTCATTATTAGCTCACAACGAGTTTGATTTTGGGTTTTCATATTTAGCTCTTCTTTAGCTCATTGTGAGCTACAATTTGAAATTTACAATTTTGTGAGCTCATTTTTCCTGCTGGGTTAAGAATTATTTTCCGATTTTTAGGGTCAAAATGATTGATTGGTGATGAGGACCAAACATATTCAGGAATATAATTTATGACAAGCAGCATTCCTTCTGCCCCACCAACGAACACACAATTCACTCCATCCACGATATTTCTGATTGTTTTCCTTAATTGAAATCGTTACGCAAGATAAGCTTTTCATTTCCTTTTCAATAAATTTTTTTCTCATCTACTTAGTAAAATTCATTTGCTTATTTTATTGTTTCTTCAATTAAAGAAGCTTGCTTTCTTTGCGTGGGAGGACAGATAAGAAACAGTCATTGGAAATAGAAAAATAGAAATTTCAGAGAAAGAGAAAATGATTTTAGTCCAAAAAAAGGTCATTATCTGGCAACAAAATAACCTACTTTCGCCTGCGTCAATTAACATGTTTCCATATACAATATTCTTGGAATAATATATCTAGCCAAAAAAAAAAAAAAAAAAAAAATTCAAATATAAATGACTTATCAGAGTATCTTCGAGGTCAATTCATCGACCCTTGTGCCTTCGTCCAGTAGGACCTAAAATAATTACGCTTGGTCGATTTTATTTATAGTGTAATGCGTCAGTCGAGAGAACAAATGTTCTCTCAGCTAACGAAAATATATCGAATATCCTTGGCATAATTCTACAATAAAAATAAATTGTGCGAAATTGTTTTTCTCCGGGTTCAAGGCATCCAAACAACAATTACGATACCCATACACGATTGTTAGTATGTATATATGTTTGTGCATATTACTACGTGTATAATATCTTAAGAGCTTAAAGCTCGAGCCGTCACATAAAGCAGGCAAAATCAAAAATTATGACAAAACAAACAAAACCAAACAACAAGGAACAACAAAAAATAATCGCACCTCCTTACCCAGTCCTGACCTTTTGCTAAAGTGTTTCCCGGTTGCGTCTCTTAGATAAACTAGGAACAATGCCAGTCGAAAGTGGTGGGAAGTCAATAAAATTGTTAAATTTATGAACGTGTGTGCGTGCATGCGTGTACGTTAATACATTCCCGGCAGTAACTTTGACTACACCCCAACTAGTCACTAACACAACGGTTCAATGGCCTCTCATTCATTTTAACCTTCTTCTAATTGACCTGTCAGGGAATAATAGCGGCTTCTTCTTTTAAGTATGTAGGTACTCTAGGATAGAGCAACTTCCGGTCAGTTCGAGGTCAATTGTCGCATTTGTTTCAGTTTAAGAAGTAGTCAATAGGCAATTGATCTTGATTCTACTTGAAAAATACCTTCCTTTGACTCTCCGACAAGTCAAATTCCGATCTAAGGAATATTATAAATCTTAACTAGCCACCGTCCGGCTAGTCCACGCCTATACTCTTTTAGTAAGTTTCACTCCTCATTACTACACGACTGTCTGTTCAGAAATATGTTGAAAGCGCTCTTTGTCCTTTATCTTCCGTTGTATTTGCGATAGCACTTTCAAGTGATTTTGTATTGACATTTGTATTGGGCTTTTTTTCTTCTTTATGCGATTTCTTATTGTTTTCTATTGTCTACCCTTGTAAATCCGGCTCCAAACATATTAAAATAAAAAGATATCTATGTGGAGATTTGTCCACACGCACTCATATAGAATTTGGGGCTTTTACAAAACAAAAAAGAAAAAACTTTCGTGTGGATGCACAAAACAATATTTTTATGGGCTATGTTGGCGCTTATCTTTTGCCCAAACAAACAGATTAGAGCAATTGGTAAACAATAAATGGCGACTTACGCCATCGCTGATTGAACTTGGAGCGGATGTTGAAAGGACCAGACGAGATAGACGCTTGACTGAGTATGTCAGTAGTTCATCCATCGCTTGTCAATAGGCTTTATCGCAGTTTCTTTCGATACGCTTCCGTACTCAATGAATATGTGTTGTGATATGAGTGTTTTCTTTTTCTCTCCCTCTTATCAAGCGATTTCTTCTCAATAACATCATTAAGTATTCATTTTATTTATGTTATGGGAATGCTTAAAGTTTGAGGATTTTTTTTTTTTTAACAAAGATTTAAGTGACAGCGTTGGATAAAATAAAAATGAATACGATTTAAAAATAAATAAAAATGATGTAATCAATCTACACAAAACGTGCTTTTTAAGTGCAGATAAAATTTAGTATAAAGAAATTATTGCCGCCTTTATTGTTAAGAGTGACTTTTGCTCATATAAAAGTCCAGATCGTATCGTTTCGCAAATAAAAATTTTATAGCCACAAGAGAGTGGCGAAGTCAGCAGTTTGAAATAGTTTTGCTTTATCACGATTTCTGATTTATTTTTTTTTGGTTAAGGGAACATATGTATAGAGTGACTCTTGTTAAAGTTCCAGTAAGCCGAAAGAACTCACAAAAGCGAAAGATTCTGTTAGAGCTCAAAATGAGGTCAATGTGAGCGTGATTCGTGAATATAAACGGAGGACGAAATTGATATGAGTTAATTATGAATTCACAAAGAAGACATTTTGAGCTAATTATGATTTAATTTTGAGCTAATAATAACCTAAGCTTCTTATTTGAAACTATTTGGAGTTGATGCGTACTAATAACCAGCCTAAAGAGACAAATGAAGTTGACTTGTCATGAGGTAGATGTAATATATAATGAGTTTTTGCATATCTTATTATTTTCATATCGCTCATTTACTTCAAGAATGTCATATCTCAAAAAGCACGAGTTTTAAATTAATGATAAGGAAATATTCGGTGTATTATGCCTCACATTGTGTAAAAATTTCGTATCAATACTTAGTATACTCTCTTTATGGGGAGAGAAAAATCTCTTCATTTTTCATCAAAATGCGGGGAATTGAAACCTCTGAACACGTTATTTCTCAAAATCGATTATTTTGAGATAATATCTTCATAAAGTAAATGAGAAATATATGTAGATGTCATATAATGATATTTCAGAAAAAAAAAAATTGTCAACCACAATTAGCACAATTTAAACCCCCTTTGAGCTATGATGCCTGCTGGGAATAGACTATGAATGCTCCATACAAATGTAGTCCCAAGTCTGAGAAAGTTGAAAAGAAAGATCAAATCCATTTCTCCCAAAATGCGGAAGTTGTGTACCCAGATGATAAATTTTAACACGAATAACCTATAATTTCTATACAGGTTTGTAGATAGAGGGTTGGAAAAGAGTCATTTTCCCCCTGGCCTGGGCTTTCTGAAGAGGCCCACAATTGGCATGGGTTTTTTTTTTTTGTTTTACTCGCATATTTGTGAGAGGACCCCGGAAAAAATCCCCCTGGCCCCAAATTTATCTCTACGGGCCTGTTTCCATATAAAAAATCAACACTTTTGAATGTTGGTAAGAATTTAAGAACAAAACTGAGTTCAATAACCTGAGAGGACATGCCACGAATCTCGTTGAAGCACATTTTCGAATGAGAAAACATTCCGCATAAATTCTAATAAAATTTTAAAAGCAATTTCGACTAATTTTCGCACCAAGTCAAACCAAATATTCAAAGGAAATTAGGAGAATTCATTCAAGCATATAATTAAGTATAGTTGTTCTACCGAATTACGCTTTATTATTGACCATGAAGCTACTTGCATGCATACAAATAGCACGGAAAATAATAACAAAAAACAAAAATCAAAAGGACTTTTAAGAACGTCCTTACAGCTTTTTGCTCTCTAGCAAAACATATAAAGAGTAAAAAAAGTATAAAAAAAAATAAACTAAAAATGAAAACTTAGCATTTATTACGTCACGAAACCTCAATAAAACGTGCGGAAAGTGAGCAGACATTAAAGTGGAGTGGAGTGGAGTGGAGAAGAAAACAGAAGAAGAATAACAACAACGAAAAGAAAATTCATTCGCTTTTATCAAAAATCGAACATGCTAAAAAAAAGTTTTTTTTTTTGTTACCACAGGAAAAAGGCAAACGAAGAGAATAGATGAATAAAATAAAAATATGTGGAACATGGAAAAACACAAAAACAGAAACAAAAATTTATACGTCCAAGCGATGGAGACTTTTATGCATAAAGAGCTTTGCTCATATTCTTGGATTAAAGCGAAAAGAAAGTCGTCAATTTGGCTTCCGAATTTATGAGTTATCAAAAATTATTGCAAAAAATTGTTAGAAAAATTCAGAAGGAAGCGGCGATATTGCCGCCTTTCTAGGACAAAAAATTTATTCCGAATTATGGAAGTGATAAAGTTTTTATAGCATTTTCATTAAAGGTCTCCATTTGAAGATCAAAACATAAGAGAGCTATTTATTTTTCGGGTTTTGTTTTCTACTTTATTTCCTTAAAGGGAAGAAAATTTGGAATTTGGAGCTTTTTTGCCCCAAGGCCATTCTATGAACGACT